>CAMXCT020006841.1:248188-326209 GCA_947184155.2 Cladocopium goreaui | reverse complement strand
AATTGATTTCAATTTACTTTCAATTGATTTCAATTTATTTTGAATTGATTTCAATTTAATTAATTAATTACTTTCAATTGATTTCAATTTATTTTGAATTGATTTCAATTTACTTTCAATTGATTTCAATTTATTTTGAATTGATTTCAATTTACTTTCAATTGATTTCAATTTACTTTCAATTGATTTCAATTTATTTTGAATTGATTTCAATTTACTTTCAATTGATTTCAATTTATTTTGAATTGATTTCAATTTACTTTCAATTGATCTCAATTTACTTTCAATTGATTTCAATTTATTTTCAATTGATTTCAATTTATTTTGAATTGATTTCAATTTATTTTGAATTGATCTCAATTTACTTTCAATTGATTTCAATTTACTTTCAATTGGTTTCAATTTACTTTGAATTCAGGAAGCAGCTGAACACAATAGTGTACCCCCAAACAAACCACACTATTCTGTATCAGGGTTGCTCATGGACTACCACCTTGAAAAATTGTTTGAGTCATGTTTTGTAATTGGGTTTTAATAAGGCATCATATATTTTGGGAAACTGGTCATTTCTGAGAATTCTAGATAAAAGAAACTAATTGAGAAAATAAAAGAAACAAACTTTAGCAAAGGAAAATGTAAAGGGAATGTAAAAAAACAAAATCACCTCAGGAAGCAGCTGGACAATAGTGTACCCTCAAACAAACCATACTATTGTGTATCATGATCATATTCATTTCAAGTTACTTTCAATTGATTTCAATTTACTTGCAATTGATTTCAATTTACTTGCAATTGATTTCAATTTACTTTCAAGTAAAAGAAAAAAAACAATCACCTCAGGAAGCAGCTGGACACAATAGTGTACCCCCAAACAAACCATACTATTGTGTATCATGATCATTCATGTTTTTTTTGCTTGGCTGAAACTAATCCTTTGGAAAGCCTTTGGTTTTGATTCCAAGAAAAATGAAGCTAAGTAAAAGGAAACAAACTTTAGCAAAGGAAAAGGTAAAGGCAATGGTTGAAAAAAAACATAACCTCAGGAAGCAGCTGGACACAATAGTGTACCCTCAAACAAACCAGACTATTGTGTATCAGGGTTGCTCATGGACTGCCCCCTTGAAAAATTGTTTGAGTGATGTTTTTTTAATTGGGTTTTAATAAGGCATCATATATTTTGGTAAATTGAGCATTTCTGAGAATTCTAAATAAAAGAAACTAATTGAGAAAATAAAAAAAAACTTTAGCAAAGGAAAATGTAAAGGGAATGTAAAAAAAAACAAAATCACCTCAGGAAGCAGCTGGACACAATAGTGTACCCTCAAACAAACCATACTATTGTGTATCATGATCATTCATGTTTTTTTTTGGTTGGCTGAAACTAATCCTTTAGAAAGCCTTTGGTTTTGATTCCAAGAAAAATGAAGCTAAGTAAAAGGAAACAAATTTTAGCAAAGGAAAATGTAAAGGGAATGTTAAAAAATAAAATCACCTCAGGAAGCAGCTGGACACAATAGTGTACCCTCAAACAAACCATACTATTGTGTATCATGATCATTCATGTTTTTTTTTTGGTTGGCTGAAACTAATCCTTTGGAAAGCCTTTGGTTTTGATTCCAAGAAAAATGAAGCTAAGTAAAAGGAAACAAACTTTAGCAAAGGAAAAGGTAAAGGGAATGTTTCAAAAAAAATCACCTCAGGAAGCAGCTGGACACAATAGTGTACCCTCAAACAAACCATACTATTGTGTATCATGATCATTCATGTTTTTTTGCTTGGCTGAAACTAATCCTTTGGAAAGCCTTTGGTTTTGATTCCAAGAAAAATGAAGCTAAGTAAAAGGAAACAAACTTTAGCAAAGGAAAAGGAAAAGGAAAAGGTTGAAAAAAACATAACCTCAGGAAGCAGCTGGACACAATAGTGTACCCTCAAACAAACCACACTATTCTGTATCAGGGTTGCTCATGGACTACCCCCTTGAAAAATTGTTTGAGTGATGTTTTTTAATTGGGTTTTAATAAGGCATCATATATTTTGGTAAATTGAGCATTTCTGAGAATTCTAAATAAAAAATAATAATTGAGAAAATAAAAAAAACTTTAGCAAAGGAAAATGTAAAGGGAATGGAAATCCCATAGAAAGATCATAGAAATAACATGGAAATCCCATAGGAATCTCACAGAAACCCCATAGAAAGATCATAGAAATAACATGGAAATCCCATAAGAATCTCACAGACATCCCATAGAAAGATCATAGAAATAACATGGAAATCCCATAGGAATCTCACAGAAATCCCATAGAAAGATCATAGAAATAACATGGAAATCCCATAGGAATCTCACAGAAATCCCATAGAAAGATCATAGAAATAACATGGACATCCCATAAGAATCTCACAGAAATCCCATAGAAAGATCATAGAAATAACATGGAAATCCCATAGGAATCTCACAGAAATCCCATAGAAAGATCATAGAAATAACATGGAAATCCCATAAGAATCTCACAGAAATCCCATAGAAAGATCATAGAAATAACATGGAAATCCCATAAGAATCTCACAGAAATCCCATAGAAAGATCATAGAAAGAACTGAAATAACATGGAAATCCCATAGGAATCTCACAGAAATCTCATAGAAAGATCATAGAAATAACATGGAAATCCCATAAGAATCTCACAGAAATCCCATAGAAAGATCATAGAAATATCATGGAAATCCCATAGGAATCTCTCATAGAAATAACATGGAAATCCCATAGGAATCTCACAGAAATCCCATAGAAAGATCATAGAAATAACATGGAAATCCCATAAGAATCTCACAGAAATCCCATAGAAAGATCATAGATGGAAATTCCATAAGAATCTCACAGAAATCCCATAGAAAGATCATAGAAATAACATGGAAATCCCATAGGAATCTCACAGAAATCCCATAGAAAGATCATAGAAATAACATGGGAATCCCATAGGAATCTCACAGAAATCCCATAGAAAGATCATAGAAATAACATGGAAATCCCATAGGAATCTCACAGAAATCCCATAGAAAGATCATAGAAAGAACTGAAATAACATGGAAATCCCATAGGAATCTCACAGAAATCTCATAGAAAGATCATAGAAATAACATGGAAATCCCATAAGAATCTCACAGAAATCTCATAGAAATATCATAGAAATAACATGGAAATCCCATAGGAATTTCACAGAAATCCCATAGAAAGACCATAGAAATAACATGGAAATCCCATAAGAATCTCACAGAAATCCCATAGAAAGATCATAGAAATAACATGGAAATCCCATAGGAATCTCTCATAGAAATAACATGGAAATCCCATAGAAAGACCATAGAAATAACATGGAAATCCCATAGGAATCTCACAGAAATCCCATAGAAAGATCATAGAAATAACATGGAAATCCCATAGGAATCTCACAGAAATCCCATGGAAAGATCATAGAAATAACATGGAAATCCCATAGGAATCTCACAGAAATCCCATAGAAAGATCATAGAAATAACATGGAAATCCTATAAGAATCTCACAGACATCCCATAGAAAGATCATAGAAATAACATGGAAATCCCATAGGAATCTCACAGAAATCCCATAGAAAGATCATAGAAATAACTGAAATAACATGGAAATCCCATAGGAATCTCACAGAAAGATCATAGAAATAACATGGAAATCCCATAAGAATCTTACAGAAATCCCATAGAAAGATCATAGAAATAACATGGAAATCCCATAGGAATCTCACAGAAATCCCATAGAAAGATCATAGAAACATCATGGAAATACCTTGGAAAACCCACAGGAATCCAATAGAAATTCCATAGGAAAGATCATAGAAATACCATAAAAAAAAACCATAGGAATCCAATGGAAACCCCATAAGAATACCATAGAACTCCCATAGCACCCCTTCAGAAATCCCATAGAAATCCTTCAGAAATATCATAGAAACATCATGGAGACCTCATAGGAATTCCATAGAAATCCAATAGTAATACCATAGAAATACCATAAAAGAAAAAAACTTTAGCAAAGGAAAAGGAAAAGGAAATGGTCGAAAAAAAACATAACCTCAGGAAGCAGCTGGACACAATAGTGTACCCTCCAAACAAACCACACTATTGTGTATCAGGGTTGCTCATGGACTACCCCCTTGAAAAATTGTTTGAGTGATGTTTTTTGATTGAGTTTTAATAAGGCATCATATATTTTGGGAAACTGGGCATTTCCGAGAATTTCAAATGAAAGAAACTAAGAAAGTAATTAAGCAATTAAAAGAAAAAAGACTTTAGCAAAGGAAAAGGTAAAGGAAATGATTGAAAAAAATCAAAAAAACATGACCTCAGGAAAGCAGCTCGACACAATAGTGTACCCTCCAAACAAACCACACTATTCTGTATCAGGGTTGCTCATGGACTACCCCCTTGAAAAATTGTTTGAGTGATGTTTTTTAATTGAGGTTTAATAAGGCATCATATATTTTGGGAAACTGGTCATTCTGAGAATTTCAAATGAAAGAAACTAAGAAAGAAATTAACTGAAAGGAAAACGCTTTAGCTAGCAAAGGAAAAGGTAAAGGAAATGATTGAAAAAATCAAAAAAATCATGACCTCAGGAAAGCAGCTGGACACAATAGTGTACCCTCCAAACAAACCACACTATTCTGTAT
Organism: Cladocopium goreaui; assembly: GCA_947184155.2. Classification (NCBI taxonomy): domain Eukaryota; class Dinophyceae; order Suessiales; family Symbiodiniaceae; genus Cladocopium; species Cladocopium goreaui. The sequence continues at coordinate 321,508 of CAMXCT020006841.1, read as the reverse complement.
CAGGGTTGCTCATGGACTACCCCCTTGAAAAATTGTTTGAGTGATGTTTTTCGATTGAGTTTTAATAAGGCATCATATATTTTGGGAAACTGGGCATTTCTGAGAATTTCAAATGAAAGAAACTAAGAAAGTAATTAAGCAATTAAAAGAAAAACTTTAGCAAAGGAAAAGGTAAAGGACATGATTGAAAAAATCAAAAAATCATGGCCTCAGGAAAGCAGCTGGACACAATAGTGTACCCTCCAAACAAACCACACTATTCTGTATCAGGGTTGCTCATGGACTACCCCCTTGAAAAATTGTTTGAGTGATGTTTTTTAATTGGGTTTTAATAAGGCATCATATATTTTGGGAAACTGATCATTTCTGAGAATTTCAAATGAAAGAAACTAAGAAAGGAATTAATTGAAAGGAAAACACTTTAGCTAGCAAAAGAAAAGGTAAAGGAAATGATTGACAAAATCAAAAAAAAAACATGACCTCAGGAAAGCAGCTGGACACAATAGTGTACCCTCCAAACAAACCACACTATTCTGTATCAGGGTTGCTCATGGACTACCCCCTTGAAAAATTGTTTGAGTGATGTTTTTTAATTGGGTTTTAATAAGGTGTCATATATTTTGGGAAATTGGGCATTTCTGAGAATTTCAAATGGAAGAAACTAAGAAAGTAATTAAGTAATTAAAAGAAAAAAGCTTTAGCAAAGGAAAAGGTAAAGGAAATGATTGAAAAAATCAAAAAATCATGACCTCAGGAAAGCAGCTGGACACAATAGTGTACCCTCCAAACAAACCACACTATTGTGTATCAGGGTTGCTCATGGACTACCCCCTTGAAAAATTGTTTGAGTGATGTTTTTTAATTGGGTTTTAATAAGGCATCATATATTTTGGGAAACTGATCATTTCTGAGAATTTCAAATGAAAGAAACTAAGAAAGTAATTAATTGAAAGGAAAACACTTTAGCTAGCAAGGAAAAGGTAAAGGAAATGATTGAAAAAAATCAAAAAAAATCATGACCTCAGGAAAGCAGCTGGACACAATAGTGTACCCTCCAAACAAACCACACTATTGTGTATCAGGGTTGCTCATGGACTACCCCCTTGAAAAATTGTTTGAGTGATGTTTTTTAATTGGGTTTTAATAAGGCATGTCATATATTTTGGGAAACTGGTCATTTCTGAGAATTTCAAATGAAAGAAACTAAGAAAGTAATTAAGTAATTAAAAGAAAAAACTTTAGCAAAGGAAAAGGTAAAGGAAATGATTGAAAAAATCAAAAAAAATCATGACCTCAGGAAAGCAGCTGGACACAATAGTGTACCCTCCAAACAAACCACACTATTTTGTACCTGGATGTAATTTTCTGTGGAAGGCATCTGGAAAATTTCAATGATGGAAAATAAAAAGTAAAAGGAAAAAGCTTTAAAAAATGAAAAAAAATGAAAAATGTTTGAACAACAAAAAAAGACCAAGACACAATTGTGTATCCTGACACAATGACACAATTGTGTATCCTGACACAATTTTACAAAATAATAAAAATATATAATTAAAAATAAAAATAATTAAATTAAAAATTATTATAATTAAAAATAAAAATAAAAAATAATTTAAAATAAAATTAAAAAATAATTAAATTAAAAATTATTATAATTAAAAATAAAAATAAAAAATATTTTAAAATTTTAAAATAAAATAAACAACAATTAAAAACTAAAAAATGAAAAAAATGAAAAAAAACTTACACCAAAATCCTGTGGACACAATAGTGTACCCCTCGAACATTTCCAGAGTTACAGAATAATTTTGAGGTCTGTGGACACAATAGTGTATCCCCACACTAATCAGTATCCAACATTATACAATATACAAATATAGACACATTCACATTCACATACATATGATATATCTATATATATATTATTTATATATATATATATCTTATAGATGTATCAATCTATGGCGTAAGTATATATAGATACATCAATGGCCATTTCAATGGCCTATGTAAGGGAATATCCCCACAAAATGTGGCCTTATATGGTACTAACGTACCTCCATTGTAGGGTCCTGAAATTCCCATTGAATACATTGCCATATATATATATATATGTTTGTTCCACTGAATCTCCACCTGGCACTGACCCACTGACCTGTTTCGTTTTGCCAGGCGAAGTGCGAAGTGGTCTACCCTAATGGCGAGGCGGCCCTGGCGGATGTGAAGCTCACCATGAGCATGAACGAAGTCAAGGCACACCCGTTCGCCCAGGTTCTAAGATCTCTACAGTCATGGCCCGAAATACCAGTTTTAAGTACTTATAACCCCATTTGTAAATATTTATAGAATGTATAATTCAATCTATAACAAGTTATAATATAACTAATAAATGGCCATAACTTTTAAACAACTTTAAGCCTGGGAAGATCAAAGATCTCTAAGAAGGCACCTGACCAGACTTATTGCTCTTAACTATCGCATTTTGACACATGTAGCTTGTTTTTTTAGGTTGTTTGAGATGGGTGAGAATTTGGATTTCCCGTTGAATTCAAAAAATGATTGCGGAATGGAAGTTTTCGATATTTTCTCCATGATGTCCCCATAAATGGATATAAATTGTTTGTTGGTGGTTAAAATGTTCGGAACATCATTTCATTTTCTCATCATATTCCCCAGTTTCCTAACCATTAAATATATGGGATACTCCCCATGATTCCCCATGAAATCATCACGGGAATTTACCATAATTTACCTATCAATAGAATACCCCCTGGTAAACTCTCCCAGAACTATGGAAAACCACCATTTTTAATGGGTAAATCAACTATCAATTGCGATTTTCCAATTCGCTATGTTAGGTTACCAGAGGCAAACAAAAACCCATGACACCTCCAGCAGGCAGGTGACCCATCTTGAACAGGTGACATCAGTGGTGCCGAACGGCCCCGCAAGCTTGGCGGGTGTGTTGCCCGGGCAGCGTGGCACAGCAGCAACGATGCAGCGTATGTACCAAGATGTTGCCATCATTATTATATAATTGTAATATAATTATATATATATAGTCATAGTAGTCAATGATTGTAGTTGGTGATCACTATTATAGTTGATAATTAAACTAGCAGGTTGCTATTGAACATGGCCATTTAGTTTGTTGATGAATACCGTTAAAAAAAATAAAAAATAAAAACATATTTTTTTCCTGAGTTATAGTTTAGTTTATCAGAGGGTATTGGGGGAAAATGGTTGGCAACATTGACTATAGGGAATGTTAAAAATTGTTGAAACCCCATTGGACAACATTAGTTAGCAAAGTTAATGTTACATTATTGTTGGCAACATTGGATTATAAACCCCATCAATTATATATATTCTTAACTTCAAATTAATTTTCAATCCATATTTGCTGGAGTTATTGGCACCAACTTAGCTATCCTTTACTTATTGGAGGAACATTGGTAATGAGAACGGTATATTGAGAATGGCATATAAAGGACATTGACATGATATGATGGCATATGGTGACAAATCCTGTTGTCACTTTAATGGCAATGAGAATGGTACTGTAATAGGTAGTGAAAATTGCATGACACTACCATTATATCCATTATGGAGAAAACATGGTAGTTCTAGGAACATTCTGATTGAAGATACTGTACGTGATTTCCTCCTTTTAACAAACATATATTTATTTAATAGTTGACTATCCTTTTCACTGTATCCTGTTTGGGAGTAGAATATTGCACCTGAACTGGATGGTGATTCACGACGTCTTGCTATGGCCATGTCAAGGGGGAAAATGACCATAGGCCTCTTGTCCCAGAAGTAGATTTTGTTGAAGGGTCATTGTGCACGAACAAACATGTTACAGATGTCATCTCAATGAAAACTTCACGTATCTTTATGTACGACATGATGTCAACTTCGGTCAAAGATTGGCGGAATTGTGACGCAATGACAAGAAAGCTGATTTTCCGGGAAGCAACCATGTGTCCCATCTACGAGGGTCCCTAAAGATACACATAGACATTGCCCAACGTTGAGGCGTCATGGTGAACGATCAGCCCTTGGTTTCCCCGCATGCTTTGGAAGAGATGATGGACACGGTGGGGCTGGGGACCAAAGGAGGCAAGTTATAAGTAGCATATAAGTTTATAAGTGGCATTTGGATGTACTCCTGGTGGGCTTAATAGACATGAGGAATTGGAGTTTTCAGACAACTATTGCGGGAAAGCATTGAGAACACAAGGATATCATGAACAATGATATGAGCATGTCAGTGAAAAAAGGAAGAATTTATCAAAATAAGCCAGTTGTGGTTTCTCCGTCACGGTTCTACGAATGTCATGTGTTGCTAGCGACGAGGAGCACGAGGTCATTTGTTTACTTTGGGAACTTTTATGAGGGCGCCCAATGGTCCAATTCTTATTTGGCAAAGACACGTCAAGGGTTGTGTAAGCCCGCTGGATGTAGATTCCATTTGGATGTAACCCATTTGTCAGCCGACATTGTCATGGACTGCTATATCAACTTGTATGTCCCTTACCATTCATTCCCTGCCATTCCACGTCACGTAAGTTGCAAAACACAAACATGACTTGCCTGATCATCCATTCACTTTCCTTCCCGATCCAAAGGTCGCGGTATTTAGGAAAAACAAAACACGCTTTGTTGATCAAGTTATATCAAACAATTAGACCACTCATGGCAAATCCCTTGTGTTTCGGTCAAATCACGTTCAATCCTCATTTTGTGTTCATTCAATCCTCAGTTGGCCAAACCCTTCCCCCCCATTTTGAATACCTCAAACAAAACCCGGGTTGAGTATTGGATTTGTCCATTTTGGTGGCGCATATGAGGGTATTCAATATGATTAGAGAATGCGATTCAGCATAATTGGTAAATCCCAGGAACTTTGTGAAATCAGATATCATACTTACAATTTAGTTTGAAAACATGTTCTAACCCTACCAAAGTGAAACTACACATACCCATACATATCATATAAGATTTACTTTGAACCTTAGTTATGTTCATTGACCATTTTAGCAAACCATGGAGCAACGTTTCCCGCAGATCTTGGTGGAGTTCCTCAGCGCGACCAGCTTCGATGCCAGTTTCGACTCCGCCAAAGCGGTGCGTGATGCTTGGATGAGTCGGAAGGCCGCTGAGTTCAGCGGGGGGTTCCATAAATGGGGGTATCCAAAAATGGTTGGTTTATCATGGAAAATCCCATTTAGAAATTGATGATTTGGGGGTCAAAAACTAACATATCATAATGGAAAATCACGACTTTTAATAGGTCAATAATAGGTTCCAGAAATGGGTGTGGGTGAACATTGGGTACCCCCAAAATGGGATGGTCAATACTAAGTTAGACGAAAATCTGTGGTCCCCAGCATGGTTTCGTAGTTGAATGCTAGAGAAGATGTGCTATGCCTGATATAATCGCCTGAATGTTCATTTGCATTAGAGAAGATGCCTGGAATAGTCCATTCCAAAATTGCTGCAGGTTCGACCCCAGCCATCCCAAACATTGAGGATTAGGTGTCCCTTTCGTCATGGCACCCGCAAATCATCCAAGTCATGGATGACCATGACTTGGATTCAAACCCATGGTGACGACTGGGGATCCCCCATTTCAAGAAACAATCATATGAAATATGAAATAATTATATGATGAATTCCAGGGGGATTACCCGGAAGATTCGGTTCTGATAGAAGGTTCCCATATTCAATAATCAATCCCATATGCTCCATAGAGTATTTACCAACATTTGGGCCATTATTGGGGTACATACTGCTAAATATTTCAGCACCATGGAGCATATGGGTCATATTTCAGCAACAATATGGGAGTCCAGGGAATGCAGAATGTGTGTGTGTGTGTGTGTGCATGTTTTGAAGTATTTCATGTGGATATAATGATGCAATGGGATATTCTATGGGAGGTAGAACCAAGAATATGATATGTGCCCTTATCCAAAGATGGGGGTTTACCTCCAATTTATCGATTTACGGCTATGGCCATTAAACGCTTGGGAAAATCCAAAGGATCAATGGAATTTTAATGGGAAAACCATCTATAAAGCTATAGATGGTGTTTTTTCATTGCCATGTTTGTTAGGATATCAGGGGATTGTGAATGGTGAAGATGTCCATAGTCCAGAATTGATGGTCCAAAATTTGCATGGACCCACTACACTAAACATTAAATTTGTGTGTTTGCTCTAATGTTTATTCATCATTCTTATCGTTATTATATTATGTACTATGCATGATTATTATGTAATATATCAACCACCTGCTGGTTGGTGGTTTGGAACATTTTTATGTTCCCTTATATTGGGAATGTCATCATCCCAACTGACGAAGTCATATTTTTCAGAGGGGTTATATATCTCAAGCACCAACCAGATTATGAACTTAACCATCATTAACCATATAATAACCATCAATATTAGCCATTATTAACCATTATTAACAGTATATGAACCACCAGTTGTGATTGGTATCTCATCATGGGGCCCCTGGGGGCTGGCAGCTGAGGAGAACTTGGCCTTTCAGCTGCGCGATCAACGCATCTTCATCACCGAGGCGGGGGCAAAAAAACTACACTCTGGTTATTTTTTCTTTGCCATGGAAAATGGCCCATTTATAGATGATTTTCCCATTAAAAACTCCATTTATAAGGGATTTTCCATGGCTATGTTAAATAACCAGAGGGTATGGAAAATCACCATGTTCAATGGGTAAATCCACTATTTCGACTGGGCCATGTTCAATAGCAAACTGTTAAATTACCAGAGGGTATTGAACATGGTCCATTTATAGTTGATGAACCCATGAGAAAAAGGATGTTTTTTCCATAGTTATGTTAGTTTACCAGAGAGTATCTTCAAAAATGATAGATGTTATTAAGCATAGATATGGAAAATCCCGGTTTCAATGGATAATAATCTGTAAATGGGCCATGTTTCATAGTTATGTCAAATTACCGAATGGTATACAGTTGAACCCCGTATATATATATATGCATATACATATGCAGTATATATCATTATATATCCATGTATTACTATGTACTGTAACGTAACTGATTGTAAATTATTTGAGAAGGGGTGCTTGAAAACCAGGTCAGTATCACCCGTCAACTAGCGGATAGGTTTGCTAACCCAACCCATCCTAGTCATGTGATCCGTCTACCTGTGGTCTCTAACATAGAGATCAGTGCATCAGAATGGTAGTAATTGAATATACAGCTCTCTATGTATTGCATATGTATAATTATATATATATATATATTTATGTTTATATTTATGTTTTTATTTATATACACATCACAATTATATACCTGTGTGTGTGTCCTAATTTAATGCAAGTTAAATTGGGCCTAGACAGTTAGGCTCAGGAAATCAGAATAGGTAGTGTAGATGTTTACTTGTACCCCAGCTGTGAATTCTGGATCCCCACTGAGCAGATCAAGGTACTGAGTCTCCTGAGTCTCTCTAATCAAAAATAGCTGGCTGTTGAAAACTCCCCCATTTGGTTTGATGATTTTCCCATTACAACACTAATCTGGTTGGTGGTTTGGAACATGAATTTTATTTTCCCCAGTAGTTGGGATGATGATCCAATCTGACTAATATTTTTCAGGGGGGTTGAAACCACCAACCAGTAATCATGTGTTGGATTTTCCATTGCTATGTTTGATTACCGGAGGGTACGAACACAATGGTTTTGGATGCGGATGTTCATTTGAGTTTGAAGGCTCACGGCCAGGGATGTTGTACACCTACCGTACCAGTGCATACAAAAACGGTCAAGCCAGAGCTGTTTGTTGCTCCAATCCCAAGGTGATCAAAAGCCTGTTGGAAAATCTACCATCTATAGATGTTTTTTTCTCCCAGCTATAAACCTCCATTTAGTTTTGGAATATTCCAGCCACGTTTGATGACACCAGATACTGTTTGATCCAGACTTTGCGGGATACGTAGCTCTGCGGGGCACTCCTTCTCTTTCACCCAGACAATGTGGCGCATTTGTCAAAAAGAGTATGACCGAAGACACTGCCTATACGGGTTCCATGGTTTAAGGTTTCAGGGTTTGGCGTTTCCTTTTTTAGAAAGACAACAGAAGAGTGGTCCTGCGCAGGGTTTTTGAGCATGTCAAAAGGATATGCGGGATCCGTCATGGGCAAAGATCTAGTCAGCGAACATGTAAACACCATTCGAAATCCGGGAGGTTCCAGCAAGATCCCTCTCGTTTAGACCTATAGATACATTCAGAAACAGTTGGTTGATGAAATTCAATTTTTTGTGGTGCTTCTGCTCTCCATTCGTCAACAAAAAGCACCCCAGGTGAGAAAATTCCACGCGCGGTCTCTTGGGGTGGACCTTGGATGCCAGTTGCTGACAGTCAATGGAAAGAAGGTGCGGTGGGAGGTCAGGAGCAGAATCCACAACCATTCGGTGTCACAGATTGCAATGGGATGCAATGAAAAATTCCTTGTCAGATATTTTAATGGGAAAACCATCTAGAATCCAGAAATGGACGATTTTCCATTGTCATGTTTGATTACGGGAGGGGACAACAGCAAAACGCTTTAAGACACAAACATCAGAATTTCATCAACAAATCCTGGGTGTAAATACGCATGGGACCGGGAGATGAAGGCCAACAGCCACCTATTCATGTAGATGACTTCAGTTTGTTGTTTCTTCTGTGGCAAGGGGGTTGGGTCTAGTCCATTCAAATGTCTTGGATTCAATCCACGTTTTCTGGGTGCTGCATGATCATAGACTACCATAAAATAATGCCTTATACAATTCAGGCTTATTTATTCTATAATTCACTTGAACATCATTTGAAATCTTACTGGAAAATCACCATTTGTCATGGGTATATCAACATTTTCTATGGCCATGTTCCATAGCTTTTTGTATGTTTACCAGGCCGGGTACCTTGAATCATTTCAACCCCCATGAGACGTTTAAACGTCTCGGAGATCCGATCTTTTCGCTGAAACCCCAGGCGTTGGAGCTGCTGAAAGGCGAAAAGGACTTGGCCTTGGAATCCCTGGCGCCTCCCTATTTGTCGCGCCGAAGCAGTGTGACATGCGGAGCTGTCCGTTTTGGCGGATACCATGGCAATTATCATTGTCAGAAGTATCATCATTATCATCATTATCATAATATATCAGAATATATCTGGTTGGTGGTTTGGAACATGGCTTTTATTTTTCCATATATTGGGAATTTCATCATCCCAACTGACTATATAATATTTTTCACAGGGGTAGGTATACCACCAACCAGAGATATATATATACCCATCACTGGGCCATCAGAATTTGCCAACCAGTCATCAACCAAGTCATGGATGACCATGTTAGTATAGGTTAAGCCATGCCCAAGAAATCCATGGGGACTGACCATCAAATAACCATCAAAAACAAACCTTTGGGGGGAGAATGATGATTAACCCATAGGTTACATAGTTATAGCCCTGAAAAGTAAACACATGCTTATAATCAAAAAAAAACTGTCAAGGGTCAAGGGTCATAGCCGTGGGGATTCACCATGGCATCATCAGGTTTCAGGGGGGAAAACATGATGATTAACCATAAACTATGTAAATTCAGAAAATAGTTGCATGAATGGAATATCAATGGAATGTAGGCTAAAATACCTCCGGTAACCAAACATGGCTTGCTGGAAAATCCCCCATCATTGCAGCTGGCCATGTTGAATGACACCTAGATTCGGGTAGCCCGAAAAAACCATCCCCAATGACCGAAGGGTATCAATGGGTGGTAATTAGCACCAATATGAACGGTGACAATATGGTCATCCCCAGAAGGGATCCGCCAAAATTGGGGATGCAGCTGGTAATGCTTCCTAATGTTTGGGAGCTTTGGGACGTGAAATTCTTTGGGACACAGGGTCATGCTTGCCGGTTGTGTTTTTTTTTGAATGGCATGATGGCAGATAACACAAAAAAAAGATCGCCGAGCTGAAATCGCTTCATGTTTCCACCCCAACCAGAAGATTTGTCACATGCAAAACCTACACTAATACCTATCTAAACAGCCGTCGAACAGGCGGCAGTACAGACCACTTGACATACCATACATAATATATAAGTTTGATATGTGTCAATCACCATCAATCAGTTTGTTTTTGATATTTGATGGTGGCACCGTAGCAAAATGTAGTTTACTAGAATTAGTTGAGGGAAGATGTGCTCAGGAACCCCAAGCCGCCTCTTGTTTGCATTGCCCTTTCATTTTTCCCTTATAATAACCCCAAAAAGGTAGACAAGTAAATTTCTACTTACAGTAAATAGTGATAAATCACTTGTCCATTTTTGTTGGGGTCATTATAAACATATTATAAGCTAACCCATTTTTTGGTCGGTTGGGCCATGCTTCTCCATGCCGAAAGTCGAGGCTTCGACTTCGACAAAGTGGGCCCAAACTCCTGTGCCACCAAGGCTCAGAAAGCATGCGGGATGCAGCTTCAACCCCAACCATCCCAAACACATTGGTTTCACTGTAGAGATCTGTAGAGTACAGAGATATGTATATATATATATATATATGTATATTGTTATGTAATATGCGGATGCGTATGTATTTATACATGCATGTACATGTAGATGCATGAAAGATGTACGTGAATAGGTTCATCTCACCATATTGGTCCAAGGCATACTCGATCCCCGAACCCATTCATGACGCAGGCTGTAATGCCATGTGCGATGGCGGCCATGTGATGAAGGCCCAGTACTGCGGTGGCGTTCTGTGTCCCGAGGGCCATGCTCTGATCCTTGTCGTTCTGTGGAGCGTACGCTTGTTTGAGCAAGAACATATTCTAAAAAATAGATATGTTTATATACAAGTATACAGCATACAACATCATATCGTTATGTATATATATCATACGTAATACAACATAATACAACATAATACAACTATGTATATATATATATGATTCTTGGTGGTCAATCGATACAGAGAGAAGGGTTAATGGTCAAATGCATTGACCACCCAGCTGTCGCTCTCGCTGATGTCACTGCACCCAGGAAGTGTCTTCCCTCGCCGGAAGCAGAGCAGTGCTGTGAGAGTTGTGGGGTTCAGTTGGAGGATGAGATGATTTTGGGATGTCCGACACTTGGCAGGGAACCATTAAACATACCCCTGTTGATTGGTTGTAAAAAAGGTGGCTAATATTGGTTTTAATGGACTTTCAAGATAGGAATATCACTGATAAATGATGGTTGATATATTCTTGGATGTTTTGCTGAGTTGATGATTTTTGTGATTGTTTTTTCCCAATTGGACATCCACTACTTGGGGAATCTATAGGGAATACGTTTTTTTTTTTGCGGGTCCGTCAAGCAAATCCAAGTCATAGGGGCTCATAATACTACCTTGTTTGTTGGGGATGACTACAGTCCAGACTGGGGATACCTTAAGAATGGGATGGGAAAACAGGGTAATTCCCGTGGCTGAGATGGGTTTGTTTGAAAATAAGAGGCAAAACACCTCTAAGTTGGCTGATTCATCATGTGTCTTGTCAAAATGGTAATAACATGGAGGCCATCTCCCATTTAGCCACAAATCCAGATAGCTTGTGAGTGGCCGTGGGGTGATGGTTGAGATGTAGTGTGAGTGCCCCCATTGTGGTGGCCCATGTTCTTCAGCGTAGTTTATCTACACATCCAAACAGGAAACATTCGAACATCATGATAAGCATGTGTGAATGCAAACAAATATATGTTGTAGAATTTATCTGTAATTTGCAAATTATAATACCCAGGAAATCCATGGAAATCCGAGGTTGGTTTAATTTAGCCAAGCCACAGTGGCTGATCCTCCCAGGCAATGCTTGGAGGACCATGTTCGGCTCCCATCATCAAATGAACCTTGGTGGATCCCAACTGGTGGATGCACAGTTTATCCAATGGCGGCCAGTGATTTTCAGGAAATTCCAAGAGCAAGCTTCTGAATAATATGTGAAGGGATCAAAGGGATTACAAAGAACTGACATGAACGAACAGATTAGCACTGAAAAAGGGCCAAGTTCGTTGGTGATTTTGGGTTTCTTTGCCATAAACAAGGTAACTTTAAATTCCAAAGGTTGGGCACGGTCAAGGCATGCGGTCAGGTTTTCCAGGTGTGTTTTTTCCTGTCATTGAAACGAGCTGCATCATTAAAACATGACGAAACATGGGACTTGTCACGTTTATATTTGTTGGAAAGTTGGTTAACAAGTTGGAATGTCCAGCCTGAGCCCAAGGACAAATACAACCTTCTGTGCTTTCGCTGCGGCTGGCGACTGTCGGTGAAGAATATGAGTGGGGAAGATTCCCCGTAGCTCGTATTGAAACAGACTTGGCCAGTTTTGGTGGGAGTTTCATTCACCATTTTTTTTGATCTGATCAGAAATTCATGAAATTTGACCAGATTTCATCAACGTTTGATGTTTGTGCTTTTGTTGGTGTTCATTGGTTGTGTAGATGTGATTTCATCGAAATTTCATAAACTGCAGCCATGGGGGCCCCCGGCAACAGCCAGGTATAAGAGCCGTGGTGAGGTGCACTGCAAAGATTGCGGCAGGAGTATCATGGAGCAGGTACGAAAGTAGCGACGAAGTCGCAACACTGGAAACAAATGGATGTTTAACGGTTGATCCAAGTCATCAAAACAGATGCAGAATAATGAAGATAAATGATAGATATATGTATATATGTAGATAGATATATTCCACAAAATATATGAAACATATAAAACATGGATGACTTGAGGCTGTTTCAAGGTGTTTTTTAAGCACATCTCGATTTGTGGCATCATTTTTGTAGGTTCCGGGTGCACGATATGCTACCTGTGGTGTAGGATTTCATCAGGAACTCCCAACTATAATGTAACTACAGTTGAACACATACCTAAAAAATATCCCCATGGAGCCCCTTGAATGCTATGGCGCATCCATTCAATTCCGATGGCGCTGTTTTCTCGCAGGATGAGGAGTTTGCAGGGCACCCTGATGCACGACGTTTTTATCACTGTCCCAGTTGCTGGGAGGATGGCATCAAGGAGGATCGATGCTACTTTTGCAGCTTGCCGAGCCACACGGTATCACACGGTTCTTGTGGGTCAACCAGTCAACCACGCAATTTCTGTTGTTGAAATTGCCCTCCTTTGTCGGGTCCCCACAGTTTTTAGGAGTTCAACATGATGGAAGAGTCAATTCTCCAAGATGCTAGAGGGTGTTGCTAGCTCGAGATTTCCAGACGTCCAACTATTTCGTGTTCAAATCCCAATTCCTTTAGGGCAACACCATTTTCTTCATTAAATTATATGTGTATATATATATATACATATAATATGATTTCCCGATTGTTGGTGTCTTTCCCCTAGCTCCCAGATTGCCCAAACTCACTGTTGTTGTTGGTTAATTGCCCAAACTGTGGAGTTCCCGTTGTCAGTGGTCGAAACCTCCCCCATCATGTTTGTTGCTCAATTGATTATTGGCATTCCTTCCAACATTTCCCAGAAATTCCATCACAGTTGTTGAAAGTAAACAACATAAACTCGCATAAAGTACCCTAGACAGCCTTAAACTCGCAAAAACTGCCAGAAACTGCTAAATGTGACGGGCCCATGTTAAATTATAACGACCTCACGCTGCGACGTCACCCGAAATGATGGATTGGGGTAAAAAAAATATGCCCAAAATAGCATCAGATAGCCTTACTATATATCCTTACTTTTAAAGCTAGGGAATTTTCACGATTTATCCAGAGAAATGACAAACAAAATCGTCCAGGTAGCATTCGACACTTGGCGTGCCCAAAGGCCCATCGTATGGTGCCCTGTGTCTCGGCAAACCGGGTGGTCTCCAAGGGTCGAAAATGGGGTCAGAATCGGTAAAACCCAAAAATGCTGAGATTCATGGGAAGATTGGGAAGTTCATGGGAAAAAGAAACTGGTATATATATATATATTACACGATTTTTATGTCGTATACATAAATAAGTAAATAATATATATATATGTGCGTGTAGAATAAACAATCCGATAAATGGGCGAGTTTGAACAGACATAGGGTATGCCGCTGGATATTTAACCATTTAACCGCATTTGTTTAGGCTTCGGGTCAGGGACAAGGTAATAGTGGCAATATTTATCGCAGCGATGATGGTCTGAATATTTACCCTCATCAAAAATGGCCATGGAAAATCCGTTCAATTCTATGGATGATTTTCCCATTACAACCTCCATGTATAGGGCATTTGCCATTGACAAGTTTGATAACACCGGAGGGTGTTTATTTTGAGCCCAGGTTTGAAGTCTCCCTTCTTCGAAGACTTGGAATGCCTGGAATGCCACAGTGAGCTCTTTCCCCGGGAGGCGTTTTTTGTTGCGCCAGGTGTGTGTTTTTTTCAAAATAGCTGGGGGAGGCTTGGAAATATGAGAGATGTTTATATATGTTTATATTGCATATTAAATATGCAATAATTATCAAACAATATCAAACAAATATAAGCTTATATACTGTACTGTACAAGTTGGGTATCCTTAACCAACAAAAAAAAACAAAAAAAAACATATATTTGAACCAAAGATTTGTGTGCGTTTTTTATGAGTTGGAGTTGCTCGTTTTTGTATTCCCCTAGCAGACTGGCTAATGTTTCACCAACCAGAAAAATCAGGTTCCCCAAGTTCACCCTTCGATGTGATCATTGTTCGCAAGATTGTTGATACTCCATGAGGTATGCTTCAAACTTGTTTAAGTGTATTTTTTACATGTAGTTCTAACTTTCACCATGCGTTTATGGATGTTTATGCTGAAATGTTTCATCTGAACCACTCTGAGACCCAGCCCTTTTCCAGGCTGCATACCATTGCGGAAACTGCTGGTGGAATGGGAAGCGCAGCTCCAGATGTGAGAGCTGTGGATCTTTGAAGCAGTTGAAGCTTGCCCCACAGCTTGAGGCGGACAAGAGAGAGGATCTGAATCAAGTCTTGGTCACATCTAAGTGATGCCATTCAAATCTAGATGATTGTGCGGAATCACGCGGATTCATGCGGAATCACCTTTAGTATTTTTTTTGTAGCAGCAGATTTTCCCCAGTTTGCAGACCGCTTTCCGCTTCTGCTGATGTTCCCTTGCCACCTCCAATTGTTGGAGGGTACATCCTCTTGGTTGCTACTTCGATACGTATTCCACTTGCCTAGCCTCTTTAGCAAGTCCCCTGCGTGTGGTTTTCTAATATATCACTGCTGAACCTGAAACATGCAGGCAATGACCAACTACCCTCTGGGAATTGGATTTTGCTATAGCTATGGAAAACCAACATCTTCAATATATACTCTTATATATATATGTTATAAAGCATCTATAAATGGTCCATGTTTCATATTGTCGGGTGGCTCGCTTGTCTCGCCCTCAGCTACATATGATCCATTGTCCATTGGTATTCCACATAATCATCCCAGTCATAGTTCTATAATGTTCCATATAGTATTCCATCAATCCCATTACCCCAGTGGAATAAAATCCAAGTCGGATGCGTTTTTGCCAAAGTCATGGCACGGGGGCTCTATTTTTTGGCTGCCAAAACCAAGGCGTTCTCGACTTTCCTGGGGGTTGTCCATTCTTTTCCCATTCCAACATGTTTTTTTTCCCTGGGAAAAAATGAATATATGTGTTTGAAAAACAGGACTTTTTTTTTCCATTATTTCAGAAATTCTGATTCAAACAGCATTTTTATGTATGTGTTTTCCTTCTGTTCACACTATAACTGAGGCCCCCCAGTTATAAGTTGGTTTAGATTCGCCCCAGTAACTATAGTTACAAGTACCATAAACCATAGTTATTGGAGTTATGTTCACCAACTTAGCTATCGAACGGGGGCCTCACATTGCACGGAGCACTGTGCCAAGTCATGGCTGAGGATGTACTGCATCGACCCCAACGCTCGTCTCCAAGTTGTGGCTGGCGACGCCGCGAAGGTGGTTCGGACTGAGGGTGCCCGTTCGTCTTAGACCTGGGCAAAAGCAATGGGTTTGTGGTAGGATAAACTCACTTCTAGATGTGGAAAATCAATGAAAATCAAGCATTTCTAGATGATTTTCCTATAGGAAAACCATATGTTTTCCACATCTTAGTTTTACCTTCGGGTAATGGGAAATACTCAAGTGGTCCAACTGGCTTGGCTGCTTTGTCGGTTGTATCTGTACCAGATTTCACCGAATCATCTGAATGTCCCAGTAGCCATTTGATACATGATTTCATACACGTCCCATCACGTCCCTAAGGAAATAAATTGGGACCATGATAAAGCCTTTGTTTTTTCAACTTGTCTTTTTTAATATATATATATATATTTATATTTATATGATGTCATGTTATCCAATTATAATATAGCCATATATCCCCATTAAATGGTTCTAACATGTTCTAACCACCATAGAACTCTTATTTCTAGGTCTCCCGGTCGCAGGCCGATGTCACTTGGGGCGCGGCCTTCGAGCCTCTGGGGCGCCTTGGCGTAGAGTCCATTCCAGGCTTTTGAGTGTTCCTGGGTACATAACTGGTTGGTTAATAGTGGTTAATAGTGGTTAATAGTGGTTAATGAAATATCTGGTTGGTGGTTTGGAACATGGCTGGATTATGACTTTCCCATCATATTGGGAATGTATGGGAATGTCATAATCCCAACTGACGAACTCATATTGTTCAGGGGGGTTGAAACATGTTGAAACCACCAATGAGCTGGGTACATCATGAATTTCCAACCACAGATGTTGGAGACCTGTTGTTTTTTTTCCAGCTGGATGATTCTCTGGGTAAATGATGACCAGCATGTTGCGACCTCACTGGAATGACGGTGAATGGTTGGCTAGCTATCCCCACATGGCCTTTCAGGTCTGTGAATTATTGTTATTTACACAGAAGGATGTTTCAGCCAGGTGGATGCTATTGCTCTTAGTGCGTCAATGGTGAAAGCTTCATAGCCTTCATAGCATTGCTTTGGAAGTTCTGCTATGTTTGAATGTAGCCCCGATTCAACACTTCTTTTTGAGAAAGCAACGGAAAGCTGCTGTAAGGATGTGCACCTAGTCACCCTACTTGGCCCCAGGCATTCGATGGTATGCTGCGGCGAGGACACTGAGATGGAAGTGGATATAGCTATGAAACTAAGAGGTGCGATGATTGCTCATGAATCTCAAAAAAAGAAACCTAACCACATCCATCTATTTGTGATCGCAATCACATCCATCCCACCGTTTTTTGTGTTTTTAGCTGACCAAAGCAGCTGTCAAGTCTTGGAAAGGCTTGATTTATCCTTTGGGAGCACGGATGTCTTTGTCCTCCATCTTCAACTTCTGCGAGGTTGGGCTGGTGCTGGGTTTCGGGCATGATGCTCTGGGGAAAACTGCTGAAAATCTAGGAAAAAGAACAGGGAAACTGTGGGAAATTGCGTCCACTTTTTTCCAGACTAGGACCGATTTTGTGTGCTTTTTTTCTCCTTGGGGATGCATCACAGAGATAGGTAACCGACTCACCAACCATCACACAGGATGTCCACTGTGTTTGCAAGGGCCCTTTTTTTCGTCGCTTGGAAAAAGCAACTGGTTTTGGCAGCTGGCTCCGAAATGTGCCCGAATCTTTTCGAAAACCATTGTGCATGAATCTTTCACGATGCGTATCTTTATTACCTTCCCCCTATCTCCCCTCAAAAATATACTTTAAACCATGTCAAACCATGTTAAATCACCATTTTGTTGTTGCTTGAACCCCTATAAATGCAATTATAAATATGTGTTGCTTTCATGGCCTTCCCTAGTTTCAGGCCACCGTGATCAGCCTCCATGAGACGGGAAAATACGTCCTGCGCCTCGACGGAAGATCGGGAAAGCAGCTGCTGTTCGAACCAGATCTGGGGAACCACGTGGCCGCGGGCGTGTGGCGCTGCTTGGTGGAGCTTGGTGGTTTTGGGCCTGGGAAGGGGCAGTTAGGAAGTTGGGTTTATGTTGGGTTTGGGCTTTTGGGATACATTGAAGTTGAATGAAGTTGAGGGAGTCCGAAGGGGTCCGAAAGGGCTTTGCAAATGAATGCGAATAACACTACCTGTTCTGTGGCCTTGTTTCAGGTTATGGCGTGGGTCAGAAGCTGATGGTCTTTGTAGAAGGCCACCTGGCGTGCGCTTGTGTGGCAAGAAAGGTGGCGTTGGTTGATGGGCTTCAAGAATAGCCAAGAAAGAACAAATAATACATGTTAGTTTTCTACAGGTATTTAACGTTTTCTTTTGAAAGGTGTGCAACCAACAACTGGTTATAAGATTGAACTGGAACAGACTGCCGATCAAAGACTTTCATTCGAGTTAACTAGCAGCTTTGGTGTCCCACTGCCCCAGGTAAATGGAGAGAGCTCAGAGTGCACAAAGTCAGCACCTATGGGAATCAGCACATTTTGGAGGAGCCGTGGGAGCCTTCACTGGCTCTGCGGATTGTGGATGCCCCCAAAGATCCTTCATCTCACAAAGGTCCTGACACTGTTCGACACAACATGCCTGGAAAATCAATGAACATTCCCCCAAGAACGCAGACGATGTACATATATTTCCAGTAAAAAAAGGAGGTCCTGGATAGTATCATATAGTATATATTCAAATTAGTTCAGAACTATAATTGTAATAATGATAGTAATAAGGATGATGATGAGAATATTTGGTTGATATGTATATATATATATATGTGTGTGTGCATGTACGTGGATTGTAGATGATTATAGTATTGATTTGCCCTGTAGTTTCCCAACATATCTGATTTAGATTACACCTGACTTCCAGCCATGGCCAGGAGGTTGGCAAACAGCTGCGCTGGGAGATCGATCTCAACAGTTCCCATGGGGGACCCAATGGGAGGGGCCCGTGGGGCCTGGATGTTGTTGGCGCCCAAAACAAGCGGTGGAAGTTTGTTGAGAAATGGAGTTTTTCTATGGTGAATATTGTGATTTAATAGGATGATTTAATGTTCAAAGCCCCTGTTGGTTGATGATTAGTTTGGGGATTCTACTAACCATTTTTTGGGGGGGATTATCACACGCCATGAGGGGAATACCGTTATGAAAAGGTATAAAGGGACGGCAGAGGATTGTTTTGAACACTGCTCCTACGAGCTGAATATGTTGACTTGTATTGATTTGCTGAAGCTTGTGTTTGAAGAGATTCTTGCGCTTCTACTAAGTTGTACCCGCTGCCCCAGCTTGTGAGGTGGCTTGGGAATACACCTATAACCCAACACCATCATACCGCTGAGAAGTGTTTTCCAGATTCAAAGGTGGTCGCAGATGCTTGAATGTTCCATCCTTGATCGTAGACCTCAACTAGCCAGACGGTTTACTGTTGACAGCATCAAATCGCAGGGAAAAAAGTTCACGAGTGTTTTTGACGGTATCCCACGGTGAAGTGGTGGTTTGTTGGTCGTCGCAGATGGAATGCCTCCAATGGGCTATATATATATATACATGTATGTATATATATATATCAACCAAGGACAGTACATAGCATCGGAACCCGGCAGGGAAAGACAGTTTTGTAGGGTCCTTGGCCCCCAACATCGCTTTACTCCCCGACTGAAAAATCCCCAGCGATCCGATCAATCTCTGCCAGAAATCACCAGCTTCCGACAGTTCCAACTTCGCCGAGGTTTCAACCATTCCCCTGCTTGGCTCCCCCTGGACGACTGGTGGTTGGAATTGAGGCGCTGGGAGGAGCTGCGGGTACCATGGGGGTTCGGGGCTGATGATGGCTGATGCGCAGTGGCTGCGATCTACCCCCGCTGGGTGATGATTAGTTCGGGGACTATATATAGCCAATATAATTATGGGGAATATCACACCCCATATGAACGGGGAAATCCTATCAACTAACCCAGTTTTTGCCAATTTGTTCAACTGGGACTCATTCACGTTGATTTGAAAGGGGGATCCATGGGCAGTTTGATATGTTTGGCATGAGTTGAACCTACCAGCCAGTTGTACATACTCTGCAACAAGCGACTTGACTTCGCTGCCTTCATTGCCAGGTTTGGACCTTCCAAAAGATTGCAAAACAGTTTACCCTCTGGTAATTTAACATAGCTATGGAAAATCACCATTGTTAATGGGGTAAATCCACTATAAATGGCAATTTTCAATAGCTATGTTTGTTTAGCAGAGGGTAACCTGTTTACCGTTTACCTCTATTCTAGTCGGCATTTACGTTTCCATTCTTTTTGGGCCGAGAGTTGCTATTCTGGGGTAGGCTTTGATGGAGTCGATTCGCCATAGCGTCCTGGCATAAACTCTGCCATGGGTTGTGACAACCGCAAAGTATGGCAATGAACATACAAGTAGGTACAATGTGGTTAAAACAATAACAAACCATCCCCCAAATCACCACAAATAGGTGGTATAAACCATTCCCAAATGGGTAGTTTATTATTGTTTCAACCACATTAGTGGTTTTAAGCGGCACAAATGAGAATAAGGAATTCATCACTCGCAGGACATGCTGCTGTGCTCTTTGGGTGCCAGTGACGTCTTCACCGCACAACCGTTGGATATTTTGACCTTGAGCTGGCCCCTTGCAGATGGGAAGTATCTTGGTGAAAACTTCTGGGATGCTCCAACTGTGAGTATTTGTTGGGTAGTGTATTGTCCTGCTGTGGGGGGGAAATGTAAAATGCAACGCCAGCTATTGCTAGCTAAACATAGCTGCCTCCTTTGTTTGGTGGCCATGACCAGATCAAGGCAGCTACTTGGTAACCTTTGGTAATATCAAACCTGGAAATGGAGAATTGTCCAGTTGGAGGTGATTTACGGTGCACATTTTGCCAATTTCCAGCTGAGATTCCTGCATGGTGTAGGCAACATCCCCAAATCCATCGGTGAATCATTTTGATGATCCCGGAAAATGTAATTATCCATAATAGTATATTTTAAATTATTTTAATATATATATATATATGTAGTAGCATCATTTTCCGCAACAAATGCTGTTGGTCAACAGCCCGCTGAGTGATGGTGACCCCGGTGACCCCGGTGACCCAGGGCCCGGTTCGTGAGGTCGATCTGTGCCGATCCCGGCATTGGCATCTTCAGCAAGGTCCCCGATGTGGATCCAAGCTCCAAAGCTGAAGACGTCTTTTTTTGCGGGGATCAAGATGAAGGGTCGAAAGACTTTGGGGAATAGATGATGTAGGGATATTGCTGGGATTGAGATTTGTTGATGTGTTTGATTTTCTTTGATTTGTTGGTGGGATGTTTGGTTACAGTAGTGGAAGGCCGTGATGTGACGGATTTTGTTTGATATCATTTGAATCACTACACGTTTTCATTGATTGAATCCATGAACATGTCAAAAACACAAGGATAGTTTACCCTCAAGCGCCCATAAAAGAGAAAACACATTATATAATATTATATATATATATATGTATTTGTTTATTTTTTTTATAAGGATAGTTTGTAGAATTGAGTTTTACTTTTCTATCTTTTGGGTGGTGCTATGTATACCCTGCGGGAATCAAACGTAGCTTGCCAGAAAATTCTGCATTTATACATAGATGTCTTTTTTTCTCACCGCCAGTTACGAGGGATTTTTCATTGCCACATTTGATTAGCGGATCGTAAGCCCAGGAATCATGGGCTTGATCACCCCAGAATCATATTGTATACCCTTTGGTAAACTGGTAAACTAACATAACTACGGAAAGTCACCATTCCAAATAGCTAAATCAATGACAAATGGACCAAATGGACCATGTTCAAAAGCTATAGTTAAATTTCTGGGGGGGGTACTATAAACACAGTTTGGATTATACTATTATATGTTATACTATAAATACATGTATATCACCCAGCAATATTAATCACCCCCTATATACCCTCTGGTAAACTGTCCCATAACTATGGAAAATCACGATTTTTCATGGGAAAACTCACTATAAATTGCCATTTTCAATAGCAATTTTGACACAACCAGAGGGTAAAAGCACTTTTTGCTGGATCCACTGAGGGTCCAACTGTTGTCCAACTCGTCTACTTCAGGTCTTTGGTCCCAGCTGCTCCGCAGCACCACGCAACGCTCCCAGGGGCGACACCAGGGCTATGCCACGGCGGCGGCGCCCGTGCTGCTGTTTCTTGGGTGGGAAGTTGCCGAAAACCATGGAAAAAACTTCTAGTTAATGGTGATTTAATTTGATTTATAACATATTTATGATAAAACCAAGCAAAATTAAGGATTGAATGATTAAACCATCACATTTTATTGATCTAAGCAACAACAATGAGGATTGAATGGAATTTAACGTTGATTTATGATAGCTAAACTTGACGCACATAGCTTGGTCAATGGGGTTTATGGGCGATATAACTATAGTTCATGGGGGTTATAAACCAACTTATAACTATACGTATAGTTAAATCCTGGGTTTGCGAAATGATGATGTTTATTTTCTGAATGGGAAATCCACTACTTGAAGTAATCCATAGGGGAGTTCCTGGACCAGCAATTCAAGTTTGGAGGAGTTTCTTCAACCATGTTTGAGTATTGGTGGGCTGCACATAATACATCACAATACTGGGTGTATATGTTTCAGTCGTGGAATATGATGATTGACAGATATCAGAAACCCGATTTTATATAGTGAATTTGTCGTTCATTCTTATGTCATTAACGCTTTAGACACTCCGGTTTGATGATATGGTTCATTCTTCGGCAACCGACCCTGGTCCCCCATTTGCAACAGGCACATGACCTGCAAAGAGGATCGAATAGGTACCCCTTTCCATTACCAGATTCGATGACCAGAAGGTGCCACATGACTCTCAATTATCCTACAATAGTCCACATTATATCTTAAACCAATGATCAAAGTTAGTGTTAAATGCATGTTGTAAACACTGGTCAAAACATGTATGTATATATATATATATACGTATATGTATATTTATTTATTTATTGGCGGTGGAAAGAGATGTTTTATATAAAACATCAAATGCGTGCATTCTAAGAAGCATGATGAGGCATGTGACATGTTCAACACAATCTATTCTTGGAATGTCGATCTATGATAAGGTGATTGTCAGATGCAACTAGATTCGTGAAATAGATTCTAATTCTAATCTTGAATGTAGATCTGTGATTGGGTGATTATCAGATGTTTATCAATGCTGATCTGTTGATCATTAATTCCTCTTTAATTATTCTTGATGTTGATCTACGTTCTTTCTCTTTGATAAAACACCTGTGACCGCGGTGTTTATCAACTGACCTTGGTGACTGGCACTGTTATGGCTGATGGTGAATTACTGTAGCCCTTAATAATTAGTCTCATTTCGTCAAAAAGGTGTATTATCCATTATCAATAATAACCACTGTAGTATTAGGGGATAAACCACATAAACCATATAAAAATAAGAGAGAGAGAGAGGGATGATATAATATATATATATATAAGAAAACAACATTTAAAAACACCATATATCATATCTATATTCATTAATATCATAAAACGATCATGGAACTATCCACAAATATCCCGTCCATCAATATATAACCATCGGAAATACTATATACCAAAACATTATTGGATTGCATCTAATATTACAAATACTACACAATCACTAGGGATATCTACTGTATAGATAATTTATAACACAAGTTTATCTACCATTAATAGTATCTCGCCACGATATACACATTATAAACGCATTCCATATAACCAATAATAAAATCACTATATGACTACTACAGATACGATACAATCACTCACTATAGCATTTAGCACTACAAAAGCTC
Organism: Cladocopium goreaui; assembly: GCA_947184155.2. Classification (NCBI taxonomy): domain Eukaryota; class Dinophyceae; order Suessiales; family Symbiodiniaceae; genus Cladocopium; species Cladocopium goreaui. The sequence continues at coordinate 297,652 of CAMXCT020006841.1, read as the reverse complement.
CAAAACATAAACGCTAAATATAACCACTCTATAACCATTATGTCTACCACATTACCTATATATATATACTATAAAGAGTTCATAGATTTTAATAATTAGTTAATCTATTAACTATTTAAGTGGATAATCATTTAGGTCACTATAGGTCTAATATCTCATCCACCATATAACCACCATAAATACTATATAAATACTATTAGTAGTATATATCCACAATAGTTGATAGTCTACCCATCCACTATTATCTAACCACTACATATCCACATCAGCACACGGCTTGTTTCGCGACGTGTTCCAGGTTGGGCCCGGTGGGCTCGGGCAAGACGCAGCTCCTGCGGCGCCTGGCGCTCGAGGCCATCGTGGCGCATGACGGGGAGGCGGCGGCTGAAAAATTGTGATTTCATGGTGATCTCATGGTGTTTTCAGGACCTTAAGAGATGGTTTCTGGCAAAAACATGTGGTTTCATGGGGATTTTCAGGGTGTTGTCACGACCTTAGAGGGCGAAAAAAATGTGATTTCATGGTGGTTTTATGCTGTTTTAGAGGGTTTCTGGCGAAAAAATGGTGATTTCATGGTGATTTTCATGGTGTTTTTATGGTGATTTCATGGTGATTTCATGGGATATGTCATGGGATGTAACCATATAATGGGTCCCATACAATGGGATAGAATCGGATAGAATGGGACTATAAGAGGGATATACCTGGACAATGGTAGATAAATGGGTGTCATAATGGGATGAAAACAGGTTTTGAATGTGATTAGATTGATCGTTAGATTCTGCTTTTCCATCTGGCCGGCGGCCGGATCGGTTAGATGTGCGTAAATTGCATATGTTCAATTTTGGAATGATTAGATGTGCTTAGATTCCGTTTTTTCATTTTTGGAATTGTGTTTTTCAGTGATTAGACAAATTAGACATGTTTAGATTCACTGGTTCATCTTGGGATAAAATGTTTAATTAATCGGTATTGTGATATTGTGGTAAGATTATTTTTTTAAATCATCTTTGGAATTGTTTTTTTTTCAGTATATAGTTAGACGTGCTTAGATGCCACTTCTTTGAACTTGTTTCTTGAGTGGCTAGCTGTGGTTTGATTCCATTGTTTTTCATGGTTAAATGTGGAGAACGGTGGAGGTTAATCGTTAATCTATTAAACCACCTGAAAATGGAAGGCCGGGTATTGGCACTTAAATAAGACGTGGATTTGTTGACCCATATTTCACCACAATCTTAGAGCATAAATTTCAAATTACAGTAATTAGTGGACTTCTATGGCATTCTTGGCCATCTCCAACCCCATAACCCATATGAAACCAATGAAATCCCCCTTGGGATTTGGCACCGCAGATGGTGCCGCTGCTGGTGACTGCCACGCAGCTGTTTTTGGGCACCTGCAACTGGGTGACAGAAAAGGGTGGATAGATGGCTCCTGGCATCGCTATGGCGCCATCAATGGTGAAAAGTGATGGTAATATAGTGATGGTTAATAGTGGTTAATAGGCTATAAACCAACAACAATGGGAATATGATGATGATGATCTGATTGGTAGTTTGGAACATGGCTTGTATTTTCCCAAATATTGGGAATAAGGTGAACAACTGACTTTCATATTTTTTCAGATGGGTTGAAACCACCAACCCGTCATGCTTCTGATGGTAAACACCCTCTGGGAATTGAACATAGTAACCTTAGTAACATAGAATTTCTGGTCCATGCCATGGATGATTTACCTATTAACAATGTTGATTTTCCACGTTGCTATGGCATCCACCAGAAATCAGCGTGGCTATGCGTGGCTCCAAGGCATCAGCGCTCGAGCCTCCAACGAAGCCTTGTACCAACGACGCTTGATGCGACGCTCTGCGCAGGAGAAGAGGGGCGATATGTTTTTTTGGACATTTTGAAGGTTGATTTGTCGGGTGAAACATCATTGACCTTCATGTTATTATATAGATATAGCATGTAATTCATTATATATATAGAGTGTGTGTGTGTGCATTTGATTTGTGTGCGTTTGTGCCCAAAAAGGAATGTGTTTACAAGTATAAGTATAAACATTCACACAGTTCCACATACATCTGTTATATATATATATATATTACGCATTTTTTATTACATAATATATATATATATATATACTGTATATATAATATATGTGTTATCTATCTTTGCCGTATATGTCATAGGAAGTCCTGCAGTGCACTGCAGCTGCGCCGTTTTCTCGCCAGGACTCGCAGGACCTGGGGACGAATCGCTTCCAATCGGCAGACTTCTTGGTGATTTACATCAGCAACTTGGCCTGGCAGGTGACCACCAGGCAGCCAGGCTGGGTCCAAAACTGTCCAAAATCATGGCATGTTAGTTTTAGTTTGTTTGTTGCATGTTCCACCTAGCTGCTCTTTTTATCGTTGCTTCCGTTTCATGATGGTTGTATATTGTTGTTGGATCACTGGATGAAACATGGAAGGTATAAGAATGATAGGGCGAGAGTTACAGCAACCTCTCACGATCATATGTTAGGATGTGGGTTCGGATAGACCAATCAGCACGGCTCAAGTTCGCTTGAAGCTGCAATGATATGACAATGGATATGCACATATACATACATATACTATATGCACACTGGAACCATCAGTCAGAATCTGGTGCCAATGCGGCCAGTGGTCACTGGGACTTTGAACCCAACAATTCAACATTTCCCCAAGTTCTAGGGGGGGATGTTCACCTATTAATTACTTGAAACTGGCCATATCTCTCGCATTGAGAACTCCTGAAGTTTCCACCTTTGCAGGACAATCCTATATTTAGTTTGATATATATATATAATTATAAAATGTACATAGTATGATGTACAACACAATTTTCCAATGTTCACCACAGCGATGGCTCCGGCTTTCGACCGAGGAATGGCCTTTGGCGCGCAGAGCCCCACCACGCGCTTCCTGCGGCAGGCCTTGCACAGCCGACGTTTGCTGCTGCTGGTCGACGACCTGCACTTGACGCTTTCAGTGAAGCGGTAGCTGCGGATCCGGTAGATATGTCTGTAATAGAAACGGGAACAAGTATATGTCAATATGTTTGTATGTTTTTTTTTTAAATATAATATATATATAGACAATATAATCAAGAATCACAATCTGATAAATCTTATTGTTTGGGGATTATATTAGGGATATGAATAGGGTTTAATTTAAGGGGATGCAGGATCAACAACATAGTTTTCTCATGTTTTCTCCACAATTTGTTAAATAGACATGGAAGCAATTGCCCATTCACTTTGATGATTTATCTATCAAACACGTTTACTTTCCCTTAACTAGATGTAATTATTTATATATATATACTTATATTTCCAGAAAGTGAATATATATATGTGTGTGTGTGTTTAACTGTTTGGCAAGTGTGGAATATGTAGCTATGTGGTTCTCTCGTTTTTGGCTAATGTGCAAATATACCTTCTACATTCCAATGTTTGGCGAACAGAAATTCATAAGACATTGCAAACAAAAACATTGATGTCACTGATATGGTATGTCTATGACATTCTATGACCAAAGTGGTACGTAATGAAGAATTTATTGGACAACGGTCCTGTATCCGTTGGAATTGAAGCAAGAAAGATGCGGTCATATAAATCGATTTTATGATGTTTCTATATAATGCAAAACACTAAGAAAGTGAAGTAAACACAGCACAACCAAAATGGACTCTGACCAACAACAATGGTGATAAAGCCCAGACGAAGGAGGGCATAATCGACACATGGGATTGTATAGGGAGATATAGGCAGCTAACAGTTCCAAGGATCCCTATGAAGATGCAGACACAGCCCCTCGGTCTTTTCATGGGGGGCATCAGGTCTCGGTTGCTGGCGTTTCACCAACAAAGGTCGGGAATTATAGACGTACAGGAGATTGACACACCACACGGAAATAATATATTACACACGTATATATATATATATGATATACATGTACGTATGTAATTAAGCTAGCAGCTATATATGAAAGTGTTTGGTGGTTTGACATTGCTTTTCTCGGAGTTGTATGTGATTCAATCAGCAGAATCAGCATTTCCAGAGGCTCACTGACATTTTGCAACCCAATGAGACCAAATTTCAAGCAACAAAAACGTTAGTGTATGTTTTTTTGCTTTAAGAATTTCAATCAAAAATCACTGAGAGAGAGGGAATCCGAATCCTTCAAAAGCAAGACCCCCACTTTGAATTACTATGAAAGTGGTGTGAATTTTGGTTGATTCCATGTTGATTCCAGTCTGATTGGAGGTGGTGCATGGCAGCCTCCCAGGGCTGATCGTCCGCAGGTTGCTTCAGGGTTTGTATCGTCTCAACGGCATGGGCCTTCGCGTGGTGGTGGCAGGAAGTTTCTAAGCTTCGAAAGGTCCGACGGTGACCCACAAGCATTGTGTGTGTGATGGGTTTGTATAGAAGATGATAGAAGTAAATGGTTTTAAATGGTAATACAGGAAGCCAATGCCACAAATGTAAGTGGTACTACTGTTACTGCTGTAAATGAATAAATACCACTCATCGGTACGAACATGTCGGATAACCATAGTTATGTAGGCATTTGTTGTTCCTCCTGTGTTCCTCCTGTTCTGAGACTTGCCATGAACCAATCCTGAGCTCAGTGAAACTCATCCAGGTCCAGGATGTTCAATAATTCACGCTTGAATGACCCTAACCCACCATGTTTGATCATGGTTTGATAGTCCCTTTTACCGACCATGGGCCATCGACTGGTGCATGATCGTTTTCCCTCGGAAAAACCATGGAAAAACCCAGACTTGTCAGTTTGAAAAGCATATGTAGCATATATATATATAGTTGGTCATGTTCCTATCATGTCCTACCATTTCCTTTGATTATTTAACACAGGGGAAATGGCCCATAGAAATAGATGGTTTACCTATTAATAGCATGGTGATTTTCCTACTGGATTCTTTGGGGAAAATCTCTGGAAACCAGAAAAAAACGCCTGACTGAGGTCCACCTCCGGAGGTCTTCGTCTCCTTCCCAGCTACGGAAGTGGAGCCGGAGGATGTGGAAAAAAACATGAAAAAACTGATTTTTTTTCGAAGATCCACAGATTGGAATGGGATGATCATATCATGAATTCTGATTATATGATTTAATATCCTAAGATTATGAATAATAATTCAGTGATGAATCATTCGTAAATTATCAATTGATGAGATTTGTGATCAGTCATCGTCTTGAAGTGATTGTTAAAGGGTGCAAGCTTTGGATTGATCGAAGAAAAAAAAACAGGAAAACCATGGAGTTTTATCTCAGCAAATGTCTCAGGGAAAGCCCATGGGATTCGGAGTTTTAAGATTCAAAATCAAGACACACAGATAGATACATATCAGACAAAATGGGATTATTAACAGACAGATAGATAAATCCCGGACAAACTCCAAAGTTTGCTATCATGAACAAATGTTTTATTATCAACTTCGGAGTGAAATTATTCTGCTCTGAACTGTAGGAACATGAACGGTGGAGATTCTTTCTGTGTAGATTTTGGATTTTTGTTGGTACCCCCAAATCTTTTGTTGGGGACCTGTCGATGAAATGGGACCCATTCAATCCCATATCACACCGCATTCAACCCCACCAAATATAATTGTTGTTTGTCAATATCCCATTGAAGATCAGCATTGCTGATGATAAATCATATATGTAGATATATTATAATATATTATATCTAAATCTGATTGATTCTTATTAAGTCCGAAAAAATATCCCTATGATGCATGGTTAAGACACGTTAATCCTATTTAATCCTCATTGTCAATAGGATTCAATCAGACGAATTGATAGTCAATAATATTAGCATATATTTTTCGTTATCCCTATTTTTGATGGCTAAATCCCCAGTATCATGATTTTTCCTGATTAATGGTTAGTCCTCGTGTTAGGCTTGTCCTGTTTGATGTTTTTTTTTTGTCTTTTTAAACCAACACACCATGAATGATGGGGATTAACATGCCTTAAATATCACTAACATTTGATTTACTATGAAAATCCCTAATAAGGATTAAGATATTTATGGTTAATCTATGTGTTAATCTTCATGGCGTTTGGCACACCATGAGGGTTGATTGTCCTGGTTCCCCAATTGTCCCCCCTGAGCCTTGAATAAGTTCGGATTCAGAGGAGGAAGATGCGCCGGGGGAACTTCAGCTGAAAACGCCGTCGCTGGGGTGGAACATCTGGGGCTCCGGGATGGGGCATGCCATTCCAAAGAATGGAAGTTGGACCACTGGAAATGTTGAACATATCCAGCAAAACACGTGGGTTAAGCCACGACTTGCCAGCTCTAAGCCTTGGTTTTTCCAATCCAAACCGGTATGATACGGTATGGTGATTCCAAGAGACCGATATTTGTCTGAGGATTAAAGCCACCAATCCGAGATAGTTGGTTGGGAATCAACTTCCCATGCAGCAATGGAAAAGGACATATCTTTGAAGCCACCAGACTGTTTGAGTGTGCAATAGTTGAGGTGTAAAGTTATAATAGGTGTAATCTTGGGCACATCGTTGCTGGCCACTGAAGAAAGATGCCGTCTCCGTGCTTTCAGTCTTGCAATGGCGTAGAATTGCACTCACATGTGTAAACCATTCTGGTGAATTTATTCTTGATTTGGAGAGAAACATGTCATGATATGCCCAGTTGCAGCATTTGGATGAAAGTACCAAAGATGATTCGTGATGATATCCCATTACCAAAAATAGTCTCAATACATCTCAATACTATATCAGCGGTCCCAACCAAAGTTGTCAATTGTCATATAGTTTAACTTCAGCCGACATTCTTGAAGATATTGATATTGAATATTGAAAAAATTGGTTAAAACTCTCATTGCAATGATAATAGCTGATCGTGATTCATATTACTCTTCAATCGTCAATGGTTGACATTCCTATCAACATCTTTTCCTATTGCCATTCCACGGAATAAGCAGGAATGTCCAAGCTTTCCTGTACGACTGTGCATATATATATATATTATATTATATATATAATTATGACTCTCGATTAATTTAATATTCTTGCAGCTGAGAATGTTTTTTACTGAAGAGTTGGGATATTCCTATCAAAATCCGAGCTGCAAGCTGCGTAGTTTCTCAAGGCTTCGGAAGACAATGGCGGGCCTTGATCTCCTGGATGGAGGTGGGTTGTTGTTGTTTGTTTAATCATCAACAAATACTGGATATACGAGTGATTCCATGAGCTTTAATGGGATTTAATGGGACTCAACACGATATATAATGAAATGAGAAATATGATACTTGGTGTGTCTAAAAATTGCCTACTATACCCTGCAAATGGCAATTTTCTGAAAAAGATAATCAATTAGTGGATGGAATGGGGTACCCTACTTTCAGACAAACCCATGGTATTTTTTGGGGTACAAGGATGGGCCTGTACTGAACAGTGTTGCTGAGGTTTTAGTTGCCAAGATTTGCCAAGCATCTCTAGTGCTTCAGCAAAAATGCAATGGTGCGACTGGCAGAAAGCTTCGCAAAACCACAGCCAAGGGCATACCACCACGGTTGCACGCGAATACTTCCGAATAATTGCTTCTTGATTTTGATTTTGATGACTGACATTATATATTTCGTCATTTCGTTGTGCTGGTTCCTGGTCATATTTCGGGTTCGGGGACGCCGTCCATTAAGCAGCTTAAACCAGTCATGGTTATCACAACCAAACTCCTTTTTGAGCTGAGGTACATGGTGATATTCCGGTGTCATATTGAGCCGGAAAAAGGTCGCGCAGATAGGAACCCCCAACAACTTGGACCGTAAGTGATGGTTTCCTGAAATTTCCTGAATTCAGTTCCAACCAGTTCTCCTGTCCAGAGTGCAACAGAAATCAACAACCCATCATTGACCCATCATTCCCAAAAGTGCTGAAAATGTGCAATTCTACAGGAAATATGTCACAGATTGTGACAAATCGATTGTTTCCTCCAGATGCTCATCAGGTGATGCGCCCAAGAAGGAGCACCATCGAAAGACCTTGGCATCTTCTGACAGTTCCAATGAGGCGCCGGTTCTGGTGGTGTATTAGATACCGCCAGATATGGCGTTGATATTTGGATGCTGGTTAGTAAAGAAACATATCCCAAAATTGCCGAACTGTTCAAGCTTTGTTGTTTTTTTTGGTATGTTGTTTTACCCCGATGGTGTTGTTCTAATCCGGCCCGGTCGGCTCCTAAAAAAAAGGGTTGTTCACCGGTGCCCAGAGCTGAGATTTTGGGACCACCTTGGCCCCTGATTTTGAGCTCATGATCAACCCTTGGTGGCTTCAGCTCACTCTTTTGCTACGGAATCGGCTGGGTGAACCAGTTGGTCAAATGTCCTTGCTGACGCCACAAGTCCAACGAAAATTCATTTGATCGAGGCTGTGCCAAACTCGATACGATCTCAAAGCAGAAAACAGGTGGAACTGTTGCAGCTGCCCAGGTAGAGAAGGACATCTTTAAGACAAAAAAAACGAAGACGCTGCCGGTCCGAGAGGAGATCGGGAAGCCAGCTGGAAAGGATCAGAATGGCTGAGATCTTGAAAAGTTTGCATGTCTTTACATGTCTTGGTAGATAATAGATGATAATAGCACATAGATCTTGAACAATTCAAAAGCTTTGGCCCAAGATATGTAATATTGTTTGTTCTCACAAACCGTCCCTGGGGGCAATGGTTTCTGCAGGCTGCAACCACATGGTGCTTCTCCGGAGTGATGGCAACGCTGTGGCTTGCGGAGATAATGTGCATGGACAATGTGATATTCCGCGCTTAGATGAGGGAATGTCCTACACCCAGGTTTCTGCAGGCGACTGTCACACAGTGCTTCTCCGAAGTGATGGCCATGCTGTGGTTTGCGGAGGCAACCTGGACGGGCAATGTGCAATTCCACTTTTAGATTCAGGAGCGTCATACACACAGGTGTTTGCTGGCTTCGAACATACAGTGCTTCTCCGAAGTGATGGAAGTGCTGTGGCTTGCGGGGATGATGAAGAGGGACAATGCCAAATTCCACCTTTGGATGAAGGCACGTCCTACACCCAGGTTTCTGCAGGCACGACCCATACGGTGCTTCTCCGCAGTGATGGCAATGCTGTCGCATGCGGTAATAATGAGGATGGACAATGCGACATTCCACCGCTGGATGCCGGAATGTCATACACCCAGGTCTCTGCAGGCGGGGATCATACAGTCCTTCTCCGAAGCGATGGTTCGGCCATTGCTTGTGGGAATAATTTGTTTGGACAAGTCGACATTCCACAGCTGGAGCAGGGAATATGCTACACGCAGGTTTCTGCTGGCATGACGCATACAGTGCTTCTCCGAAGTGATGGTTGTGCTGTGGCGTGCGGAAACAATATCCCTGGACAATGCGACATTCCACCTCTCAATGAAGGAGTTGTCTACACACAGGTTTCTGCAGGTGGGGTGTTCACTGTGTTTCTCCAAAGTAATGGTGTCGCTGTTGCCTCTGGTTTCAATGAGGACATTCCCTCCACAGAGGCTGGTACTTGCTATGTTGGTGATATGCCACTTGCCCGGGACTTTGTTGTCCAACTGGATTTTGTTCATCAAGATGGTGCCATCAAGCTGACATGCTCAAGTCCGATGACTGGAGAAGAATTTCTACACCTGAATGTAGGGCTGTCTGATTTGGCCTGGGACACTCACAAGCTCCTTGCGCGTGAGTTGAATGTCAATCTCCAGACTCTCAAGGTGGTCTTGCCTGACGGACAGCTGCTTGCCTCAACCTGCCATGCAACTCCCAAAGCCACCATGGCCAATGTCGCTGATGGGGCAAAAAAAGATAACCGTTTTGGAGGGAGATTTGGTCGTACATTCATGCTGCCCATCTTGTACACATGCTAGGCTACATTGTTCATTACAGGAAAGATGAGACTTGGGGCATAATTGGCATAATTGCATATGTACGATATTTAGATATCATTAAATTTTAATAAAGTATGGTTTGGCACACATCCTGATGGTCCAAATGATGAGCCGTCTACTTTAAGTGTGTGGTAAATTGTTGTATTCATCGAGGCATTATGTTTTGGGGGGTTTGACACCCAACAACCTCCGGCTTCAAGCCGCATTTAATTGTGTGACTTGTTGGGTGGTTTCATTTTAGTACATATATAATTATTTTATACTTTGTATATATATATATATTTAGATATGTGTATATAACATAGGTATATAAACATTTTGCTATATCTATATATATATAGATATGCATATACATGCGCGTATATCTATTTGCACATATGCACATACACATACACATATATTATGTGTGTGTGCACATGTTATATGGTCAGCCCCTAGTGGTTAAAAGTGATTTGTTTCAAACTGTTGGAGCAGTGTGGTGCACTGCCTGAATTTTGACGTGTGACCTGCGTCACCTCTTCGGTGTCATTGGAATACAGGAGTAATAATCACCCGACAGAAAAGGGTAGTGCACCATGGTGTACCAATTTTACCATTTGATTTTATCGCCATTTTATGCGGGTAATCCCCCAAGACAATAGCTAGAGTTTATTGTGTTTTTTTGGGGTTTGACTCGACATCAAGTGAGTGCAACCGTTGGCAGGAGCAGGATTTCTGGTGGCTGCCGCAAGAGGAGCGGGCATGAATTTGGAATGAATCTTAGACTTGTTCATATATATATATTATATATATATACACACATGTTAATATTAAGCAAGACTGTAGGAGTCAGAAGCTTATTGCGATTTATGTCCCTAGTGATAGTTGATAGTGAAACTAATGTCAAAGAACCCTCACTAGGACGGACAAGAACACTTACGCATGGAGTGATTCATAAAGCAGGGGACTCTAAAGTCAGCCAAGAATATTCCATATATTTTAATACAGTGATGAAGAGTGACTTGAACGGGAAAACCCTTACACTCTTGGGTCCCTCATTATACAAAAAACTCTCACCTATTTCATTCGACTGATTGGTTTAAGGCAAAATCTACAAAATTCCCATGGTTTTTCCCATGATATATGGGGGTTTATGGGGGGAAATTTCTTAACATCAGGAATTTCAATGATCCCGCCTTAATCCATCGCCAGAACGTCATCCATTGAATCGCCAGACCCCGACGCCGCGGCAGCCGCCGCGGCGCCTGTGGCTGTGCCCTCCGCGCCCCAGCGAGCGACTCAGTCGGGCGAAGCTGCGACTGGGAGCCATCAGCAATTCGCCTGAGGAGGTGATCGAAGAAGCACAGGCCCTCAAAAACCATGGGGAATTTTGGGGAAATCCCGGGAATGCTGAGAGAAATATCTATCGTAATATGTATATATGAACCTACTGTGTATATATATATATATATATGATCTCGTATAAGATAGTTCTTTGAACAGTTTGTGGGAAAGGGGGGAGCCTGAAGCCGCCTTGCTGCTCATGAAGGCTCAAGCTTTAGGTGATGAGCTGCGCGAAGTGTCACCAGGCAGCTCCGGAACCTGGTGACACCTGGTGCACGGCGTGCTGTGCCTGGGAGAGCCTGGGGTCGGAGCTGTGCTCTCCCTGGCACTCCCGAGCCCTGAGGCACGTGGCCACTGAACAGGTGGAAACCCTGGTTCGTTCCGTGCGGGCGCTGAGGAACCTCTCGAGCAGCCTGAAAAGCGCCGAGACTTCTCGAGCCGCTGAGAAGGAACGCAGTGGGGCCTCAAGGTCTCAGGCGGCACGCCCGGTGCTACCACCGCCGCCTCCCCCGCCGGTGAAAGACACCGTCAAGGAGCAGCCTGAGTCAAGCAGTGGCTCAGAGAGCCCAAGTGCTGAGGAGGGAGGCAACGAAGCCGCTGCCACTGCAGCCAAGAGCAAAGCCAAGAAGCCCAGTCGGGAGCGTGAGGAGCCCGAGAGGGAGGAGGCCACCAAATCCCCAGTCAGACCTGTCAGCCCAGACAGGCCACCCAGGACTGAAGAGGAAAGGAACAGAGAGGAAAGACCTGCCGAGGATCGGGACAGGCGAGAAGGTGAGAAGAAGGCCAAGAAAAAGAAGAAGGATCGTGACAGGACTCGCCGGGGCAACAGAGCCGGCAGAAACCACCAAAGACTATACAGGGCTTTGGAAAACCCAGATCAGCCGTTGCATCGGAAGCGACCGGCCAGTTACTGGGACAACCAGCACTCGCAGGGCCACAGGGCCCACGACGTGCACGACCGGAGATGAGGAAACACAGCTATCCGGAAGGTGCAGAGTTTTCCCACGCCGATTTTGCATCCTGGGAACAGCTCACAATTTTGAAAGGACAGGTGGTAGAGGTCGAATTGACCGATTCCGCAGGAGACTTCCCGGCCGATTTGTGGGCTGGCTTCTTGGTCACAAAGGTGGAGTTGGGTCTGGAAGGCGACATGATTTTGCATGTGAAGAGCCTTGGATGCGACGACGTCGAGGCTACGAAGTGGCTTTCAACAAACTTCAACAGGCGTCCAGGTTGTCTTCATTTATGCCACAGCTACCCATGCGAGGTGGACGGAGACTTCACCCTGCATGTGACCCGGCTCAGAGTGTTTTCCATGGAAGGTTTCGCAAGAGACTACATCACTGCGGGTATGAAAAAGCAGATGAAAAAGTGGTCCGACTCAATGGAGGACGAGCTTGGGGCACCGTCTCATGGCCTCGACATCACCGTCCCAGGCCGAGAAGATTCAGGTTGGGAAGAGGTGGAACCTATGAGGGCTTCGGCAAAGGCTCAACCACCTCATCCTCAAGACCTGGACGAAGAGCGGATATCTGCTCAGAAGAGACAGGAGCTGAGAAAAAGGCTGGACGATGCCAAGGCCAAGATGAGCCAAGGGCCTGGTGCAGGCGCCGGCACCGATGCCGTGCCGCCCCAAGGGCCATCCAAGGAGCCTGCTTCGCCACTGTACTCACCCTCACCTCTGGAAGAGGAGGAGGCCCTTGTGGATCGGAGGAAAGGCGCGCTGAGGGATGCCCCTCGTCGCAGCGCCCACGAGGGATTGACAGAAGAGGAGTTGATGACTGGAGGAGAGAAAGAAAAAGGAAAGAAAGAGAAGAAACGGAAGAGGAGCCGCGACAGAGGAAAAGCCGGGGTTCTGGCTATAAAAGACATTTCTACAGGCAGCTTGCAGGCTCAGCTTCTGAGTCAAGCAGCGAAAGCTGCCCAGGAAAAGGCTGGGATGATCCAAGGAGAAAAAGAGAAAGCCAAGAAGAAGGACCCGGGTGCGCTCTTGGTGCGCCTTCTACAACAGGCCACTGGAGGAGACAAGAAGAAGAAAAAGAAAAAGAAGAAAAGGAAGAGGGCCCATTCTTCGGGTCTTCCCCAGGGCAGTCGCGACAGCCAGAAGAGGAGGAGGCAGAGAGATGGGTCTGGCGATCCGGGGTCCAGCCCAAGCTCATCGAGTGGCAGTGGCCAGACGAGTGGCTCGGAGCTGAACTCAGAAGATGCCTTGGGGGAGAGTTCCAGCAGTTCAGAAGACCTGCGCATGGAACCTCCTCTCCGCAAGAGAGCGCGGGAGAAACCGGGGAGCGTCCTGCAGCTCTTAGTGGAGCATGCACGGGCCCAATTGGACCAGAGCGCAAAGGTGACAGTTGGCCGAGAGGAGGACAAGAATTACATGACCGGGGTCAAGCTGAGCTCCTATTTCTCCATCATCATCCGCCCCAGGTCGGGACGGTCAACGCACAGATGAGGGAAATGCATCTGCTCAGTGCTTGCATGGATGCCTTGAGAGAGGGGGCGCTGGACCATGTGGGAGATCTCCTAGCAGCCCGGTTTATAAGCCTCCATCAGTCCATTTTGGACGGCAACTGGGTGGCGGCCAGGCAATTGGAGCTATTGCCGCTGGAGGAGACGTCAGCAGCGGGGCCCCAGCTGGTGTTACAGGCGCGGAAACAAGCAAAGCTCGCAGCCAAAGTAACCCAGCCAGAGCTATGGGCAACTCCAGGCGCCGGCAAGGGCCGTGGCAGCCGGGGCAAAGGTACAGGATGGCCAGACTGGCAACAGGACCCAAAAGGGAAGTCCAAGAAAGGAGGAAGAGGAAAAGGCAAAGGCAGAGGCTGGTGGGGTCAGGGCGGAGAAAGTCACGAGCCCGATCCCAGCAAAAAGAAGGAGAAAGCCCCGGAGAAGTAAATCAGCAATATGGTGCTGAGGCTGATGAGGCGCTTGGCGCTGAGGGCCTAGGGGCTCCGCCAGTTTTTGTTGGCGCTGGTATCAAGGATCTCAAATCCGCTATACCGTGCTGCACAACCTATCGAAGCATGGGATGTGTGCTTGCTTGGTGTTTGATTCACAGTGCTGATGCTGGTGATTTGATTTTCCGAATCCCGCAGTGGATGAAAGCATGGAGAGGCTTCACAGCCGCTGCAAACCTGAGCGCTGCCCGCGGGCGGAACTCAGTTTTTCCATTTAGAGAGGGAGACCTTTCGACCTTTACTGCACAATTCAACAAATTCAGCTTGGAGGAAGTCGTCTCGCCCGAAGTGGTGGAGACTTGGAGCAGCTGTGCCTGGCTGTACAACACAATATCAGCCTTGAACAAGTTGGCTGGTTACAAGGGAAGCCCTTACATTGGGCGCTGGACATCGTCCGAGCGCACGGCTGCCCAGAGCATGAGGAGAGCAATCGAGCGTCGCTGCGCAAGAGACGTGGTGAACATGACCTTGACCGAGGCCGCGTGGCAAAAAGAGCTGAGTGGTAAGCAGATTGGCTACAATGGGGAAGAAGTTTCGGTTTGCCAACAACTTTCATGGGAGCAGGTTATCCCCAGTTTGCCTCCGGAAGAACATGGTGGGTCGATTGAAACTCTTCACTGGGTTAGTCCTAGGACACGTGAGTTTCTTCTCAACCCTTCACTACTCCTCAAAGAACATTCTGAAGTTCAACTACCTAACCTCCCGGGGAAAATCCATGTCAAAGCAGAGGACAAGATGTCCATTGCACATGAACTTGTTCGTCGAAACATATGTACTTGTGTCCCCCTGGATGCGGTTTACCAAGTGGGCTCTCAGAAGGTGCTGAATGGTCTTTTCGGGGTCAAGAAGCCGACATGTTTGAGTTCGGGCGCTCCTATCCTTCGCCTTATCATGAACTTAACGGGAAGTAATTCAACCCAACATCAACTTGAAGGGGGCGCCTCTAACCTTCCCTCTGTCACCTCATGGCAGAGCTTGGTGATCGAACAGGGTCAGAGCCTGGAGATGTTCCAAAGCGACATGTCCTCAGCCTTTTACCTGTTCAAAGTCCCGCCGTGTTGGCATCGACACCTGGCGTTCAATGTTGTGACCTCGGAAGAGGAACTCATGGGGAAGGGGCGCCGGCTCTTTGCCTTGTGCTGCTCCGTGTTACCCATGGGTTGGCTTAACAGCGTTTCCATCATGCAGGAGGTGTCGGAAAACATCCTGAAGCATGGCCAGTTGAACCCCTACAACCAGGTGTCACGCAGCAATCCGCTGCCCAAGTGGTTCACAGAGATACTGGCTGAGGCGACAGAGGCTGATCGAAGCTGGTGGCATGTGTATCTTGACAACTTCTGCGCTTGCGAACGTGTTGAATCTCACACGGCAGCCGTGGCTGGAGCGCTGTGTCATGAGGCGGCTGAGGCCGCTTGGCAGGCCGCTGGTGTTGTGTCCTCAGAGAAGAAACGTGTCTCGGCTGCCAGCTACATAAATGAGCTTGGCGCTGAAGTTGATGGGGACTCTGGAGCTTTGGGAGTCTCCACGCAAAAGCTGCTCAAACTGGCCCTTGCCACGTTGTGGATGCTGGCAGGGTCCGACCTTGGCAAGAAGCAAGCCCAGGTCATTGCGGGGCGCTGGATCTTTGTGCTCCAATTCAGGAGACCTGCCATGGGATTTCTTCAAGAAGCTTGGAAGGTGACCAGTGGAGCACACCTTGCGAAGCGCGATATCAAGGAGAAAGCAAAAGGTGAGTTCTTAGCACTGATCCTGGCTTCCCCTCTTCTTCACTGCAACATGGGTGCAACAGTGGCCAAACAAATTGTTTGCACCGATGCTTCAGAAAAAGCTGGAGCTGTAGGGTATGCACAGGCCTTGACCGAAGAAGGGGATGACTTCATCCGAGCTCAGTCAAAATTGCAAGGGCCTGGGGATGGTCAGCCGATCCCGGTCTTGATTGTATCCCTCTTCAACGGGATAGGGGGATCCTTTCGTGCATACGACGTGCTGTCGCTGGTTCCGGCCGGGCGGATAGCAGTTGAGATTGATGAGGGAGCCAATAGGATCTGTGCCAGGAGGTGGCCAGGGACAATCTTTGTCAAGGATGTGAAGAAGGTGGACAGGGAGACCGTGAGATCTTGGAGCAGGCGCTTCTTGGACATAGAGGAGGTGCACATATGGGCTGGCTTCCCATGCGCTGACCTGTCAAGTGCCAAGTATGGGCGACAGAATCTCCTAGGTCCTTGCTCTTCGCTCTTCTATGAAGGACCGCGAGTTGAGCAGCTGGTCAAGGAGGAATTCGGGAGCGCTGTCAAGGTGAAGCATGTCTATGAGAACGTTGCTTCAATGGATCGAGAGGCCTGTGCGCAGATTTCGGCGGAGTTGGAAGAGAAGCCCTATTTCTTGAACCCTGAACAAGCGGTGCCAATGAAGCGTCCGCGACTGGCTTGGTCTACAGAAAAAGTGGAGGGGTGTTTGCCAGGGGTCGAAGTTACTCCCAAACAACACTGGAATGAGGTGGAAGCCTGGGCCCCTTATCCAAGCACAGCCCAATGGATCAGACCTGGTTTTCATTGGGAGGGAGAAAGCTTTGGTAAGACCTTCCCGACGTGCATGAAAAGCATACCTAGGAAACAGCCCCCTCCTAAACCAGCGGGAATCCAGAAGTGCAGCTTTGAATGTTTGGAAAGGTGGGCCGAGGACTCTTTCAGGTACCCTCCATACCAATATTCTTGGGAATTCCTCCTTACTGATGACAAGTCATGGCGCCTTTTGGATCCTGAAGAGAAAGAGCTCCTTTTGGGCTATGGGTATAATCATACCATCCTGGCTTGGTCGACTTCCCAAGCGAAACGTGACCCCCAAGGGTTCAAGGATGCCAGGCATTCCTATTTAGGAGATTCTTTTTCAGTTTATTCCTTTGTGATCATGGCTGCGGCATGCTGCAGAAGGTGGATTCCTTGGGCCCCATATCAACACTGGGCTTCACGAATGGGGGTTGCCCCGGGGTTCAGAATGCATGTGCGTTCTCAGGCACCACTGAGTCGAAAACTTAACTATGGGTCACCTCCAAAACCCGGTCAACAAATGAACTCCGTGGAATCCATCAACAAACTGTTGTTACGTCGAACCAACCACACTGGCTCAGATGTACGCATGGTCACAGGTGAGATACTTGCCCCAAAGAACTTCCCCCGTCAATCTGTGGCTTCAGCATGGTGGAGTTGGCAACATGGGTATGCACAGCGCTGGAAGCACCGCAGTCATATCAATGTTTTAGAGCTTGAAACCATCCTTTGGGGCCTGAAGTTTCAGATTCAACGGTTCAAGGTGGTTGATTGCAGGGTCATGCAGCTGTCGGACTCCTATGTTTCAATTAGTGTTGTAAGTAAGGGACGCAGCAGCAGTCTTCAACTACAGCGAATCAACAGGGTCCTTTCAGCCTATTTATTGGCCTTCGGTTTGCAGCTTATCATGGCTCACGTGGAATCGGGAGACAACCCGACTGACGAAAAATCCCGCCAATAATGGTGGTTCACATTCTCGCTGGGAGACTCTCCCGTGCTGAGAGGGCCAGGCGGAGAGCTCGGATAGTGCTGGATGATGCTGCGCTGAGTGACAAAACCCAGCGGCGCTACTATCTAGCCCTCCGTAAGCTGTTGCCTTACATGGAAGCCTGCCGTGACAAATCCGAGCTTGATAGCTGGATGTGCCGGTGGGTTCGAAAAATGTGGCGAAGTGGAGAGCCACTCCTTACGGTGGGCGATGGGCTGTCAGCCTTGCACTTTCATCAGCCTTGGACAAGGCGGACAATCCCACATGCTTGGAAGCTTTTTAATGTATGGCGCCGGATTGAAATCCCGAGCCGTGCTCCACCTCTTACTTTGAGGTTGGTGCGAAGCCTGGCAGCCTATGAACTCAACTGTGGCAATTTGGAAATGTGCTGCATCCTGTTGCTATCATTTCACTGTTTGTTGCGAACGGGAGAAGCGCTTCACCTGACTACAGGGGATTTTGTGCTAGGATCTTTGCATGGACTGGTGTCTCTTAAAGACACCAAGAGCGGAAAGCGCAATAAGGCTAACGAAGTGGTTAGCATCACTGATCCCTTAGCGCTGGACTGCACCCGTGCGCTTTTGGAGGTTCGCCGCAATTCCAACCTACAAGCGTTGCCCCTATGGTCATCGTCAGGCACCAGGTTTCGACAACGCTTCAAGACTCTTTGTCAGCTTTTTGACCTTGATCCCTTTGGGTTTAGACCCTATTCACTCAGGCGTGGAGGAGCAACCCATGTTTTTCAAACAACCCAGAGCATGGAAGCTGCCTTACTCAGAGGACGCTGGGAATCATCGAAAGTGGCCCGTATTTATATAAGTGATGGCCTTTCCTTCCTACCTTCTTTGAGGATGTCATCCAAAACCCTGGCAATGATGGAAAAGCACTTCTTCATTGACAAGCAGATGGGTTGACCATCCGCGCAACTTTTAGTTGGGGTGCGTGGATAACAACCTCCGAGCTGAAAATTTTTTCGTGCTTGGAGCCTCGTCCATGAGGCTTGTTTTGCTTGAAAGCCTCGTCCAAGAGGCAGGTGACTTGGATACTTCCGTCCATGGAAGTTTTGGGAATGAAAAAGGGTTTAATTTCCCCGTCCATGGGGTATCTTTCATCTCTTGAGAGACATGGAGTCTCTCTTTTCAGGTGAGACAAAACGTCTCATTATCAAAGCCTACTTGCAGGCGGCTGTGAAAAAGCGAGGCGCTTGACCACAAGATAGTTCTTTGAACAGTTTGTGGGAAAGGGGGGAGCCTGAAGCCGCCTTGCTGCTCATGAAGGCTCAAGCTTTCCCTCCCTCAACCACCCACAATTTTGGGATAACAACCTCCGAGCTGAAAATTTTTTCGTGCTTGGAGCCTCGTCCATGAGGCTTGTTTTGCTTGAAAGCCTCGTCCAAGAGGCAGGTGACTTGGATACTTCCGTCCATGGAAGTTTTGGGAATGAAAAAGGGTTTAATTTCCCCGTCCATGGGGTATCTTTCATCTCTTGAGAGACATGGAGTCTCTCTTTTCAGGTGAGACAAAACGTCTCATTATCAAAGCCTACTTGCAGGCGGCTGTGAAAAAGCGAGGCGCTTGACCACAATAGTTAATGTGGGCACCCTCATTTATCGATGTAGCTATCCATGTGTCTATCTATTTGTTTATCTATCCATGTATTTGTCGATGTATTGATGGGAACACGTATGGTTCAATGGCAACAACTGGGAATTCACAGGTTGTGGCAGGGATGTAGAGCAACAAGCATCAAAGCCAGGTGCTTGTCACATCTATACAACCGCCAGTACACCCTGTGATGCCTTGTGTAAGCCTGTATGCCTTTGCTAACTGGATCAGTTTGGCAAAGGTACCCTTTGGTAATTTAACATATAGCTACGGTAAATTGCCAATTTATTGACGATTTAGCTATTCAACTGGTGATTCTCCATACGTCAAATTACCGGAGGTATGTGTATACCATGGTCTACCATACCAACCAGCTGAGATCACAGATATCCCCATGATTGGTAGTGGTTTCTGAGACGGTTCTCTCAAGAAACAGGCCACAAGTTAAAACAGTCTCACGCTGGCATGATCCCAATCCCAGTTGATGACTTAATGATGGGTATATAGTTTTCATTCAAAATAGTGAGATGATCGTTTCAGTTAATCATCAAATTCTCATTTCAATATTTCAGTGGCAAAAAAAGTGGCCTATGTTCCATTGATATCCATGGATATCCCATCTTTTTTTCATGACAACCCCATGGATACCACGTCCCACGTCGACATACGTCGACCCGATGCTGCCAGGACTCCAAGCTCTTCGAGAGTTTTCTTTCGGTGCCTGATGTGGATCATTTATTTCAACATCAAAGGGTGTGATGATGAAAAACATGTGGACTTTTTTTTTGGTGTCCTGATTCACGATGATTCACATCACATTTTTGGGGGTCCAGATTCACAATGATTCGCATCATAGATTTGTTTGGTCCAGATTCACATCATCGTGACCTGAAATGGGTTGCGAAATAGGTGGCTCAGATTTGTCAGATGTTCGATGGGAGACTTAGTTGGTTCCTTAGCCAAAGTTGGGGGGGCATCCCCAGAAAGTGGATGGCCCTACCTAAAGCCGCTTGCCATTTTCACGTGTGATTTTTCTTGCGGCTGGACAAGTTTGACAGATGACTCACCTTTCACCCAACCCTTGTTGATGTAGCCATATGCTAGAGAGATTGCTAGAGAGGCTTGGATGCAACCAATATATATATATATACAAAACAATTTGGTAACCTAACCTTAAAAGAACGCCCATATTTCAGATCGCTTCAGCATGGCTTTCCACATTGGTTCGGTCACAGCACCGGGATCCATGGGATGTCGCCAGGTTCAATCCGCGCCTTTCCTGGAACTCCTGCTGTCATACACTGCAGCTATGCTGCAGGGGGACGGTGACCATGGCTATTCCGACTAGTTATATGAGGCATTCAGCAAAATGGAGGATCCACAAATGGCTCGTTGCGTGTCATTGCTAGTATTCAACCATCGACATTTTAGTGTCAATCCACAACCTGGCTACAATTGGTAAGAGTGCAGCCATGGCAAGGAATCAAAGTATGGCAGGCATATGGACTGGCCAACAGAAAGCTCCAAGCACTTGGAATCTTCATTATAGTTCATGTTTTGAAGAGAGAGAGAGAGAGGAAGATACTATAATGTTCAGTCAATTTATGTCAATTTCAATCGCTCATTTTGGATCATGAAAGGTCCCAAAGTTTGGCAGCCCTGCAAATTTGCTCGTTAAATTGCCATGAAAACAACGAGTCGATCTCGCCCAGGAAATGTCGATTTTGCACCCGGAGGCCGAGGTCCTGGCTCCGGGCACGCCGCTGCGTTCCTCGCTCCGCAGCTCGTTAGGGCGCTCCAGCCACCGGGATAGTGCCCCAGGGGGGTGGAGCTGGGGGAGGATGAAAGAAAGCCTAAAGAATGGGATACATCTATCAAGTGGTGCAGGATTTCGCAACCATCCAGGCTTGGAAGTTTGGAATTACCTGGAAATTTGAACATTTCAAGAAAGTTGGGGATGTAAAGCTGCTGATTTCAAGAACCATTTGAGGATTTGAGCAGGTCAAGGACTGATTTGTAAGTGATGAAGAGATTTGACAGAGGCTTTAAGAATGGAAAAGTATCGTTGAAGCCCGGGTGGAAGCAACACGTCATGGGGAATCAAACAACAAATCGGGGGATACCGGGTTGCCCTTTTAGTAATCTGGCAATTGGAAATTCCAATGGTTCTGTATAGGAAACTCATGTTTTCCAACAATTTGGCTTTCCGATTGGTCAGGATCTTTAAATTCTGCAGTTGGAATCTCCATTTCAATGGACAGGTTGGACAACTTACAGGAAAGCCCCCTGATCTTAATGGGAAAATCCATGGAAAATCTATGATTTCCGGTCAACAATGTCCATTGATCATTGTCAGGACAACTCCCAGGTTGACCCCCGTCACAGATCCGTCTTGTCGCCAGGTATCATGTCCACGGCACGGGTGTCGTTGCCATTTCTGGTGCAGGCCAAGAAGGAGGCCATGGAGGATGCAGTTCCAGTTGGAAAGTGGCCATTGTGTGGCTTTGTTTGGTTGAAATGAGTGTATGGCTATGGTTAGACTTATCTTGGGTATCGTGGCAATAATTATTCACCCCCGAAGTGGGTTTTTTCGAAGTCTACAAAACCGATTAAACATTTCTGAATACAAAACAGTGGAAGACTTTGGAACCGGCCGCGATCCAGTTCATCAGTTTAGAACCGGGAGATCCTCCATTTTTCTGTTGCGGTGCCATGTTTGCAAAAGTTGCTGCATGAGAATCTCAGCTGTTTGCGGTGCCTCCATTTAAGCAATTTTGCAGGGAAACCATTAAGAAGAACCATAACAAGCCTAGATTCCTAGAGATATGCTTGATGATTTGGATATGATTTGGTAACAATAAATAACCAATAAGATCTAACAATCTCCAACTGGTTGGTGGTTTGGAACATGGCTTTTATTGTTCCATATTTTGGGAATGTCATCATCCAAACTGACGAAGTCATATTTTTCAGAGGGGTAGGTCAACCACCAATCAGCTTCGTCGATGGCCACGGTAGGTGCAGCCGGTTCTGGGGCCCATTCTACGTGGCGCCAGTGGCGTTTTGGACGAGTTGTTTCTTGGCGACTTCGAAATAGTCACTGGTTGCGGCTATCAAGAGATCATGTGTAATATATATTTATATAATATGATATAATATATGATTATATATGTATGTGTATGTTATAGAGATACTCCATTGACTCACAGCATCTATATCATTCTAACTTTCTTAGCTTCGTTTCTGGTCAAATATATATATATCTATTTTGGATGGGCAGATCTCCTTGGTGAATGTCTCAGGTTCACAGCCAGCTGCATGCAAACAGTGAAATCCATAGAGGAGGCCTGGAAGATATCGGAATATCATCTGTACCATCCTGGAAATATGTTTTTTTTTTTGTAATATGGTGCTATTTGGTGATTTGGGCAGATTCTCTCTGAAAGTTTGGTTTGGTTTGGTGTAGTTTCGGAATGTTTTGGTACTTCGTTGTGTTTCTTATATTTATGTAGCAGGCGCAAGATTTTTGAAGAGAAGAAACGGTTGCGAACAGCATCAATTTCTGCTCATAGCATTTCATAGCGAGGTCCGGCTGATCGCTGCAAGCCTTGTATGTTGGTGTGATAGGTCAATACTAGATGCCATCAACATGCCGGAAAATTTACACTGCCCTGTGATTTTAATATTGTCAAAACATTAAAATTTGGATAATAATGCGGAATATCATATATGTACATAATATTGTTGAACTCTCTGAGATGGCGATAGAGAGAGAGAGAGAGAAAATAAAATATTATATATATATATATTTATAAATAAAGATAATCCTCTACTATCCTTCACTGTTTGATTTAAATCTCCGGCTGATTTGTTGTTTTGCCAGATGAAGATGGAAAGAGGCGGCCGCAAGGCGCCAGAACTTGAGGGAGGCGCCGATGGCTTGGGGAGGGGACCTCCTGAGTTCCGGCGAGTGCGATGAAGAGGAAGAAATATTTTTTTTTAACATTTATGATGCTAATATAATCTAACATATATTAAATTTCTGTATTATATAGACATATACATATTATATATACATTAAATGTGATGTATAGACATGATTTAACAGTTTAATTATCTCAACATAGTGGAAAGTCACAAAGTACTGTAAGCGTCACTAAAAATGAGGTTCCCGACAACCATCCCAAAAGATTTTGGGGCTTAGCACAAGTGCTGGCCGTAATATAACATAATATGATATCATATCATATTATAGCGTATGATATTATGGCATATGATATCATATCATATTATGTCATATTCATATATAGATAAGTTAGTGCACATTAAATCCTGTGCATTTGTGTTGATCAATGACTATTGGAGTCTGGGTGTGGTTTAATCTCACACTATGTCGACTTCCTGTGAGCCCCACCATCGCAGGGCACTTGAAGTTGACTCTGCGTTTGCTGGCCTTGAAAGCCTGCGAGAACGGCTCTGATCGATTGGAAGAGGAAGAAGCAAACTATGTGGTGGAATATGGAGGCTCCGACTGCTCCGACTTCTAGCAACGGCTTCAAGCCTTTGCTCAGGGATTTGGGATTCCTCTAGGGCCTCTAGGGTTTAGATTCCATGATGCAAGCCTCCTTCACAGATGTGAGGTCCCCAAACCACAAGAACTCCCAACCGACCTTTGGCCAAAGCATTTTGAAGAAGGCTCGTTAACCTCTGGCGATCTCACATGGAAATTGAAATTCTCAGGTGTTGATGTCCCTAGGCTCTCTCTAGGCTTCGTACCAACAAACTGGTATTTCCATGGGCTGTCCATTCGCCATGCGGAAGGCTCATCGCAGTCGATGTACCTCTGGCGGGAGCTGCAACCGCTGATGAAGAGCGGACATTTCTGGCTACTAAGGCTGGAGTGGGAATCACTGAGTGGTCATTGGGTTGGTTCAACGAGGGAAAAGAAATATTATACTATATATGATATTATGTTTATAATTAATTTTAATTGTAAATATATAAATAAATCAATAAATACACACACATATAATATATATATATAATATATATACATATTTGTTTAATAATTATGTACATTTGAATATGTTGTTTCGTATGATTCTTTCTGGACATGTTCCCTCAGATCATTGCTAAGGTCAGTCGCTGGGAACTCCGTTTTTCTTCTGTCCGGTCACATGCTGAGGCAATGATTCGAAGTCATGGCAAAACCTGGGATACCTGAGTATATGATATGATATGATATATATATATATATATACATATTGTATTATATTACGTTGTATTATATTATATTATATTATATTATATTATGTTATATTATGTTATATTATATTATATTATATTATATAATATTATATTAAATCATTTAATATTATATTATATTATATTATGTAAACCCAACCATAAACCAAACTAAACCAGTCTCAATTGAAGTTTATTACCTGAATTCTTTGATAGATCAACTCCCAGCTGCTGGTCGCAGCAACCGCAGGCGTTGTGTAACTTGGTGAATTTGTGCTGCGGGACCCCGCAGATGGAGCAAGCAGTTTTAGTGGTTGAAATGGTTGGTATTTAACCGACAAGACATGGGGGTTTTGAGAATCTGATATGGTGATGTATAAAGCGTACTGTACATAAGAAATATACAAAGAATGTTCTGCGTGGTGGTTTCATGTTTTTTCATGTTCAAAAGGTTTTTTTGGGGGTGATGATCCAAGGGTCGAAGCCATCATCCCTCAAGCAGTTCGATTTAATTTGGTTGCCCTGAATCATCCAAAATTGCCGTGGAATTTTGTGGATCATTCTACCTTCCGGTAATTTAACATAGCTATGGAAAATTGCCATTTATAGTTGATTTACCCATTAAAAATTGTGGTTTTCCATAGTTATGGGACAGTTTACCAGATGGTGTAGTGTTCAGAGCCATTGGTTTGAGAAGCCTGTTTTTTTTGTTGATTTTTGGTTGTACCCTGGCTAACCCTGGCCCTGAGGAATGTTGGGAATCCTGGGATCAGCTGGTGGTCTACTACGTTTTCCCCTGTCCTGGCATTCAGAGTGTCTTGGACAAATGGATTCGCGGTGTAGAAAACTGTAGATCTTGGGTCTTCCGAAGTGGAAATGGATCTTGGATAAAAAATGAGAAAAAGAAAGCAGCTTGATGTTTGGTTGGTGCTATGGTTTTTCTGGAAAGAACTGCTCCTTGAAGCCAACCTCGTGAGAAGACGTTCGTCATGGGGTTTGCCATGGCCCCAGTTGTTCTGCATAACATGCAGGATTTTGAACCTCCACTTAGGGGCGATTACTTGATGTTCCTTTAAGATTGTGGGATTTTGATGGATTTTGTAGGGTCTTGGCCATACTTGAAATTTGAGCCAAGAGATTGTTGGGTGAGCAACACCGTACGAAACCCGCAAGAACTCCAGATTCCTTCAAATCTTTGATTGGTTTGGCCATGGCAATGTGAACTTTAGCCACCATGCCATGCACACGGCAGGTTTCTTTGCCAGCTTGGAACTTGCCGAGACATGGAACAAGCAATTCTCCTTGAGTAGCATGGATGATGCCTTCAAGGAACCGCCGCCTGAACCTCATGGTTAAATGGATGATTAATGGATGGGTCATCTTTGGGTGCCGCAAAGTTGAAGTACGGTCCCCCAGGGGGATAGCCCCCGGCCTTGCATAGACCCTGTGTTGGGTACCTCTCAGAGGCCAGGCATAGCCAGGCCTAAGCCGCAAGATGTGCCCAAATCAAGGTGGACAACCTTTAGAATATTCTAAATCAATGGCATCTGGAGTCATGATTTTTTTTTTGGGGGTCAATGGGTCAATGCCAGTGATTTTTGAATGATTTTTTTTTAAAGGATCCCCTAGGACCCCAAAATTGGTGTTTGTTCTGGCAGGAAAAGCAGTGGCATCCCTTGCTGCCCATTTTGGCCGAGATGTTGCCAGGTGGTGTTCTGCGCCGAAAAGCCTGGGGATGGCCGACATGGCCATAGGAAAATGGTGGTTTTTGATCAAAGAAATGAATAGAAATGGTGGGTGCACGAAGTTTTTTTTGCCATAAATTCTGGATTAAAGAGCACATATGAATGGTACATGTTGATATCATCCATGTCGTTGGATTGTTAGATATTGTTAGACTATGTTAGTAACTTTGAAACCTAGGAGTTTAGAGTTCCCACATGTTCCCATCCCCATCTTGGGAAATACCCACATCGACCTGTGCCTTGTTTATATATGTTGATATGATGGTTGTAGATGATTGTGATGTCGGTGCTTACAGATCTCGGATGATGTGTGAATCTGCTTTTCAAGCCTGATTCTTCTGGTGTGGGCGTAGCTGCTGCACATGGTTCAGTGGTCCTTCGAATGTTCACGTCCAAATGTGGAAATGGTAATGAGTAATAGCTCTCCGGCTCATCGATACCTTCAAAAAGGAAGAAAAATGCACAGCGGGGATGTTCCCGTTATGGGCCGGCGGGTGTTTGGATGGTTTCACTATGGGCGTTGCGTCTCCCAATGACCGATGTTGCAGGGCCGATGACGCTGACCTTCCCAAGCATGACAGAGGACAAGGCGAAGACCTGGAGCTGGTGACCCAAAATGGGCTTTTTCTACCGGCCTTTTAAAAAAATGTTTAGGAGGGCATTCGGAGATTGCTCCATCCCTAGCTATATAAGGTGAATTGGGTGTCGTTTATTGAATTGAGTGATTCCACCTTTGATCATTGAACAGCTTGCTATGGAAAATCACATTTTTTATTAGGTAAACCATCGATAAATGGGCCACTTCCTATTTTCTATGTTAGTCTACTGGAGGGTTGAGCCGACCAACCATTCACTGATCAGGCACGCTTGCTGGTTGAGTTCTTCGCACGACATCCTATGGTGACTTGGCGATGTGCACCACTTCGTTTTGAAGGTACTTGGATGTGCATCCCCGGTATCAGTGGTTTATAGTCCCTATGTAACTGGGATATGATCATTTATAAATGGAGTATGTATATATATATAAATATCTAATATATATATATATAAATAATATAATATATATATAATTTATATATAAGATATAATATATATATTATGTACATATATATATAAGATGTAAGATGGTTGTAAAGCACTTATGATGCCTGGAATGCACCCTCCAAATATCATATCATTTATGGCTGCTCAAGTGGAATGATTGTCTAATTAATTCAGGTCATTATGGATCCCAATCAATTTCAATGTTTGATGATTTTTGGATCGTCTTTCGTCTTAGACTCTCAACTTTGTTGTTTATACAACTGTGTTGCTGCTTCTTCCCAGTGCCAGATGGTGGTTATGAACCCTATATGACTATGGTTGTAATCCCATGTAATCCGCATCAACCCAAATTATAACAGTTCTAAGCCTCACTGTGGCGTCACTGGAAATATGTTCTATATATGGCGAATCATCTCCCAAATGGCTGCAAGTGTCAGATAATCCAAAGTCATGGGGGTCCTGTACCATCATGGATTAGAGGTTTACAAATGGAGGTTTCCTAAGTCCTGGACGCCTACTGTAAATCCTTCCAGGTCTTCCCTGGGATTTTCCATGAAATCAACCATCCAGCTTGGGGTACCTAGAAAGGTGACGCACCTGCAGCTCTCGGGCTGCACCTTGGGCATGCAGCGCAGCACGCTACGCATTGTGGCGGAGGCTTTGAAGCGAGACCAGCGCCCTGACAGATGGTAGTTGGAAGTAGAAAAACCATAGGAAAAGCCACGGGAAAACCAGGGGAAAATGGGAATTTAACTTGATTTAACCAACACAAATAGGGATTTGAGCAACAAGAATGGTGATTTGCCAATGGATTTCATGGGATTCAGAGCTGATATACTGAGTTCATGGAGGTAGAGTTAACAATCAAAAATATGGGTTTAACCCACGAAACAGAGGGTTTCATGGGATTTATAGCTGATTTATGATAGCTAAGTTGACGCACAAAACTTGGTTAACTGGGGCAAATGGGGATATAGCAGTGAATTGGGTTTATAAATCAACTTATAGCTTGGGGGCCTAACGTTGTAGTTTATGGGGGTAGATCAACCCCCTTTGAAAAACTATGTTTGGGGGGCATGATCATAAAATGTCAATACATTTCAAGTGTAGGGGTAATATGATACATGGATAGTCAAACATACGTATGATATAAATATATATGATATATCCATTTGCATATATGTGTATATACACATATACGTACATACATACATACATACATACATACATACATACACATACACATACACATACACATACACATACATACATATACATACATACATATACATACATACATATACATACATACACATTATTATAGTCGAAAAATTTTAGGGAAGATGCTTGGCTCAACCCCTGACTGACCATTTTTTGGGGCAGGGTTTCGGAAATCACCAAGTTGCAGTCCTCGGACTCGGCGCTCCGAGGAACCTGAAGCATTTGGACTTAAGTACTATCCTCAGTTCTGTGGGATACCGGGTCGCATGATCCGTGGATATCCGTGGGATCCCGGAGGTGACAATTGCCTGGGCTCCGAAGGGGTTCACACCCTCTGCCAAGCGCTGATGGAGCATCCGACCCTTGAGGTGCTGGATGCTCTGGGATGTTGAGTGGTGGCGTTCAACTGCACCCCCTGATGGAAGATGGAAGTGATGCTCATGAATCTACCATATCCAATCCAAATTCTGCATGGAAGATGACTTTGCAGACTTTGCATACTTTGCATATTTTTTTGCATGTTCCCTCAGATGGGGCCCCGTTATGTCCAATCTTCATGTTCGCTCGGGAATGTGTGCCGCTTGATTGGGAATGTGTGTGTGGTGGTGTTTTGCCCCAGCTCCACCCCCACCGCTTTTCAATACCAATTTGGTAATCAAATATGGAGAATGGAAAATCCACCATTTAGTTCGAGGATTTCTCATTAATTAATTAAGACATTCATTTAGTTTGGGGATTTTCCGGCCAGCCACGCTTGATTACCGGAGGGCATTTTAATAGATTCTAGAACATCCTCCGCTAATCAATCATGGCAATGGGGCAATGAAAAGTCCACCACTTACAGATTGGTCTTGTCCCATCAAGACCACCATACAGGATGAAATCAATTCCCATTTTTGATGACCGGAAAGTAATTATTTTTTTTTAAAGACACCCATCAAGCTCTTTTAAGGATGCACAGCGCAGGAGCTGGTCCTGGACCGGAATCACATTGGGCAGGTGGGGAGTGTCAAGTGTCCTGGCTGAACATCCAGGTGTCCTCAAAATCGTTTCAAAAAAACTCCCAAGTTCCCTTAAATTGTAGGAAAACCAAGTTCCCAGGTGCAAGAAGTCGGAAACACTTAAGACTCTTTTGAAAAGGAAAGAACATTTCTCAGACATTTCGGGGTGTGCCAGGTGTACACATCACTGACGGTCAGAGCTAGTTAGTTTCCTCAGGACTTAAATCACTAGATCCCAGCTAGTCTCATGGCTGAGGATCGTGGACCTGCTGCGGGTGAATCACAACATCCTGCGAGTCTTGGAAAACGAAACCGCTGGGATATCCTGGCTGAAGATTCTGTAGATGCTGTAGGTTTTAGCCGCGATTGCCGGTAGGCAATCAAATTAGTGGCACTGGACAATCCTTTTTTTTTTGGTTATGTTCACCTTAAAACTCTTATTTGCTAAGGGATGTGATTTACTATTGCTATGCTGAAATTCCCGGTAGTTGTTCCGGGCATGGATCATCGGCTGTTCTTCGTCTCTTCAACCGACGGCTCATTCCAACAAGGCGCACGTCAGAATGATGGCTGTTCACCCTCCAATCAGATGAGTTGTTTTCATCATTTCGAAGATTGTTAATAATATCTATATAATCATTTGATTATTGTAGTTTATCTATAGGTAATAATTTCCAAACTATATCTTTATACTTATTAGCAATATATATATATATACATATAGTTGCTATTCTTTGTGTTTACTTCTTTTACTGAGTACTGTTACCATCCTAGGAGTGGAGCTGGATGAGAACCCCATTGGCAGCGAGTGGGCTCGCTACATCTACGTTTTGCAACCGGATCTTGATCTGTGGAGCATGTGGCACTTGCGAAATCTTGGGAATGAGAGAAATAAAACATATTGAAACCTCAGAAATATCAGAAAAGATGCAGAAAAAAGTATGATTTTGGTATGGAACAGCAATGATCATAAATGCATTGCAAAACCCCCCAGCCAATCGCAGCGGGTTAGGGCAGGGGGCTATGGATAAACTGGCGAAGCACCCATTCATCGTATGATTGGCTTATAGGTATACCTATAATTCAATCATGAATGCATAGATCAACTATAATGCAACATTACTACTGTACTCCACCTATCTCTCAAATCTAGATATAGTCTAAATGTATTTGGAGTACATCAAATCATCATCATCATCATCCATCCATCCATCCATCCATCCATCCATCCATCCAGTTTTTTTTATCAGACATGTTCTCAAAAAAAACAGTCGGTGGTTGGCTTTCATCCTGCACCGAACGGATGAAATCCTATGAATTTCAACCAACAGATGGATATGATAATCCCCAAAAAAATATGGTGGATAGTGGATTATCCCACCAGTTTTCACAGGATCTAAAATTCCCTTATCGACTGCAGGATTTTCTGAAAACCGCCATGGCCCAGGCAGCGGGATCGCAGCGCCACCCTGGCCTCGGCCCGGAAGTGTCCGCTTCTGCCGGCCGTCGACAAGGCCAAGGCTGCCAAGAGCGGCGCCGGGTCGCGGAAGGAAACGAAGAGCTCCAAGGAGAAGGACAAGGAGAAGGGACGTAACAGATGCTGGGACAAAAAAGGGATGATGGTGGTAGATGATTAATGAGTCATTATAATAAGTCATGAGGATTAAACAAATCATGATTATGATATACGATAATATACTATAATATAATCATGATGATGAAAACGTGCTGCTGAATTTGAGTATGACCCAGGTCTCTCTGAGAAGGACGAGCTCATCAGTGAGATGAAGGAGCAGAGTCAGCGCTGGATGGTGGGGCCAATTGGGAAAGGTTTGAGGCAGTCATGGGATGTCATGGGGTATAATGCTGTATTACTGCCATATGAGTTTTCAAAAGTTGGTCAAGATCAAAGTTCGACACTGTGATGATGGCTCTTTGAAGTAAGACCTAGGTTGTACGAGGTTTTACGATGCTTTACGTGCCGATAGAGAAAACAAACTGTAAGACTCGAAGGAATTGAAGGAAGGTGACAACTCGCCACTGGGCGCTGTTGCATCCGTATGCCATGAACAGATATGCGCCATGCGCGACGTGTTTGTCTAAATTCACATAGCGGGAATCCCTGAAGTTGGTGGCGCGGGAATCCCTGGGTTACCTTCACCCAATTTCTGTTGGAAAACTTCGCATCACAGGATCCATCCCCCTAGGAAAGTTATTATCACCAGCTACTGGTCACTAGGTCCTAGGTAAACCTGGATTGAATAGGTTTGCAATTCTTGCCAAGAACATCCATCAACGGGAATAAATGAATATATATATATATATGTATATGTGTGCAATGCAGATCAATGCAGAAGAACATTACCCTTTGGTGATCTAGCATAGCTATGGAAAATAGGCCATGAAAGTAGATGATTCGCCCATAATTTTGGTGGTGGTTTTCCATAGCTGTGCTAATTGAGGGGGTAAACCGTCAATCCCATGGATAGTGACTGGTTGGTTGGTTAATATCGCTCTCCCAGTTTTGATGTTTGCCCCCCTAATACTATAACCGTCAACCTGCCAATCCTGAATGAATAACCCCCAGGCTACCATTTAAGTATCAGATTATCACTATTGGGGTCGTACCACCATATTATCACATATTATCTCTCTGTTTATTAATCCGAGTTCACATGCTATATATTTACGAGTCCAGCAGCACAGAGAATATAGGGCTTCATGGACAATATATTAAAAAAACAGAGCAAACTAAAACAAACCAGAAAACCAAAATCAAGGAAAAACAAAAGCAAAACAAGAAAAAAACAAAAAGAACACAACACGCCAAGAAGAAAAACAAAACAAAAACACAAACTGAGGATAATGCAGGTTTTGTTTATTTTGTTTTTTCTGGTGACTCTTCCTGTCTTGGTTTTTAAATTTATTTGCTAAAATCAACTTTCTCCGTCACACGGGGTCATAATGCTTTTTTTTTTCCACATAGAGATTGACCAGGCCCCACTTGGAGCTGCTGCAGGAACTGAAACCCGCCATGCCGCTCTCCAGTCGGCTCCGCCGAAAAGAGGCACGGATCGGCACGGCTTCAGCTGGTGAGTTGTAAAGCCATATTGAAGGCATTTGAAGGCCTAGAATATGAGTCATTTATACAGCCGGGATTCTATCCGTTTGAACTGGGCTTCTTTTGGTATGGAAGGCCAGACATCCCAGTTAGAAAATTAGATAAATTAGTCAGGATAGTCAGTAGTCGTTCGTTTTTGTCTACTGACAACGCAAACTGTAGAGACAATAGGATTAATTAACCAGGTTGGTTAGGTTGGGTCAGCCATGCCCTAACTCAATGGTCGTGTATAGTAATTCCATTCATTTGCGAGCGATGGATGTGATGGATTCTTCATTGATATCTAAGGTCCCCCTACTCCAATGAAGTGGAATAATTTAATTGAAGATCTGCGATCATTTGCAACAAGAATTGGCAGCTAACCATTCCACATTCTCATCATAAGTTGATGAAAGTTAGATGAGTTTCACCCCATGAACTATAATACAGTAGCATACATATATATATATACAGTATATATATATATTATATTATATTATATTATACATATCAGTTATATTTGCCATCATAAACCAGAAAATTAACCTACTGAACTAGACCAACTGAAGGATCCCCACGCAGCCACGCAGTTCCTCCAGGAAGATACGGGCCCTGTGTCCCTCAGTGCTCGCACGCCGATGTTGAGGTGAAGCCGGAGGCCTGTTTTCTATGTCTTTTCGGTTACACTCTGGTTATGACTAACATAGCCATGGTATAGATGGCCCATAGAAATAGATGATTTTCCCAGCTAGAAACCTCCATGGTTGGGATTTTCTCCATGGCTATGTTAGTCATAACCAGATGGTAAATGGTTTTCCCAATGGAACTAATGGAACATGGTCATTTTCGATCATTTCTGGATGTAAACACCCAGAAAAACAGTTGATGGTGGCCCATGGCCCATGTTCCCTGACACCAGGTCACTGGCCATGAAGAGGACCCCCCGCCAACCCAAACATCGCCAGGTTGCAGATAACCGCCGCTGACAGTGGCCTTCTTGGGCACCAGGCAACGTTTGAGTTGTCCGGCAGCATGAGTTGGCCCAGCCCAACCTCCGAAGATGATCCGTTTGATGTTGGATATAGAACTCATGCGGGATGGACCCAAACACCCAAGCTGGGTGTGGCTTCAAACATGATTTTTCAGACCAAACGTGGCCATAATCTGATCAACCATTTCAAACATTATAAACCAGGCACCTGGTTGTTTCCTACCGCAGACTGATCTGGGGCTGAAGCTATGCAAGATTCTGCACTGTATATAATTAATGTTTGATATATAATGATATTATTTCAACCGGCCCTAGATCAGCAAACATCGGTGGATCAAGTTGGAGGGCACTCCCTAAAAATTACAAAACATATCAAAACAGATTTTAAAAAAATAGATATGTTCTTTCAATTGTTACGGAGCCAATACGGAGCCTATTTTGTAAAAAGGTAGCCTGACATCAGCTAGGAGTCTCTGGGTACTGGATCCCAGGAAGGTTGGGCCTTTGGCCTCTGGGCAGATGGGATGCCGCAGTGCGTTTTTTGTGCTGCCAAAGCCGCCGCGTAAAATCTGCGGTGGAGTATCTCTTAAGGTCCAAGAAGGACCAGCCCAGAGCTGGGGATGGAAGACCGAGTTTTCTATCTATGGACTCTATGGACTCTAAATGGCCAAGGGATAATTTTCCAAGAAAATGCAGAACTTGAACCCACCAATTGGTGAATTAAAGCACCATTTCCGGGAAATCTTGGCAAATGTGCGGTTGGTTCCACCAGCAAAATTGGAATTCGGCTCGCAGGACTTTCGGGAGAATTAGGCTCGCCATCCTGACAAGCTGTACAATCCCTGTTTGTGAGGGGGCACCCAAGAAATTTTCCGATACCATCTGAGAGTCAGCATCCAGACGATCTGGATCCAACTTCCATCATCAGCGCAAACTAGGCCCAGAGGCACCATGCAGCTGGGAAAATGCGGCAGCTTTCCCATTGTTTCCCTGTAGCCTGTAGGACCTAGTCGAATGCTTCCGATTGAGTCCATTTTTTTAGTAAGTAATGGAAAATCTGTCATGATGTTAATTTCAGATTTTTGATTGATATAATAGTCAGATTATATACTAATATATTAATTATTGGTCATGATGTATATTAATTGCAGACGGCAATGAATGAGTTCTACGACTCAAGTCGTTCCAAGCATACCGCAGCATCTCCACCGAGGAGGACAAGTTGTGCACGGCCAGTGGCAAGCAGCTGGGGTCCTGAGGGGGGCGGCCAGTGACATATAGGGTTTGAAAATCGTGTACCCCAAATCCAGTGGCTGGTCATTAGTTTCTCTAGTAAGATAGCCTTTTTGGGGGTTTATACCCCATTTCCAGACAAGACAAAACCCAATATGCTTTAGATATAAAGATTGAAAAAAGAAGCACTGATCCCACGCTCAATCAGGCACATGAATTACTCTTATAATATACCAGATCGACAGGATATCATCGCTGTGCGAATGTCCTCGCACGTCCCCTCGGGGAAGGGGCAAAGTGAAAAGCGGACCT
This sequence comes from Cladocopium goreaui, assembly GCA_947184155.2. Classification (NCBI taxonomy): domain Eukaryota; class Dinophyceae; order Suessiales; family Symbiodiniaceae; genus Cladocopium; species Cladocopium goreaui. Next base: position 262,397 of record CAMXCT020006841.1, on the reverse strand, counting down.
TCATGGAATTATGCACCTCCAGGACAAGTGGTTTCAAAGATATTTCGGAGTTATTTGAGACCTGTCCATGTGTAGTGTAGGAGCTGATTTTGCCAATTTTGCCAAAGATGAGGGCACACGTGGCTGATCAATACCCCCCCTTTTTTGGGGATGAGCTGGAATGATCTGTAGCCACAATCATAGGATGAACCGCCGCGGCCGCTGGTTCGACGGAAAGTCCTGGCAAAAAGCTGGCCGAGTCATTTCAGGTGGGAGATCTACTACTTCCTGCTGCGGAAGGAAGATGAGGCGAATTCTTGGACCAATCTTTGATTTGATGTGTAAAGAATAAAAAAATGATGCGTTAATCAAAAGTTACAGATTTAGAAGCGACAACAGTGGGTATTGAACCAAGAAAAGACAATCATGAGGAGCAAACCCCACAAAATGGGACAAGATTGCCAACCAACACATGCTTACCTGGTTGCTTTTTGAGATGATGTTCAAGAAAAAATCCCTGGCGTGGTGACTTTCAATGGCTTGCGAGGCCTTTTACGAACGCATTGCCATCGGCTGGCTACTGGAGAATACCGCCCGGATCCCCTGCCGCAGGGCGATGCCTGTTGAGTTTTCGTGGAAATCCCATGGGGAAATCCACAGATTGGTATATGCGGGCATGCGGGCACTACACCATGGGTTATTCTGATGGCTGTTGATCAAAGCCGATGTAGCCTCATAAGTGGATGGCTAAGACAGCTAAAATCAAACATGGCAAAAGAACTTGTGATTCGGCGTGCGACTCGGCAGGACCTGAAACTCACAGACACCTTCGCGAAGGTCGGAGAAGTCTGGGGGGATTTGGTGAATTTGGTGAAGTTGGCTGCATCATTCATCAATGGGGTCAGGGGCAGGGGAGTATAGAACCATCCACGAAGGTGTGGTAACCCCAATCAGAATAGTAAATCCCCAAAATACCATCAAAATGTGGTGTAACGCAATTTCATAAACCATCCCCCAGTCATCACCATAGATATAAATAGGTAGTGTATATATATATATATATAAATCATTCACAGTCATGGGTGGTTTATGGCAATGTTTTACCCACATTATTAGGGCTATGGTAATACCATCCTCAACGCTTGCTGGTTGCTCCAGGATCCCAAGCTGGAAGGCTACATGCGTGCGGAGACCTGAAAAGGTGGAAAGCAGTGATTCGCTTTCTGCGCTGGCAGGAACTATTGGGAATCTATGTATATATGTATATATACCAGTAGTACCGCACAAGGCGGTGGCGGAAGTTTCAATTGTAGGAAACTATAGTAAAGGTGAGTTGTTGTGATGCATGGATGGCAGAGCGAATCCACTGATGGACCGAAAGGTGGTTGGAGTTGGTTGCAGCGGTCACCTCAATACAACTGTTGGATGTAGTGTGGTGTAGCGCAGTTGTAGCTATGTAGTTATGTAGTTGTGTAGTTGTGTAGTTATGAGTTATGTAGTTGTAATTGTAGTGATGTACTTGTAGTTGTAGTTATGTAGTTATGCAATTATGTAGTTATGTACTTATGTAGTTATGTAGTTATGTGGTTGTAATTGTGGTGATGTACTTGTAGTTGACTTATATATGTAGTTATGCAATTGTGTAGCTATGTACTTATGTAGTTATGTAGTTATGTAGTTGTGATTGTAGTGATGCACTTGTATTTGTAGTTATGTAGTTATGCAATTACGTAGTTATGTAGTTATGTAGATATGCAGGCATGTAGTTATGTAGTTGTAGTTATGCATTTGTAGTTTTAGTTGTAGTTGCAGTGGCAGTTGCAGCTGTAGTTGTAGTGTAGTTGAAATTGTAGTTGTTGTAGTTGTTGTAGTTGTTGTAGCTGTTGTGGTTGTAGTTGTTGTTGTTGCTGTTGTAGCTGTAGTTGTAGGAGTAGTTGTAGCGTAGTTGAAGTTGTAGTTGTAGTAGGTGTAGTTGTTGCAATCCTTGTAGTTCTTGTAGCTGTTATTGTAGTAGCAGTTGTTGTAGTAGTTGTTGTAGAAGGTGTAGTTGTAGTACTAGTGGTAGTGGTGTGGTGGTGGTAGTTGCAGTTGCAGTTGTCGTTGTAGTGTAGCGTAATGTAGTCGCAGTTGCCTATCTATTTGTTTATCTGTTTATCTCTCTATTTGTTTGTCTCTCTATCTAGCCATCTTTCTGTCCATCTATCTACCTATCTATCTATCTATCTATCTATCTATCTATCTATCTATCTATCTATCTATTTGTCTATCTATCTAATCTCACCTAATCTCATCTCATCTAATCTAATCTAATCCTATCTAATCTAATCCTATTTAATCTAATCCTATCTAATCTAATCCTATCTAATCTAATCCTATCTAATCTAATCCTATCTAATCTAATGCTATTTATCTATCTAATCTAATCTAATCTAATTTAATCTAATTTAATCTAATTTAATCTAATTATCTATCTATCTATCTATCTATTTATCTATCTATCTATCTATCTATCAATCTATCATTCTATCTACCATTCTCTCTGCAAGCTTGAAAACGCAGAAATCCTGCGAAACTTCCTCAAGTTTTGCACTTGACAACATCCAAAACGCAGCCACTCTACGAGATTTCCTCAATGCCTTGCTTGTAGAACAATGTTTCGAGCACACTGTCATCGGGAGCCTGAACAATACCAGCCAACACCTGATCCCAATTTGAAATGAATGCCCTCAGGTTTTCCCCGCGCAACTGAATGCTGAACAAATCTTGGAGCGCGTAAGTGGCCCCATATTTGATTTTTGTACTGAAATGGTCATGGCTCATGAACAACACTTGACGTCCCCGAACGATTCGTCCGGAAGTGGCTTCGTTCTCTTTGAACGTATCTACCTTGCGAGCGAAGTCACCTGTGATGATATTGGTGAGGGCAGATAGCAGTTTAGCACTTAGGGTCGCAAACGGCGCAACCTTATGGAGCGCTTCAAGGGTCTGTTCTTCCTTCCAGGATTCACTTACCCATTTGAAAGCACTGTCGGGATCTGTAGGCGCTGCAGCTACAGCCTCACGAGTTTTGATTCTCCAGTTGCGGTAGGTTTCGGCTAAAGGAAAAGCAGGGATCTTAATAGTATCAGCTTCCTTGACTTTGGGCTTATCATCACTTTTCTGATCAACGAAACCACCCAAGAACTTGATCATTCTGCGTCGGAACTTTTCATCATCGTCTTCATCATCTTTGTCAGGGTCACCCCCACCATCATCCCATCAGGAGGACCGAACCACCCTTGGGCTTATTCCCTTTAGGCCCTTAAGCATTTTCTGGCCCTTATCCCCTTGATGTTCACCATGTTGATCAGGGGGATTTGGTGGTCTGCCTTGGTTGACGGCGATGTCGTATGTAAACTCCCTTTGGCGCATCAATCTTCCAAAAGTATTGAGTCCTCTCCGCAGCTGCGGCCTCCTTGGCGGCGGGATCTGGAAGGGACTTGTCGAATAAATGTGCGAAAGGGTGGTCTTGGACGGCTAGCTTCACTGGAAGTTCCTGTACATGATCACATCCAAGATAACGACCGGTATCTGTTGGGACATCCATGTCAATCCTGGATCCGACTAGCTCCCATCCTTTCGGCATAGACTCTTTAGGACCTGACATCTTGAAGTCGCATCTTGAAGTCGCCTACATACAAAACGAATCGATGGACAAAAGGCTCTCGACTGAGGGATGCACATGGCCTGGGACACGGATGCAAACAGAGGCGTGTGACGGCTTTGATGAGCTGGCCCCCGATCCTTTGGACTTCGGTGACCTAGGGCTCTTTAGGCTCTTGGAGCGACTTGAGCTACGGGATCCCTTCCTTTTCGGGTTCTTGCCGGTCTTCTTTTTATTCTTAGTCACCACTAGCCGAACGGGCAGGAGTGGCTTGTCTAAGCTTTCCGGCTGAACCCTCCATGAAGAAAATTACATTCGGCCCCGCAGTCACACCGACCCTGTTTCCAAAATTTGCAAACTCTCTTGCCTTTCCCCTTTGGTTTGGGAGAACCTGAACGATCAGGATGTTGCAAGGGGTCTGCCGCGTGAGCAGTGGTGCATGAAAGTGGAAGCGAAACCAAGGCGCGCATGAACCATTTTATCCACACATGTTCGTGCTAATTGCTGTTGCCCGATTGCTCAGGCCTTGTCCACCCCGGCCACGAACACCAACCCGTCCACGAACACCACCCCGTCGACGGCCACCCCCCGCACCTCCGAAGCCAGCAATAATGCCAAAGCCATGGTACCCGCCCCCACCGCCGCCAGCAGTGACAAGCACAACCCGCAGCCATAAGCCGCCAAGTATGCCAAGTGCCGAAACCAACACCGCAAATGTGAAGAAAAGTGGCGCACTCAGCAAGCTGCACCCCACGGTTCCCAAGGCCATTCGCTTGATTTCTGCATGCATGCATCCATGGAAACATTCATCCAAGTGAATCACATTCATATTCATTCATGCGTTTTGAAAACACGTGTCATGTAAGAAAACCCTGGTGTATCTGACGCGCAGGTAAAAAGCGCAGCAAAAGCACATGCGAAGGTTTGCATTTATATTTGCTCCGTTTTTGGCATGCATGCTCTGCCCATGTTCTGTTCGAATTATGCACACTGCCAGGCCGAAGCATCGGAACCTGCTTGCCCCATATCTGCACCGAAGGCTTCCCAGGCACATCCACGCATGAGGCATGCATGAACCCCACCAAGACCCTATCCTCTTGTTCACATTTATATTATCTTTAACCCAAATAAGAAGATTCCGCTTTTGGCATGCATGCTCTGCCCATGCATGCATGTTCTGTTCGGATTATGCAAACTGCCAGGCCGAAGCATCGGAACCTGCTTGCCCCATATCTGCACCGAAGGCTTCCCAGGCACATCCACGTATGAGGCATGCATGAACCCCACCAAGACCCTATGTTCTTGTTCACATCTATATTCTAACCCAAATAAAAATATATAAATAGATTAAATTAAATAAATAAATAAATAAATATATATATATATTAAAAAACAAAAAAAATATATATATAATATATTCGAAATAAAAAATGATATTTTTATTTGCTCATGCGTTAGGAACGTTTGGCCACAGAGAAGATCGAAGAGCCAGAGAGCAAGGCAGGAATATGTTTAAGACCCGAATGCAAAACACATGTCTTAACATAGAGCAATTTTGAATGAGATGCAGGACAGTGGCTCATCTGAAGGGCCCCCGGAAAAGAAACTCCGTGCTGACGACCGCCAGTGATTGGAGAAATGGCGGCAAAAAATATTATGATGCCTTAGCACATTCTCGCATGCATGCAAGAATTTTGCACATACATGACGGCATGCAGTTGTGCCACTTGGTGCTCACTGTCCCATGCACGCATGAGCTGATGTAGTGTTGTCATTCCCCTGTCGCCACGCAGGTATCAATTACAATGGCTTTGTGGGCTACAGAGGCGATGATGGAAGGCCCGGAAACTGCAGCAACTTTGAAAAACTCAACTTGCTTGCATGCATGGCCAATGCAATCATCCATAGAACACATGCATATGTTGCAACATTTGGAAGCTCAAGGGGCATATTTAGGCGAACATGCACTTCCACGCATATTGTCACTACCGTGCCATTTGCGGATCGCGGGTCCATGGTGAGATTGCTTGTGGACAGTCATCTTCTGAAGGTTGGGTCCTAAGAGTATGTTACCTATATTGCTTCATTTGTACCAAATAAGCTCGGAGTATTTCTGCATTTGAACTTGACACATGACAATGTCAAAAAACGATGCAATTCTGCGAGACGTCCTCAATTTTCGACGTTGAAAACATCAAAAATGAAGCAATTCTGCGAGACTTCCTTCAAAAATGGAAAGTTGAGTGCAGAGCTGACGGCCTCGTACCAATGCGTCTTGCGATTTAAGTATTGGCCTGCCACAAAGCCACAACGGCGTACACTTTTTCATCATCTCAACTTCCACAAGTGCTCCGACACTGAAGTGTTTGGTACATTTTGACTTCGACATGGGCTTCGCGCCACAACCGCGTGCACTTTTTCGACAGCTCAACTTCCAAAAGTGCTCCGGTGTAGTGTTTTTTTGTACGTTTTTACTTCGAAATGTGCTTCGCGCCACAACGGCGTGCACTTTTTCGACATCTCAACTTCCAAAAGCGCTCCGACATTGAAGTGTTTTGTACGTTTTTGTTACTTCGACATGTGCTTCTCGCCACAACGGCGTGCAATTTTTCATCTCTCATCTCCCCAGATGGGCCCGCACCCGCAGCTTTAGCGAGCCTACTTTTCGACCCTCCTCAGCCACAAATTCATTGGTAAAACACAGTGTTTTGCGACTTTTCTACCTTTTCGCACGCCTTCATCTTCTTTCTTCTGACTCTTTCTCTTCTCTAATCTTCTTTCTTCTTCTCTTCTCTTTTCTTCTCGACTCTTCGCACCTCTGCTTTCTTCATTTTTCCATATTGTCATTGCCGGAAGTTTGACTTCTAAACTTCCTTCGCTTATATATATATATATATATCTGTGTGTGTGTTTGTCATGTTGTGTTCTGGTGACTTGCTATCGTTTTGGCGTGATGTGTTGATGCTACCCTCTGAAAAATGGCTCTTTGGCTGTGCCATCTTATTCAAGATCTTGGTGGTTTGCTTAAATTTTGGACAAACAACAAGACATCTCCAGTGGCCAAGCAAAAGTTGCCGATGTTCTTTGGTTTCTTCTGCTAGATTGAGATTTTCCAATTTGGATCAGCCCCATGGTTCAGAGGTATCAATGCTGTCGGCGTTGAGTTTGGCAAAACCTTGGTTTCGTATGGTTTGATTAGCTTAAACGGGGCTATATGATATATGTTGTCGCAAACCAAGGAACAGAAAGTTCAAACATGGGATCATGGGCCCAACAATTGTTGTAATGGAACATGTGCAGTAGCTTTCATATATTTGGGCTTCAAGGATTGGTTTAACGACGAATCTGCAGGCTGTCGCCCTTAGATTTGGAGGTACAAAGCATCGTCCAAGGTCGCCAGACCACCAGTTGGGCGCTGCTCAGTGGCCGGAAGAATATCGGTAGCTGAGCTGCAGTAGCAATGCAGCCACCAACGCTTGGGCCTGTCCACAAGTGATGCTTGATGTCACGGTCACATTGATGTTTGGGAGGTGCATGGTGCAATCACGTGTTGTAGGCCGGTTTCTGGGCGATGCTCCCCCGGTGACCTTGTTTTTTTATTCCAGGCGTTTTTGCTGCCTGAACGTGCTAGACTGTTCTCAGACGAGCTGGGGCAAAGCCCCTTCCTATTATAGCTGTTCATTGGAGCTCTTCCACTCAGCAGTGGGATCTCCCAGAACCTAGAGGTCCCATTTGGATTCGTTACAGTAGCGTTGTGCTCCCATTTTGATCGGTGAAAGTTTCGTTCACATCTTGTTAGGCTATCCTTTGGTAGTTATATCCCATTGCCTTTCCATATTGCCATATTTAATTCTCATATGTTCCCGCGATATCCTCCATAAATGGAAGTTTTAGTGTGAAAATCATCATATATCACCGTCATATTCCACATGATTTTTCAATATTATCAAAAATATTACCATATGATTCCCGTTTGTCCCCCATGATATTCTCCATAAGTGGAGGTGTATTCATATATTCCCCATTGTTTACCATATTACCATGTATTTCAATGGGAAAGTCATCATATCCCCCATTAGAACGGCATGGGTTATATATATTTCCCCATGACCAAGTCATATATCAGTTCTGGCCGCTAAGGTCAAATGGAACAGGACGAGTTCATTGAGAGGTGCACGGGTACCGTGCTTACCTTTTTCGACCAAAAAGTTGCGGTCATGTGGGGGCCATTTCCTGCACGGTAGATTTGAGCCCTGTACAAGTGCATCATGATTCACATGTAAACACACACACACATATATATATATAATGAGGGATCCCCGAAACCATGGGTTTCAATGATAATATGGTCTAATAAATCAATGCCTTGGATACAGTGGAATGCTAAAGTCGTGCCTAAAATTTGGAAATCATCGTAAATAGCTGGGGAGCACTTGATTTGAAAAGTCGTGCCTCTTTAGTAAAACGCATAGGAATTGCAATGTTTTGTTGGATTTGGTCTTTGGAATAGTTTTTGTTAATAAATCTTGCGTTTAGGTTGTGTTTAGCATCAAGGATACCTTTTCCATATTGTTAATAAATCTTGCGTTTAGGTTGTGTTTAGCATCAAGAGTACCTTTTCCATATTGTTGTTAAATCTTGCGTTTAGGTTGTGTTTAGCATCAAGAGTAACCTTTTCCATACCAAGTCAAACTGGATGTGAGTGTAGCGATGAGTTGGTGTTTCTATCTTTTTCTTTCCAGTGTGCTGCGGCTTCCATTTTCACTTTTCACTGCGTGCTCAATGCGGCATTGTGGCACTTCAGCGTGTTGCTTGAGATGGAGGTGAGAAGGGTCATTGTTGTGTCTTCGTGTCGGTTTTAGTTTCTTATGTTATTTTTTGACGTCGATTGCTACGTTGTTCGGACGTCGTTCGGCACGTCGTGGTTTCAAAACTAGGAAACTTATAGGAGAGGTTGGTTGTTGTGAATCACGGATGGCAGAGCGAAGCCACTGATGGACCGAGAGCAGCAAAGCGAGAAGAGTCAGCAAAGCGAAAAAAGTCAGCGGACCGAAGCGGCAAGTATTTCTCAACCCCAGAAACATGAACGGTAGAATGCAACTGTAGACGGATTTTTGCGAACATTTGATTTTCCCAAGTGTGGAAACATTCTTCTTATACATACGCGATTCCATGGTGTTTTAAGATTTGGGCATGACTTAGGCATGAGTTTCTTGAAACAGCGATTCCATGGTGATTTACTAGCAAGTTTTGACCCAGGCATGAGTTAGGCATGAGTTTGTCGTTTGACTGTATCTTGGATGATTTAGGGGTACTACTCCCATTTTAGGAAACATCCATATATATATATATGTATATGTACACACATCGGGTATACATGGATCACATGGTGCGCAGGTTTCATAATTCACCAGGTCATCAGGATTCTCTGCAGGTGCCGACACAGCAAGACAGCAGGGCCAATTTGACCTTCCAAAAATCGAGGACTTGATTGGAAAATCCTAGCTTGATTGGCGTTTTGATGGGACAATCTTCTATAAATGGGTATGGTAAAGTAAACTATTCCAACAATGCAAAAAGGTTCCAGGATCACGGACGCACATCCACCTGACAGTTGTTTTGCTGGATATGCATCGCCACTTGATGCCGAACCTGTTTCAGGGTTTCATTGCTTGCATCCATTCATTGGAAATCAAGGCCAAAGATTTGACACTGAAACGCGCCAGATTTTGGCTGATTATTCGTCTTGTTACCTTGTTTGGGAACCCGATTTGAAACTTGTGGTCTCGACATGTCTCTCGACAGATTGACCAGACAGAAACAGATCCCGGAGTACGCGAATTATTGAGCACGACCTCATGACCCGACGTTACTTGAATGGGGGCCTTTGATATGGGGAATCATCCCCAAATGGCCTTGGTCCTTGGTGAATTAGAATCTATCCAAAAGCATCATGAATTATCACAGGTTGAATTCTGTCTTGAAGGAAAGGCTTGAAACCAGAACTCTATACTTGGAAAGGCTTACAACCACAGAATGACCTGGTTTGAGGGAAAATCTGCAGGAGACGATCGTTTTTACCATTAAATACGCAGTTTCTTCCTACAATTTTCGGATAAGTTGTTATACATAGATGATCATAGATCTGTGTTTTAGAAACGTTGGGGAGATGTTTATACCCAAAATCAAAGGTGACTTTGTACTACTGTATGTACTGAGCATTGGCCATGCTTCTGCTGATGCATCCAGTAGTTTTATGCTGCAAAAAGACATGTTCACTTTGTACGGGGTTTTATTGGCTCATAAATAAAGGAAATCTTGAAAATAAATCCATGCTCATGGTGCAAGTAAGATTCCGGTATCTTCTACCTACAGCAGCATGGTGATTCGTTATATATCCTAGTTATTATCTCGACGTGGATGGCGGCCACTCGAAGCGCCACATATTTGAGCGTGTATCAAAGAACTTGATACCGGCAGGTCATAAGACACGTCAAGAACTGAAAAACAGTTAGCTGCCAATAAAAAGATCAAAGGATTCTGCAGGATGAATCTCAATGGATATTATAGCTGTGACTAACGCCAACAGGTTACCTCGGAGGCTTATATCTGAGGGCTAACGATCGCTTGCGGCATGCGATCATCCAAGCTAGAATGGCTTCGTCATCGGTGGAACCGACAGGCCATCCCAATCGCATCTGGATGGGGTTTGAAGGCGTGCGAGGTCTGTTCAAAATGTCTGGCACATATGGGCACTCCCATATCTCATGTTCCATTGTTGAGATTTGTCCACAAGGACAGGCGATAGGCAAACCAGTGCGGTTTTGGAGACAGGCTTGCGAGACACAGCCACCGGTCATGATGGCAAAAGCGCGGGCATTGTCCGAAGAGAGCTTACGAGCTGCCTGACAAGATTTCTCCAAGTAAGGTACTTCACGGCACATATCTGCGTCGTTGCGATTCGTGTTCTGCCACTTGGTGTAGCAGTAAGCACGGAAGCCCTCGCGCAAGCGATGGGATAGCAAATCAATGTCAGGCACGAACGCGGAATTGTTAGGGTCAAGGGCCAGGGATGCGGTTTTACCATCATCAGGGTGCCTCCATGTCCAAGAGCCAGTTCTATAAGCCACCCAATACGGGAGAATTTGGTTGATAAGGAACCTGAAACACATTGAAACACCAAGCTTAGTCCATGCAGGCAATGGGCAATGCTGCAAGAAACGAAAAACGGCACTGACACAGGTCTGCAACATGTGAACCTATGTGAAGATTATGGCGGCCTCTAAGGATGTCGCGCAAGAAAATACAAGAGCGTTTAGGCTCGTTCAAGGCTTTTTTAATGGCAATCTGCAATCACATATTGCAATGTGAGGGACATGCATTAGCCAACCAAATCGCACCTTAGATAATGGCCCCACGAAAATAACCAATCTTTTTTACGGCACACCGGTAAAGGAAGGCAAGCAGCCCCCCGGATGAGAGCCATCGTAGATGAGATACGCTCTTTCTCTTTGGCATTCAATGATTTCTGTTGCAAAGGTCGAAAAATGTGAGCCAAAATGCAAATCTGGTCAGTCACATTGGCAGCTGGAATCTCATGTCGGCACAGCGCGTGATGGCCAGCAGCTTGGGCATGGTAAGATTGAGCTTTGTCCTTGTTTTCAAGTAAACCAAGCAACGTGGACCAACCGTTCCCAGATGAAAAACCATTCAAAGCCTCGGTGACCGTGGGGGCGGCCCAAGATCTATCATCCACTGCGCTGAGTGACCGGTGGGTGCGTTCTGTCGATCTCCCACATGGCTGGACACAGCAAAGCAACCATGGCAAGAAGTGACCACGGGTCACCTTGTGGCAAGCGGGTACCGACACTCTCCGGTGCAGCCACCACGAGGAGAGCCAGGTTTGACAATCAGAGCACTGAAGGCGGCTGGCGGCCCGCAGCCGTACCAAACTGAAAAGAGAGTTACTGGACGTAGCCCAGTTACGTCCCGGGCATTGTCTTGGCGAAGGCCTTTGGAGGAGGTGCACTTGCGAGGCACAACGCCAATCATTTGGACGTTTGTTGGCATTTTCACACAAGGTGCAAAAGTCAGCAAAAGGTATGAAGGCTTCAGGTGGTAATGGTTCAAGTTCAGATCCTAACCAGCCATCAGGACCTGCCGCCTTGTTGTTCATTTTCACTGCTTTATCACGCAGTTGCCACTGCGTCAAAGGTTTCCAGGCTCTAACGTGGCGCAGATTCGGTAGGGCATCAACTTCTGCATCGACTGCGTTGAATGCAGCATCAAAATTGAGTTCAGGACGGTGCCACATGCAGCGTCAGTGATTCCGTCATGCATTAGTGGGCGACAATTTATTGAAAGCTACTTGAAACTAGCCCGTGACAGGGGATAAAGGTCAAAGCTTTAAACATCTTTAAACCATCTATAGCACTGAGAGGCAGATTGCTGCATTCTGGCCTTCCACTTTTTGATATTGTACGTTTTGAACGTTTTACGTGCTTGCTCAAGTTGGGCGAGTGTTGCCGCAATGTGCTGGTTCAGAGAGAGAGAGAGAGAGAGAGAGAGAAGGGTCGTAGAAGAGGGATCCACGACTCTTCTTCATCAAATTCTCATATCCGTCGCTGTTTGTCACTGAGGCCAGGTGATTGACCCCTTGAAGTTTGGCAGCGAGGTTACGGAGCTTGCGAATCTCAAAGCTATCACTGTCATGGTCAAGTTGGCAACAGGGTGACATGTTGTTATAGTCACGCGAAAAGTCATTTTTGGCACCGGAACACCGAAATTCTTTCCCAAGGTGTCGAAAAGCAGTTTTCTTCGCATACCAAAGCATACTATTTATGATAGTATAAACTCAAAGCATACAAAAGTTGATCCGAGGAGCACGGCAAACTCGGAGCTGGGTTGGCAGTGAGAAACTCGTGACAAAATTGGAACCACTGGTCAATAGGAGTTTCCTCAGGTTTTGCGAGGTCTGGTGTCTTCTGAAAACGGAACGGATGTTCATGGGACCTTGCTGCATGAAATAGTATCACACTGGGCAAAAATCTTGTGATCAGCAATTGCTTCTTCCGATCAGCAATTGCTTCTTCCGAAAGGGCAATGTCACTGTCACGAAAAATATCGGGACAAGATGTTATGAAGTAATCAATACATCTAGAACCTTTCCATCTAGTTGGTAGAAATTGCTGGGAAATGTTGTGTTTAGCGGAAAATAAGGACAGGCCAAGAAAGGTTTCATTTTCCAGCAAGGATTGTTCACTAGGGATATCGTTGAAATCACCAACACAAACCCGAGGACAATGTCTTGACATTGACATATTTATATATATATGCCTTGACGACATGAAGTGAATTTCAAAACAGTGCTCTAAGAATGGTATCCTCGGCTGTTGCGGTGGTTAAGAAACTGTTGTCCAAAACAACTCCGAGAACGCGTCGCGTAGTGAACCCTTTCAAAGCTCGCAGAAGTTGCCGTAATGTGGTGAATGAGATGGACTGCTAAGGGTGGGTCGCTAGGTGGACCTGGTGCCTCCGAGCCAATGCGTGGTTGCAGCACGAGGGTAGGAGCCTGCCAAGCTGAGGCGCCCATTTCTTGCAAATTCTATGATGGTCGGATTTTTCTGCGGAGCCTGTGGGGCCATTTGTTTCAAAATGTTCCACTTGTTTGTCAGCGGCCCAGCAAGACCAGCCCACAATGTGTTTGTGCAGTTGCCGGGAGGTTTATGCCTCTGTCACGGCAACCGACCTTTGAAAGACGAGCGTGGGAAGCCTTGGAGTGGCACCTTGGCTATGCATATGGCTGCTTATGGCTGGAAAGATATCAACTGAAGATGACATGGATGAACTTGCAGTTTTTTGACCTGCCAGACAAACGTTTTCTTTGTTTTTTCTTGCTTTGGCGATCGTATTCCAGTTCTTTCTTTTTCATTCACTAATGCCTGGAATAACCTTAAAAGTTGAGAGCAGTATTATGTATAGCAAAATCACATCCATAGATGCTTGCATTGGCACGTGGTTCTGAAACTCCAAAATTGACCATACATATGCACCTCTTTTCTTGTGAGACCCACGCACCCCCGCTAGAAATTTACTTCCATGCTCATGCCTTGCACCAGTGGACATCAGTGGACATGACTCGACCCATCCAAATTTGTGAGCGTTTGTTTGTCAAATCGAAACTTGCAGGTTTCGCGTCATGGATGAAGATGGGCAAAGGCCTTAATATTCATTGCGATGATCAATGCCAACTAATGTTGGGTTTTAACGATTTTTTCTGTCATGGTGGTGCAGAGGCCAGGCAAACAAATCAGCGACACATTGCAAACATACGTCATCCGGGGCGCTTTGCAAGTTCCAGGTGGCGGTTTCCTCCGATGGCCAAATGCTTTGCAAATGTCCGATTGGATCCTTAATATCTTTTGATGGCATTTGATTGGCTGAAAGAGAAAAACGGTTTCGTTGCTAGGTTCCGTTTCGCATTTTCAACTTTGATGGTAATTTTCTAGTGGCAGGAATTGGTGGAATTGGGATGGCCCATTCAGAAATTCAGACATGGATTCAATCACAAAAAATGGAAGGAGCGAA
>CAMXCT020006841.1:175688-245688 GCA_947184155.2 Cladocopium goreaui | reverse complement strand
TTTTGCACATTTTGACTTGCAAATGTGCTTCGCGCCACAACGGCGTGCACTTTTTCGACATCTCAACTGCCAAAAGTGGTCCGCACTTGGTGTGTTTTGTACATGTTGACTTGCAAATGTGCTTCGCGCCACAACGGCGTGTAATTTTTAATGTCTCATGTGGCCGGCTGGCTCCGCACCCGCCGCTTTAGCGAGCCTACTTCTCGACCCTCCGGAGCCTCAAATCAGTGGAAAAACACAGTGTTTCGCGACTTTCCTACCTTTTCGTGCATCTGCATCTGCTTTCTTCTGACTCTTTCTCTTCTCTGATCTTCTCTCTTCTACTCTCTCTCTTCTCTCTGCCTCTTCCCTGCTCTGCTTTTTTTTGTCGTATTTGATTTTTGGTATTTAAATATTGCGTTTTATGATATATATTTTTTTGTTAATTTATATTTTCGTTTCATATTCAATATACTATATCGTCTATATATTATTATGTTTTGTTTTTTAAATTTCATTTTTATTGAAATGTTTTATTATATTGTTTTATATTAGATTATTCTTTTATATTTTTTATTTTTTATTGTATTATAATATTAGTTTATTTTTTGATATTATATTATTCATTTTTCATTTTTTTATAATATGGTTTTGTTTAATGATGTATTATATTCTTATATGTTCGTTCTTTAAAGTATTTTATTTTATTTTGTAATATTGCATATTATTATGGTTTATTAAACTATGTGTTATTCTATTATAATATGTTTTTTGTTTTATCATATTCTTTTCCAATTTATTATTTTATCTTATGTCTTATTGTATATGTATATATCCACATATACACATCCCCAGCATTTGGATGGCAGGGCCGGCCATTCCCGAAAACGTCGCACGCGTTTGCAGCCCGCAGGACTTGCTGCAAGCGGTGATCCGACATCGGCTCTTCGCAGCTAAGCTGTCAACCGATTTTTTTGGGGGGGCCATTGAAAAATATCAAGGTGGCGCCCCCCCCCCCGTGATGTTTGTTGGTTTATAAACCCATGGTAAATAGTTCGTCATATCCTCCATGAAGTCTAGCGAAATCGAAGTTATCAACCAAGTTAGCTAACTAAGGGGCACCATTGAAAAATACCATTGATGAGATAAGTTGTAAAATGGTGATTTAGCCACTAAAATATGAAATATCACACAGCGAAGAAACTTCAAGTCGGTGAGTCTAAGCTATATCTGGTACCCTCTGATAAACTAACAGGACTATGGAAAATCACCACTCTTTTGTGGACAAATCAACTATAAATGACCATGTCCAACAGCTATGTTAGTTTACCAGTGGGTAATTAGGATTCAGCCACCAAGATATGAAGAAAAAAATGCGATAACATTGATGAAAAGCTGAACAACTGTTGATTGGGTTATTGTAACGAATTAATCCCTTCCACCGAACATCCCCAGAACCATGTTCTAATAGGGGATAAGAACAAATATGTGCGACCATAGAATGGTGGTGTTTAATATTAGGTGGTGGGATTATAATACTGCACTTGGGGTATTAAGGATGAACTATATTTATATGACTCATAGTAGGGAACCTATCGACCAACTTAGTTTAATGACATGGGACCAGATGGGATAGGTATATCGTCTTTCATGGTTCATTTGGTGATTTCACCAGGAACTTGTGGAATTTGCACGTCAAGTATTCAACACTAGCTATTAATGTGGTTTCTTTGCGGATTGCAGCAGCAAGAATTGTGGGGCTTGACCAGCAAGAAGTGGTGGTTCAAATGTTATTTTTAACCAAAAGAGCAAGATTAAAACCAGGGGTCTCCCAACCAGCAAAATCATGGTTCATGGGTTTTACCAAATTTTGCACCCTTATATAAATCCTGAATTCCGCAGAGACATGCAGGACATGAAGTTTGAAAGTGTTTATTAAGTTGTTGCATGATCAAGACATGATGGGGAAAAATGATGGAAGGAACATTTTGGACTTAGACTGACTAACATACTAGTATTGTTTGGGTTGTGAGAAGAAAAATGCGAATTTCAGTTTCCAACTCGGATTTCAAGCGTATGTCGCAGATGAGCCAGTGGTCATGGGAAACCACTAAGGTTGGTACCCTGGCAGGCGGCCCACGTGCGGCGCCCAGCCCGTGGCCACCCCTGAAAAATCTGAGATAGCCCGAAATTAAGGATGTCCAAACCCATTTTTTGTAGATTTTTATGGGGATACCCAGGGATGAATGAACCTGTGCTCATGTACATAGGTCAATTTTTGTTTTTTTTGCCCATCCCCACATTGGCAGCGGCAACATCAACGGCCATGAGTCGCAGGATTCCAATTTCCAACGCAAAATCTGGCGAAAAGATGAAGCCGCCATAGATTTATGCGATGGATTATGATGAGTCAGGAATCATCCTCCATTTCAGGTTGGTGCATTTACTCTAATTTGACCAAACCCAATGGCCTTGGACAGCTGTCAAAACTGCCCATGTTTGAGTTAGGACATATGTTTGAGTCATTCCCTGCACGCATATCCGACATATTCGGATACAGGGGCATGGGTAGAAATTGCCGGTTTCTTTTCAATTTAGACTTTCCATCCTTTTATTGTTGGGTGGGTTCGATAATTTTGACCCATATGCAGAAATCAGATGAAGCCTCCTGTATCATGTATCACCTCTAGGCTCAGTGCAGCTCACTGTGGCAGAGCCAGATCCGGAAAAGGAAGGGGAGGCAGGGCCCAGTCTGGGGCAGATATGTGGGGCAGATATGGTGTGCAGGTAGGGATTTCACCACTTGAAATGGTACTTTTTTATAAGTTTGGTAAACTCCCCAAACTGGTTCAGTAATGGCTGGCCCTTACATTTCGGTGATGTTTATGGAGGAAAATGTCCCAGAAGTCCACCTGGAAGAACATGGTGGTTGTTCCAGGGACCCGCATTTTCTGATGCATACCATGTGTAATATCAGAGAACACCATTTTTCATACCATTTTTCCAGAGAACCTGGTAAATATTATTGTTATTCCCCAACAACGTAAGCTTGGGGTCTTCAGCCATAGTAAAGGTCCCGGAGCGGTTCGGAGCAGCCAAATCCGCACCGCGCAAGGTTGGGAACCAGGTTCCCAGGAACAGTTTCCCAAGCTAGGTTCCCAGGAACAGGTTCCCAAGCAAGGTTCCCAAGAGATTCCCCCAAGCAAGGTTCCCAGGAAGAGGTTGCCAGGAACAGGTTCCCAAGCAAGGTTCCCAAGCAAGGTTCCCAGGAAGAGGTTCCCAGCAAGGTTCCCTAGCAAGGTTCCCAGGCAAGGTTACCAGGAACAGATTCCCAAGCAAGGGTTCACAGCAAGAGGTTCCCCAGCAAGGTTCCCAGGAAGAGGTTCCCAGGAAGAGGTTCCCAAGCAAGGCTCCCAAGAGGTTCCAAGCAAGGTTCCCAGCAAGAGGTTCCCAAGCAAGGTTCCCAAGAGGTTCTCAAGCAAGGTTCCCAGGAAGAGGTTCGCAAGCAATGGTTCCCAGTTGTTCCTGCAAGCGGTTCATAAGAACTTAACCTTGCTTGGGAACCTCTTCCTGGATACCTGCTTGGGCGCCTCTTCCTGCTGGGAACTTGCTTGGGAACGTTTTTCTCCAACAGCGCAAGCTTGGGGTCTTCAGCCACCCCAGGAACAAGATGTCCAATCAAATTTTCCAGGAACAGGTTCGCAAGCAAGGTTCCCAGGAACGATTCCCAAGCCAGGTTCCCAAGAACGGGTTCCCAGGCAAGGTTCCTCAGCAAGTTCCAGAAACAGTTGCCAAGCGAGGTTCCCAAAAGCAGCTTCCCAAGCAAGGTTCCCAAGAACAGGTTTCCAAGAAAAGGTTGCAAAAAAGGTTTCCAAGAATAGGTTCGCAAGCAAGGGGTTTCCAGGCAAGGTTCCTGCGAACAGGTTTCCAAGCAAGGTTCGCAAGACCAGGTTCCCAAGCAAGGTTCGCAAGAACAAGTTCACAAGCAAGGGCCAAGAACAATGCCTCAAGTTCCCAAGCAAGGGTTCCAAGAACAGGTTTCCTTGCAGGGTAGCAAGGTTGCCAAGCAAGGTTTCCACGAACAGGTCCCCAAGCAAGGTTCCCAAGGACAGGTTTGCAAGCAAGCTTCGCAAGAACAGGTTCCCAAGCAAGGGTTCGAAGAACAGGGTCCCAAGAACAGATTCGGGTTCCAAGAACAAATTCTCTAGGAAGGTTCATGAAGGTTCCGAGCAATAGGTTGCCAGCACGGTTCCCACGAACACGTTCCCAAGCATGGTTTCAGGTTGCTCATGTTCCCAGGAACAGCTTTCCAAGAACAACTTGCAAAGCAAAATTTCAAAGAACATCTGCAAGCAAGGTTGGAAGCAAGAACAGAATCCCAAGCAAGGTTCCGAAGGACAGGTTCCTAAACAAGGTTCCCAAGCAAAGTTACAAAAAACAGGTTCCCGAGCAAGGTCCCCATGAAGAGGTTTGAAGTTTCCAAGAACAGGTTCCCAAAAGAAAGTTCCCAAGAACAGGTTACCAGGCAATGCTCCCAAGAACAGGTTCCCAAGCAAGGTTCCGATAAACAAGTGTCAAGCAACGTGTCCAAGAACAATTGCCCAGGCAAGGTTCCAAGAACATTGAACAACAGAATACTGCAAAGTTTGAAGAATTGTTTTAATAACGGAACGGAGATTGAAGAACTAGTTTTGCTTCAAACAATGATACGGCACTCGCACATGGATAACAACACTAGACGACAGCGTGGCATGAAAGAAAGCAGGGGGGAGGAGACGAGAAGATAATACACAAGAAAAATCAAGAAAAATGATGATGGTGATTCGTGATGATGATGACGACAATGATGATGGCAATGACGATGACGAGGATGAATGGCGATGGAGATGATGATGATGATGATGATGAATGAGTCAAATGTCATATATCCACGGTTTCATGCCTTTTTTGTCCCCGCAGAGGGTTTGCTCCAGGGCTGGCACCTGAGCAACAGTCAGAATCAAAAGACATGTTGTTTTTACACTGCGAACAAATTACACAGAAGATCTTACACACAGAAGCCTTTACACAGAGAGGGATTTACACAGAGCAGCTTTTACACAGACGCTTTTGCACACAGACGCTTTTGCACACAGACGCTTTTACACACAGAAGCTTTTACACAGAAAAGCCTTTACACAGAAAAGCTTTTTCTAAAGAAGCCTTACCACATGAAGCCTTTACACAGAGCAGCTTTACACACAGACGCTTTTTCACAAAGAAGTTTTTATACACAGGGAACTTTAACGCGCAGATGCCCAAGCTTTTACACACAGGAGCTTTTGCACACACACGCCTTACAAAACGAAGCTTTTGGACACAGAAACTTTTACAGCCTTTTCACAAGAAAGCTTTTACACAGAAGCTTTTGCACAGAGATGCCTTTACAAACAGAAGCTTTTACACACAGAAGCTCAGAGAAGCCTTTAAACAGAGCAGCTTTTACACACACACAAGCTTTTACACAGAGAAGATTTTGCACAGAGAAGCTTTTTCACAGACAAGCGTTTGCGGGAAGGAACTTTGCGCACAAACGTTTTTTACATACAGCAGCTTTCACACACAGAGAAGCCTTTGTGCGGACCAGCTTTTACACTCAGGCTTGTTTTCACAGAGCAGCATTTACGCGGAGCAGCTTTTACACACCGAAGCTTTGACGCAGAGATGCCTTTACACAGAGAAGATTGTACACACAGAAGCTTTTACACACAGACGCCTCTGCACACACACACACAGATGCCTGTACACAGAGCAGCTTTGACACACACAGACGCTTTTACACAGAGAAGCCGTTACACAGAGCAACTTTTACACAGTGCGGCTTTTACACACAGACGCTTTTTCACACAGAAGCTTTTCTACACAAACGCTTTTACACATGGAGGCCTTTACACACAGAAGCTTTTACGCACAGAGGTTTTCACACGGAAGCTTTACACAGAGAAGCGTCTAAACAGAGCATCTTTTAATACACAGAAGCATTTACACGCACAAAAGCTTTACATGCACACAGATGCTTTTACGCATAGAAGCTTGTTCACAGAGCTTACAGGCCGAAGGTTTGACGCAGAGAGGCCTTTACACAGAGCAGCTTTTACACACAGACGCTTTTACACAGAGATGCACAGAGTAGCTTTTGCACGCAGACGCCTTTACACAAAGAAGCTTTTATACACAAATGCTTTTACACATAGAGGCCTTTACACACAGAAACTTTTACGCACAGAAGTTTTTACGCACAAGCTTTACACAGACAAGCTTTTACACAGAGAAGACTCTACACAGAGCATCTTTTCTTTACACACAAAAGCTTTACACACACGCCTTTACACACAGAGCTTTTACACACAGACGCTTTTACGCATAGAAGCTTGTTCCAAGAGCAGCTTTTACACCGAAGCTTTTACACAGAGAGAGGCCTTTGCACAGAGCAGCTTATACAATCCTATATGCACAGAAACTTTAAACACGCAAATGCCTAAGCTTTTGCACAGACATGTCTTTACACACAGAGGCATTTACACAAAAGTTCTTCACACAGATGCAGCAGATGCTTCTACACAGAAGCTTTTGAACACAGATGCCTTATCACACAGAAGCATTTACCCAGAGACGCTTAGACATACACGCCTATACACACAGAAGCTTTTAGACACAGATGTTTTTCAGAGAATCACAGAAGCTTTGACACAGAGAAGCCTTTACACAGAGAATCTTTTACACACAGAAGCTTTTTAAACACACAAGCTTTTCCACAGAAGCTTTTGCACAGAGAAGCTTTTACGCACAGGAGCTTATACACACAGACGCCTTTACACACAGAAGCTTGTACACACGGAGGCTTTTACGCACAGAAGCTTTTACACAGAGAAGCCTTTACACACAGACGCTTTCCCACAGAAAAAACGATTCCACAGAGCAGCTTTTACACACTTCAAAAAAAACTCAATTGTACGTAAGTTTTTGACGTTCGGCCATCATATCGTGGCCGGGCCTCGCCAAATTTGCATTTTGCCACATGTTTGGATGTCCAACCTGCGCGATCTCTGCAGAGGGTTGCCCGTGCCCAAAAGACATTCACATTCCACCACATGTTTGGGCGTTCGAAACGCACGATCTCCGCAGACGGTCGCTGCGGGCAAAGACGTTTCGCATTTGACCACACCACATGTTTGCCCATCCGACACGTGCGATCTCCGCAGAGGGTTGCCCAAGGACAAACAAGACCCGCATTTCGCCACACGTTTGGGTGTCCGACACGCATCGACACGCCGCAGAGGGTAACATTTCGTAAGCCACCGCCTGGCTGTCCCTGCCAATGAAATAGAAGAACTGGAGAAGTCTGCTCTTGCAGGAGTTCAGATACAATTTGATCACCTGGAAGTTAGCTGAACTCCTGTGTAGCAACTCATGTGTAACAATTTCTGTGCCAATGACCTTGCAGGCAGGAGTCTTGTAGCAGTTCAAGTAGAAGTGGATCACCTGCAAGCCAACTCCTGTGTAAATGACATGTTTCAAGTTTTGTAGGAGTTCCCTAGAAGTTGACCACCTGTAGCTGATGTAGGTGATGTTGTCCATGTTGTAGATGATGAGGATGATGTTGTAAGTGATGTAAGGTTAGCTAGATTTGAAGATGTAGGTGATGTAGAGGATGCAGTGATATAGATGATGATGTAGGTCATGTATGCGTTGTAGATGATATGTGTCATGTAGATGAGGTTGATTTGTAGGTGATGTAGATGGTGTAGGTGACATAGTAGATGATGATGATGATGATGATAGTGTAGATGTAGATGTAGATGTAGATCTAAAGAAGATGGTGTAGAAGATGGTATAGAAGATGTAGGTGATGTAAAGGACATGAGGGATGTGGATGATGTATGTTAGGTAGATGAAGTGAAGAGTGAGGCGGCCAGCAAAATACCCTTCGCACGATCTCCGGGAATATTGGCCACAGTATTGCAAACGCTTGTGGAAAAACGGTTTTTCATAAAGTGTTTGTGCTGTGATTGCGCCTTGCACGCCCGACCTCTAGAGTAAGAAGGGCGGGGCGATAAACATACTTCACTCATTGCGTGTTTGGCAACTGTTTTTGTTTCTGGCTGTTGGGGATACTCTTTGGGCTTATTTTATTTTTACCACGCCAGTTTTTTGGAATCAAGGATGTCACCTGCAGGGCCTCAAACATGGCTGGGAAATCCTATTTTGTTATTCGGACATCATCTACGGAATCAGATGGATCACGGCGACGTTCCGAGCCAGGTACAGATGCACTATGCCAAGGCGGAGACGGGCGGGACACCAGATGATGTTGCAAGCTTTTCAGGTGACATCCTTCCAAGATTGTTAGGAAATTAACTGTATTGCATGAAATTGAGGTGCGAAATGTGCGAAATTCACAAACCCCACAAACATGTCCAAGGTGCATAGTTGAACCCAATGTAGCGTGATCCTTGAAAATCGTGAGTGGTTTGCAGATGTGAACGGGTAGACTGACAGAACCTTCTTGGGAATGAAATCATACAAACTGCCTGTGCGTTTGTTTAATATTTGTTTAATGTCGGACCGTATGCCAATCCAATTTCCATTGTGTAAACTCCGATTGATCCCTATTTGGGATGACTTTAGTTGGTTTCGATGGCTTCAATGATGGAAGGTCGGCACACGTTCACCCGTTGTGTGGGGACTCTTTAATGCTCAGGACTGGCACAGGATGGGAAGGATTTGCTGGATTTGTTTTTTTTGGTGCGCCAATGTTGAGGGATGTGACTCCGGAAAAATCATGAAAAATCCAAATCGGCCATATTTGCCAAATGACATTGCCAGATGCTACGGGACAGTCATGTTCCATTTAGCCCTACACATCCATTCCACCGTGGTCCGTATGTCAGTTTGATCAGATTCCCAGCAACAGATGGCTTCCGACATTTTGATCTTGGTTGTTTTTTTGGGGATTGAGAAAATCATCCAGTTGTTTTTTATGAGAAATGAGGGCTAAATTGATAGGCCAACGTATGCGATCATTCGCTCATGGTGCTCCGGTGGAAGGAAGAAGTGACCCGCGAGGTCTTGTTGCGGTACCTTTGCTGGCAATGGTGTTGTAAGCGGATGGAGGGATCTTTGCGCCATTTCCGCTGCATGTTCTATGTGAGTAACTGAGTCCCGTCTGCCTGGGATATCCCGAACTTGCAGACGATGGTCCAATTCCTGGATTTAAGTTCCTGGATGTGCTTCCTTGAATTCCTGCAAAGTGTATATAGATTCTATAGGGCATTGGAACATGAATTAAGAAACACCAGGCATGTGTACAGTAGTTTTGTGTGCATATGATCCCCGTGATATTCCGTTCAAAACCGCCTGTGTATATTTATACAAATTTTAAATATACATATATATATATACATACAAGTATGTATACATTTTATATATATATATATGTGATATTATATGTGTATAAGTAAATAAGTAAATGAATGAATGAATCAATCAATCAATAAATAGAGAGGGTAATCGTCCACCTAAAAAACCGGAGAGCCCACAAGATTACAGATCATGACTATCTTCAACTCATTTTAATTCAAACTTTAATTCTAAACGAAGATTTTCCCATGAAAACCACCATTTTCCAGGGGATTTCAGAAGGATTGTCCTTCTCAAACCAGCAGTGTTTTCCCTATGGACCATCCCAGGTGGGAGACGTTCCTCGTCTCGGTGATTGAGAACGTGCCATTGAGCGCTGAGTTGGAGGACCTAGACAAGGCCAGCAGCAAGAAAATCATGGTAGTTGTTGATTTATCTGGTTTTTGTTGTTACTATCAGAAATTTAGGAGGCAATTAGAAATTCAGTAGGTTTACAATTTTACAATTACTGGCCATAAATTTCAGGTGATTTCATGGAGTTTAAAACCAAATAGTTGGCTATGGCAGCCAGGGTTGCACAGATATTAGGTGTTATTTTCATGGGATGGTCATGTTTTTTATGTGTTTTGTTGACCTGTTTTTGCTTGAAGGAAATCCAGCAGATTGGGGGAATCTGGCGTGAATAATTTGATTTTTCTTTTGGGTGGCATCTTGAGGAAGTACAGTTTCTAGTGATTGGCAAACAAGAGCGCACTAATATTTATATATATATATATATGTATGTATGTATGCATGTATGTATGGATGTATGTATGTATGTATTTATTTATTAATGTAATGTAATGTAATGTAATGTAATGTAATGTAATGTAATGTAATGTAATGTAATGTAAGTATGTATGTACGTATGTATGTATGTATGTATGTATACGTATGTATATATATATATGTATGTATGTATGTATGTAATGTAACGTAATGCAATGTAATGTAATGTAATGTAACTTAATGTAATGCAATGTAATGTAATGCAATGTAATGTAATGTAATGTATGTATGTATATTTATATATATATACATGTCTACACATATATATATATTCACATATTTTTTACATAATAGTAACTTTTAGAAAAGTTCAAGGTTTCATTTTGAAGGATGAACTGAATTGGATTTTAAAAAAACACACATTCAAAAACATGTTGATTTCAACCAGAAGATGGGGGTATATAAATCCACAACATTGTGTTTCTTGGACATGGGGGTTAGTTTGCAAAAGAATCTGTTTAACCAGCATGAAAGTGGGGGGCTTACTGGCACAGAAATGTGACGTAATTTTTTAACATGCAAAGGCATTACTGTAGTCTAGGAAAAATTGGGCTCGAACTGGCATAAAAAAAATGACTTTTTCACAAGCACAAATGTTAGACCACCAAGTGCACGAGGATTCTTCGAAGAATAAACATAAATCCAAGGGGCAAAAATGAAGGGCATGCAATTGAATTGGGTAGGAGGAAGAGAAACCACCTAGAAAAATATTTTGCCGGGCGGTCGGTCCCAAAGTTTTTTGATGTTTTTCATCAAAAGCACGGTGATGGACCCCCAAGTGATGAACATTTCATGGATTTTTACCACCGACCATATCCCAACCAGCCAACGTCAGACAACCAGCCATGTTTTTTTCACGAGCCACACTTGGTGGCCGCAGCCTTGACGGTTCAAGGCCGTTGTCGTCGTTTCCGGGCCCCGAAAAACATGGCGGGACGCCGGCTTCGGCGTGGCAGATGAAGCTGAAACGCTTCCTGCTGAGATATTTTCCTCCTGGGATCCGTGGCATAGATGGCTGAGACAGGAAATATATGGAAATATAGCATGGAAAAACTGTATATAGTTCGGTGGATCAAAATACACATGTGAATGTATGTATGTTTATATAATTATATATATACATTGACTTCTTTATAAAAGCTCTTTCTGTTTGCAGACACTTCGGATACTCTTTTTTTGGGAGGTGGTTTGCCATGATCGTTTTTTGTTCTGCACTATTCTAGACATGTTTGGACAACTTTTTTGATTCAGCCAGTTCAAGCTCCTCCGGCCGCTGATGGATCCACATGGATCCAGATGGCAGTTCTCAGACGCAGCGGGTTTTTGGTTCTACTACATAACCTGCTATAGGATGCTGTAGTTAATGATGTTAAATGTGTAGTTTCTTGTAATGTAACCAACATTTACCCAGGTTCCAGGTGTCATTTTCCACCATGCGTTCCCAGCTGCCCAGGATCATCTTGGAGTATCATGCTCGAAATGGAGATCTGGAAACAAAATCCATTGATCTACTGGACTTGGCGCCCACTACAGAGGCAGAGGATTGAGGGCGATCTTGGTTGACCATCCGGCCCCCGGGACTAGGTGTCCATGTTTAGGCGAAGCGATCCTGAATCAGTGGATAGATCCTTTTGTGACACGACAAGGAAATAGCCTGCACAATCAACCAGCCTTGAATATGTTGAATCATTTTTAGAATGCACAGTAAACTACGGAACAAAAGAAAAGAAACGACGTTCGCCAAGGTCAACCTGCCTTTAACCTTGGAAGACTCGATAGAATTCAGCTGAAGAAGCTTCCACTCCCCCTTGCAGTGCCGAAGGTGGATGGATTGGTCAAACGGCTGGTGCGAGAAGAGCCATTGCTTTCAGACAGCACCAAAGACGCTTGGATCAGGGAGGTATCTGATGGAAACCAATTGGGGATAGAACTTCTCCTGAAAGGATCATCCGTGAAACGACACTGTCATGTTTGGGAAACCGAGAACCTAGTGAGACCAGGGTGGGAGGCTATCACAATCCACTATGGAAACTTCCATCATCCAACCAGCTTTCAGGCACAACTGGCAAATTTCGCTCAAGAGCTACCGCTGAAAACTTGGTTCGTCATAGCTTCCGATTTTGCTGGCCATGGAAAATGGCCCATGCGTAATAGGTAAATCATCTACAGATTGGTCATTCTCCATGGCTGTGTGAAATTACCAGGGGGAATTGTTAGAAGACTTATCAGACCCAGCTGAGGACACGCTGCAGAAGATGTGGCTCAATCGCAGGGCGGGACAGCTTCTCCTTGAAAGAATCCCCTCAAAATGGCTGTCAGATTGGTTGGATGTGACATGATGTGATGCTACCCCCCACTTCCATATTTATCCATATTTCCCATACATTTCATAGGACCCAGCCTTTTCCTCTCGGCCTTCCCCTGAGGATCACCAAACTCATTGAGAAGGGAACGGATCAGTCCTCCCAACGCTTCACGTTGTACAAGATTCTGCGAGGGCATCAGCTGCCACTCACCAGTTGCGCTTTCAACAAGTCTGGCTCCAAGGTCATCACAGGCGTGCCGGCTGGTTGATGTTTCAAGGGTATTTATCCATGGATTGATAGGGATTTAACATGGTTTAAAACCATGGTTTAGGAATGTTTAAGATGGTTTAAGTATCCAAAATATATGGTGATGTCATTGATACATGTTGGTTGATGATTAGTTTGGGGGGTCCGCACTGCAGAATATATTGGCGGATTATCACAACCAATTCCCCGAGAAGAAGCATATAAGCAACCAGTATCATGAAATGACAGAAGGGTTTGTAAATAGTTCACTTCTATTTACTGTACCCATTTAACCCCTGTCCTGCACCTTCGTAAAACCCAAAAACGATTGAGGTCAAGCCCACCAATTTTCGGTGTCGATCATGTTTCAAGTAAGAAATGTGTGGAAGCAAATCATTGGATTATTTTTCGGCCATGAACAGGACAAATCAGTCATGATGGCTATCAACTTTCCAGGATATGGGGGTGATAGATTTGACGGCCAAGCTGTGCCATGCAGGTTGGGAGCCTATAGAATCAGATGGTACGTGTTGGAGTTGAAGTGGCTACAGCCCCACACCTTGATTTTGGATGATTTGTGGCTGTAAAATGAGAAACACATATGGTTCGTTAAGGTTCAATGCCCTGGCACTGGGACCACTGGGATCCTGTCACCCTGTCCTCCAGGAACATATCCAAGCCATCCCTGCCACTTTTTTTTGTATGGAAAATCTGTAGGTTTCAAATGTCCCGATTTTCCTTACACACATCACCAATTCAACTCATTGATTGTGTGATTAGTGATCTCCCTTCTCATCCTTTTCCTGCATGAATATCCAAGTGCAAATGATAAATAAGCCCAGACAATCTATCATATCCCATGTTAGATATTGACTTATAGATATATCCCCTAAGCTTATAGCCCATGTATATAAGTGCACTTTTCTACATGATATATCTCATGTTATTGACTTATTGATCCAATATAGCTGGTACCCATAGCTATCCCATCCTATCCCGTTCATAGCCATCGCCAGGTTCGTTTGATCGAAGCTGCAGAGTGTGGGATACCTCGAGTGGGGAGGAACTCTTGGCGCTGCGACTCCGCCGAATTGGGAGGGCAACATGTCGTACTGTTAGAATCTGTTAGATACTGTGGACCATTATAGGCCTACAGTATGTGCAATATTTATCTTATATGAACTACAGCCAAAATTTAGGTTAATGGAAAGTAGTATTCGAGACATCTTTTTTTGGAAATTGAGTTGGAGCTTGGAAAACGATAATAGCTCTTCAAAAAACGATAACATTTGCTTATATATACCAAAACCTGAAAAACGATAATACATTCTTCAAAAATTGATGATTTGGAGCTATATACCAAATATTGACCGTGGCCCATAGATATAATACATACCTATGCCTAATATATATATATATATATATTTATATGCATATATAAAAAATAATAACCATAATAATGTATATATATATATATTATTATATATGTGTATATATATATATATATATCATATGTGCAAATATTCTGATACGTGATATAGATGTATGTAATGTATGTATGACCCTGTGTCTAAAAACATATACAAAAAAAAACAAAAACATTCTGTCTAAAGTGCTAGAAATTAAGATCGATCGACAGCATGAGATCGCACGATGTTGACAGCAAGGAACGGGCATAGCGATTTGATCTATGCCATCGCTGCTTGGTGAGTAAATCTGGCTGTCGCGGCAGGATGCAATGGCCAAATGCGTTGGGTCAAGCAAAACCAAATAGACCGAAAGTGTGTTTGAGATTTGTTTATATACCAGACAATCTATGTGTGCAATGTCTATCTATCTGTATATATATATATATTTACATACATATTTATTTACACATGTATATGATGCAGGATTTAAATAGATCACCGGCACACACGGAAGTATGAATCATATCATTTGTGATCACAGTTTAGGTACTTCAAACCTCCCCAGCCTGATTTTCGTCGTTGTGTTTTCCAGCCCTGACCCATCCCGTGTCGCTCGCAAGGCCTTAAATAACCCCTTTGGAGACAAGATCACCACGGGAAGCTTCGATCGAATTGCCCGGGTGTGCCTGGGCAAACGTTCGAGAGGGGAGTGAATGGTGCAGGACTGGGGTGTGGACTCCCATCAGGATTAAATCGCAAAAACCATGGTGATATATCCCAGTAGGACTGGAACCATGAACAAGTTATAAAATGTCGTTTGGTTCAATACCATAGATTCATCTAGTCGCATTCCCGTTCAGCATTAAAAAAATACCGTGATGTTTGGCTGGTCGGAAAGTTTTCCTTTGTTTGGCGCATGTCATGCCATGAAAAGTCTGGGAGCAGAGTCAGAGGAAATGATTACAGTAGCACGCGTTTCGCAACTTGGGCAGACATCATGGTATAAACGTATACAATTACATTCACATGTAGTTACAAGAAAACATAGTTAGATGATGTTAGAATGAATGTACAATAAAACATCGTTAGATGCAACAAGAGGTACTACCTCTCCAGTCTCCCAAATTTACATAAAACGTATCCAAGCCCTTCGCCAAGGTGGGACGCGAGCACAGGCGACTGCATTCATACACTGAAGCTATGACAGATGGAAAGGGGGCTCAATGAGTGAGTTGAAGAAAGTGTGCAGTTTGAAAGAAAATGAACGCATCGGATTTTTTTCGGCAAAGGGGTTCTAGAATGGATGTGCCCAGGAGGGAAGAAAAAAATCAAACAGGAGCATCAGTTGCTGATGGATGTCGTTGAATCACAAGCCGGACTGTAGCCAAAGTTTGTCGCTGGATTCGTGCCATGAATTGCTCCCATATTGTTGGTCCTTCAACACTATAGGGGTTTCCTAAGTCATGGGGATACCCCTAAATCATCAATTTTGGTTTGGGGTGTTCGATTCTAGCCATCCAGCTATTGGGGTACCCCCATGACTATGGAAACCTTTCGCTGGCTGGAAGTTTGCTGCACCAAGGACAGGACATTCAAAAGAGATCACATGCATCGGCCCTTCGGCTGCAAGACTCCTGTCCAAAGTCTTTGTATATATAAATTATTTAAAATTATGATAGTAGATTGTGTCAGTGTTACATTTATAATCATCGATATAGATTAGATATCTAAGATATTCTATTGTGAAATATCCAATAAAGAGATGTCTATCAATATTGTTTCAGAGAATTCCATGTTTTTTTGCCTCAAAGCAACTCACTGCTGTTTCCAGGTTTTAACCATCTCAGTACCGTACTGGCCACTGGCAGCGCGGATCATAGCGTGAAGCTCTGGGACGTGGACGCCACGATGGGATCGGGGTTGATGGAATTTGGAAGGACCAATTATATGAAATTGTGGATATTTATTTGAAAAAATTGAATAAAATGGAGAATAAATATATCACAACGGAATTTATTCCATCAGTTATATAGGGCATGGTTTTTGAAGAAAATTTTTCGCCAGCTACATAAACTATATATTGCTTTTGAGCCATTCACTAACTGAGATGCAGCTCCAAGTAGGGACTCTCTGGCTGATGGTACCCCTATTCCTATGGTCCCTTCACATACTGAATAGGGGTGTCTTATGGGAGTAGATTCCTAGGATGTCCTTTAAATTCCACCAAGTTTAAAACAGTGATTGGCTAAAAGTGTGGCTTCACCTGCACCAGAGTTGATTGAGATGGATTGGATCCTTGCGGGTTAGCCTGTTGGCACCACATCCAGAGGTGTGCCGATTGGCGTTGACCCACCGTATTTGGGGGGCTGAGCACCCAGAAGCAGCTTGTTTACATGGGTTTTATGAAATTGCTGGGGGAAAAAGCCGGTAATTCAATAAATCCACACACTCCCGAGTAATTTAACATAGTTTAACACTGGAAACTGGCCCATTGAGTTCCAGGATTTAGCTCAAGACAATGGTGATTTTCCATCGCGGAGTATTCAGCTGAAGGGTTCATCCTTGGCTGCAGGAAGTGGGGTTGCAGATTCGATCGATGGAGGGACACACAGGGGAAGCTGGGCGACTGTGGGCGACCCATGGGCGCCTAATAGGGGACACCATCATCATCCCAAGAATTGGTTGTTTTTTGTGGTTTTGGATGTTTGGGAAGTAAACCTGAACACTCATAAGCCATCAAACCCATAAACATGTAGCTCGCGAGGGGAAAACCTGGTGTTCTCTTTTGTTTTCAGGGATTGTTTTTTCAAAGAACCTGCATTTCACATCATTTCACCATCTATGATTGTCATTTCCGAGCCATGTATCAGTACATGTGTCTTGTTACATACCCCATACTCCACTGATAGCAGGATCATCGCCTGGGTTGCTTATGATGATATTTCCGATGGTTCCCTGTTCCTAATCCAAAGAAGACACAAAAAACGGTGAAAACGTACGGATATGTATATATATATATATGTATATACAGGTTCTTTCCAGAAAAGCTGGTTTCCATCCAAATAACCGGTATCTTGTCCGCACAAAACGAAAGCCGTATTTGACCCACAATCATGTAAACGTCCGCAAAAAAGAATGGGTTGTTGGCTCTCATTTCCCGTGTGCCATAGAAAGAAATCTTGACCTAGATACCAAAACCGCCCTGATAGCAGCATAGTAAAAGTGTTGGGGATGTGGGATTTGTTTGTGCATTTGATTTTCATGACAGTGTGCAAATTCTTGAGAATCAGCAACGCCTTGAAAAACCTTGAGTTTGAAAAACCAAGGTTTTAGGAGTTAAGATCAGGGTTTTCACAAAGAACCTTCTTGTTCACAGATTTTGGGGTTCTCATGGTACCTGACAATTTTCGACAATTTCTAATTCATCTTTATTTTACTGCTGTACTGAGGTTTTTCGTCAGGTTGAGGTAGATGGGGTGCCCCATAGCTGCACAAGAAATGGCATATAACTAAATATTATAACTTTTATGGCTGCCAAGATTCCAAGATCCTGCACTTAAGTGCTGTTCCACACCAGCGGCACCATGGACTCCAAGGAAATCAGCTCTTTGTGCTTCAGCAGCGATGGTTCCTGGGCAAACGCGTGGACGTTCCTGTGAATCACTGGTAAACCTAGTGGCCAATCTATAGAAATCATTTATCATGAGAGGAATCCCAGGAAACAACGTGGCTTGACTCAAATTCATTTGGATACAATTGTCTGACGAGCTCAGGGTACGTGGGAGGTCCCCCACATCCATGCCACAAAAAGAAACATATTTGTCGAAGAGGTGTGGAAGTACTGTCAACCCTGGATTAATAAACCCCCTGGGCTGCTGATCCTTGAGGAGGTACCGCAAATAATCTGTTGGGTTGATGCCCCCCAAATCAGTCAACCAGGGAACATGGCGATGCCCAAAATGGGATTTCTTAAAGCGCGGGCCATAACCCCAAGAGATCCCAAGAGCCATTGAGGTCGGTGTCAAGTCTTGGTTTTGCTGAGGAAATCCGAGCTACCATTTCTGTTGATGATTTTCCTCGAACGGTTCTATGCTGTTCGTAGTTCAGATATGTTCAAATCTAATTTGGCGGGGTGATCTTGGCTTTGATGCTGAAAGCCTCGCCCAAATGCTACACCCGGCGACCGAAAACCGAGGTGAAAAGCTGCTCACTGGATGCTTTGACAGCACCGCCAAGCTTTGGGAAGTCGCTCGCGGCCGATGTCTCTCGGTGGAACGTGGCCAACTTTTTTCCAGGGCATTCAAGAGTGGAAATGCTTAACCAATTCACCAACTGCATTTGTATAGTCAAGTACTTGTCTTCCAGGACATTAACTTAACTAATTATACAACGTTACTTAGCTCGGAAGTGTTGGTGTTGTTGTTATTGTCGTTGTCGTTGTCGTTGTCGTTGTTGTTCTTCTTGTTCTTCTTCTTCTTCTTCTTCTTCTTGTTCTTCTTGTTCTTCTTGTTCTTCTTGTTCTTCTTGTTCTTCTTGTTCTTCTTGTTCTTCTTGTTCTTCTTGTTTTCTTCTTGTTCTTCTTGTTCTTCTTGTTCTTCTTGTTCTTCTTGTTCTTCTTGTTCTTCTTGTTCTTCTTGTTCTTCTTGTTCTTCTTGTTCTTCTTGTTCTTCTTGTTCTTCTTGTTCTTCTTGTTGTTCTTGTTGTTCTTATTGTTCTTGTTGTTCGTGTTGTTCTTGTTGTTCTTGTTGTTGATGATGTGGAGCCTGACACACTCTTACATAGTCCATGGTGGTTCAGGCATGGCTTGTCACAGAAGCTAATCTATTGATTTGCCTTTTTATTACGATGCTTCCTTCCGAGCTTTGCCAAGAGACGTATCAGGTTCGCGGCGTTGGAACATCACAGCCAAACAGACAATTTTCTTTCACATGCAAAAGCATGCACTTGTTAGATGCATTGCATGATGTGCCTACAATTATCGCAATCCCTTCCCCCACATTAAAGACATTTAAAGACTCCCTTTTCAAAACTTGTTCAGGCAAACCATGGTCAAAAGTAGGGAATAACTATACACATGTATAATTACACCAGTTTGGGATCATGTAGGGGATGGGATCAATATGGAGTAATGTTGGTAAAGCAATAGTACCCTCTAGCAAACTAGCATAGCTATGGAAAATCGCAATCTTTAATAGGTAAACCAACTAGAATGGGCCATGTTCAATAGCTATGTTAAGCTACCAGAGGGTAAGCCAGCCACAATTTTACCATAAATGGCTGGTTTTTAGCAGGATCAGCTCCCAGGTCTTTACACCCTCTCCGGCCATGGTGCCGAGCTCAAGAACAAGCAGATCCAGGACAGCCTGGGTCAGATCCAGGACAGTTAGGTATCAAAAGGTTGAACCATGATTAATCTATGCGTATTCTTGATGTTATCGAAGGAATTTTACATGCTTCAAAAATTTTCAGTGCCACTGGAATCGGGACATGACCGGGAACTGCCAAGCATCTGTGGTTTTCATCTCACCTAACCATTATGACTTACAACAGTCCCCGGAATCAATGTCACAAGTAAAGGAGTTCAATCACAACAACAAAAATATGTAAAAGCTGATGCATCTCCCCTAAAGAAAGCAAAAAAAACAAAACTATTGCACACAAAAGCACACTATGTTTTTCCCCATGTGATTTCCCCCTGGCTACACCATCAGCATCCTTGGAGGAGGGGCATCGCGGCTACATCTCAGTGGCACGCTTTGACTTCACGGATCGTTTGTGTGTGACTGCCAGCATGGATGGCACCTGCAAGTGGCCTGGCGAAGGGGCGGGACTTGGGCGGGACTCCCTGCTGCAACTTAGCTCACGAAGAATCATTTCCGGGTACGTTGGTATGGCACATAGATACATAGACATATATGAGTAACCGACAATTAGCGGAAGACTAAAGTAGTGGGGGGTGGACATGGGATGTTCAAATGTGTGCAAAAACATTCACAACCGATAGGGGGCCACCCACTTACCGATACTCTATTTTTGGTTGTACAACCTGCACAACCGATAGGGGACCACCTACTTTGGCCATGTCCATTGTGGGTAGTAAGTAATTTTGTCCGCCACTCATATAATGACTTATGTTTTGTGTATACATATATATATATATATGTATGTATGTGGATATGTGTGTGTGAGTGTGTGTGTGTGTTTATTTTAAAACCTAGTTCGATTACACAATGTTATGAAGCAAGACGCATAACATGCGGGGGCACCACTTCAAGTAGGACGCGGGATGGTCCAGGGATGAGGCTGTTAGGTGTTTTACACTTTTCAGGTGGCTTGAAACCACCGGGCACCAGGTCATCATAGGCTGAACCTGGGGATTTTCCATAGCAAACTGTTAGATACTGGGTAACATGACTGGTAATAGTATCTATAGAAACTGGAATGTGTTAGTAATACTGGTAGTAACAGTAACTGATTGGTGGTTTCATACATTTTTAGTTTTTCCATATATTGGGAATAGTCATCCCAACTGACTAATGCTTTTCAAGATGGTTAAAACCACCAACCAGCTATTACCCAGATTTGTTTTCATCAAATCCCAGAGTCTATTTCGAGGCGGTGCCTCCTTGCTTTACATGACTAAAGCCGGAGGCTTTGGAGATGCGCCAAGGGCCGGTGCATTGAGACGTTACGCAATCACAACCAACAGCCTGCAGCTCGGCCATGGCGTTCCATGGTGTGATATTGGTATTGTATAATATGGCAAATGTAAATTATATAATATTATATATATATGTGGATAGATTAGATAGATAGGTTAGATTAGATTAGATTAGACGAGACTAGACTAGACTAGACCAATAGATAGACAGACAGACAGACAGAGACAGACAGAGACAGACAGACAGACAGACAACTCCAGTTATCGGGATATGATGTGTGATGATTTGCCTGTTGAAATAGGGACTGTCCATATGCTATGTCGGTTTACCGGAGGGTGTGTATATGATATAGCAACTATTAGTGTGATTACATATCGTATAACCATAGACCATGGTAGCTCAGTTTGTTGATTGATCCCTAGTTATTTCAAAAACCCTGGTGAAACAAGGATTATTTTTCCAGACACCAACTGAGCTGCCATAGTCCATGGTTCTAAGATATATAATCCCACTAGCCAGAAGTAGTTGTATATCTACTATGTGGTTTGGAACATGTGGATTATTTTCCCATCATATTGAGAAAAATGATCCCAATTGACGAACTCAATTTTTCAGAGGTGTAGGCTCAGCCACCAACCAGGTATCATTTACAGTATCTACCTGTCTATGCATCAATCGAAAGTTGTATCTATATCTATACCTATATCTACGTATATTTATATCTATATCTACCATACTTATATTCACCCCATTTGGTGCCAGCCTAGCCTACCTAACCACCTTGGCAAACTAAGTTCTAACTAGCGTATGGTTGTAAGAAATAAATACGCCTTGCAACTCACCAATACTAGTCATAACAAATCATAACAACCATGAAGCTACTCATTGGTCTCCGGCCTTGATAACCCTATTAACTCTAGTTCTATATGTAGATATATAATATATATATATATTATTTCATCATATGATTTCATATCAGTATTACCTCACCCCCCTAATATTAAACTGTTCCCAAAAAACCATGGGTTAGTTTAGTAGGGAATTTCCACCTCATTGAGACCATTTAAGTGGTGATGTTTAATAAGGGGGGTGGGATTATACTATATATTGTACTTGTTTTCTATCATTTATCATATCAGTAAGAAGGTAAGTTGTATCATACCATATCATATCATGTCATATCATACCATATCATACCGTATACCATATACTGTAATTTTCATATCATATCAAATCAATATCATTGCATGTTTCACTATATATAGTCACATCATTTCGTACTATATAGTCATTTCATTTCATTTCATTTCATGTGAAATCATATTTTATCAATATCAAAATGAATATCATATCATAACATATCATAACATATCATATCATATCATAGCATATCATAACATATCATATTATCATATTGTACTATACTAGTCATATCTAGTTCTTCACCCCAGTGGCACGTTCCCGGCTCCAGGTCCTGGACGCGTGTTTCAATCAGACGGGCAGCCGCCTCGCCTCGGCCTCCAGCGACTGCACCTGCGTGGTCTATGCCTTGGCCGCGGCAGGACCGGAGGAGAGCCATAGCGTTCAACGGCAGGTGCGGCTAGGGCAGGGGTTATAGGGGATGGGTAGGGTTATTTTCCCATTTTCCCAATGGTTCTGGATGGGTGAATGAATTGGGAAATGGCGATGGGAAAATGGGAGGGTTGATAGTGTCGAAATGGTGGCGAATGCTCGGTAGAATGAATTGTGCGAAATGAAATGACATAGATGCAGGACCAAGCGCCGAAGCGCCAGACATGTGGGATACTTGGGGTACTCTTGGCTATGCTACACTGATCTAAACTCCACCAATTTCAGGGTTCACAAATAGATTTGTCAGAAAATAAGGTACCCCAAATGGTTTATCGCGTTCGCTATTTGATAGCCAGAAATGGTTGGTATACTTCATTTTCAGACGCGCCCACATGCCTAAAATCATCTAAAACTGCGTTCAACATGAATGCTATGTTGATCTCCCGGAGACGGCCGTGGAGAGAGGGAAAGTACATGAAAGATCATGAAAGTACCATGCATGATCCCGTGTCAAGTTTCCGTCTCTTTTCTGCACTCTGAAAATATATGAAAATATCACTCCATTCCATTTTCCAATGTCAAAAAAAACCTCATTCTCCATTGATTCTCAGTTCCCCTTTTAAGCGGCCATTTGGGGGTGTGCCCCATTTTCAGACAAGGTGCCCCCAAAATGGTGAAGATTCGCCTCATTGGCGCTGGTTTAAGCTTCGCCAGAAAGCCATGTCCAGTGGAGGTTGAATCCTCATGATCTCTGGCCGTCAGGCCATGTCCACGGTGCTCTGCAGATTGGTGGGACATGAGAAGGAAATCTCCAGAGTCCAGTAGCTTGCCTGGCGATGGGACGTCGAAGCTGTGACGACATGGCAAACACCGAATAGATATGGAACATAGTGAAATACCATGTAAAATTCTATTTTGTTCGTTTTTTTTGAAGGCCATATGATAT
The DNA here is from genome assembly GCA_947184155.2 of Cladocopium goreaui. Classification (NCBI taxonomy): domain Eukaryota; class Dinophyceae; order Suessiales; family Symbiodiniaceae; genus Cladocopium; species Cladocopium goreaui. The sequence goes on along the minus strand of CAMXCT020006841.1, from coordinate 222,341 downwards.
GGAAGGAGGCATGAACACCCATGAGCACCAGCAAAATTTGATGGGGGGCTTCAAAGATGGGAATAGAACATGATAGAAGGAGTTCACGCAGAACAAGGAATCAAAGAACATATGGATTTAGGGAATGCTTATCCAGTGAAGAGGGATTGAAATGACAGTCATGCGGAATCCCAGTATTGGAAGCATGTCTCTTGTCAGGCAAGACTCAAGCTATCAAAATGATGCAGCAATGGCAATGTAAGCATATAATGACCCTTATAGATACCCAAGCCCATCAAACAGGAACAGGAAACTTGGGACATCACTGATCATTTCCTCCAATTCGGGTTAGCAAAATGAAGGGAGGAAGATCGTCCAAGAACTGCTAAACGGCTGCCTGTTGGCACATTCGGTGGTGCACCTGATAGTCATTGTCTTGAATAGTTAGTAGTGGTTTCCAAGCTGCCAGTTGGTCCAAGATAATTCGATTTTGCTTCTTCAATCATCACCACCCGTGCGAGAAGAAACATTCAAACCATTCACCAAAGACTCGCTTCTCTCCAGCAAACTAACAATAGCCATGGAAATTCACCACGGTTAATAGGTAAATCAACTATAAATGGGCCATGGCTTCCAGTCCGCAAAGGTAAACTAACATAGCCACATAGCTATTGAACATGGCCACTTATAGTTGATTTACCCCTTCAAAATGGTGATTTTCCATACTAGTTATATGTCATATAGTTGACCAGAGGCTACCAGATGTAGCTTTTATTTTCACCGAGGTTTAGCCCCAACGGGCAAAAGATCCTCACCGCCTCAGCGGATAAGACGTGCCGTCTGTGGGGCATGACAGGCCCAGTTTTTTGTCGGCTTCCATGGAGGTACCCCAAGCGAGCATTGGATTGTTTCATGGAAAAATCCCCATCTATAAATGGATGATGACTGGGGGTACCCCCATTTTGGGAAACCTCATGAAACCTCCGTATCTATAGTCTATCACCTGCAATATCACTTGGGAAGTTGCCATGGGACACAGCTACGACCCCCTGCAATGGAAGATGCAAGCTCAAGAATCTCAAGAATCATAAGGATGGCAGCGTTGGAAAAGGAATATATGATCTTCCGACCGCATTTTTGCAGATTTTCCATGTCCTCAAAACCAGAAAAAATCCCCGGCCACGGCGACGGATAACCTTGACAGGCACCTGTTTGCAGGTTTTTTCAGGACACAGTGATGAGAGCCTCGGACGTGCTGGGGGGGTCTGAAAATGGTGTCCCGTTTCACAAAAATAGGTAAAACAGTTCATCAATAAAATTGGTGATGTTCCATGACTACTAGCAGCTATCTTAAATACCAGAGCACACCCAAAAACGATTGGTTTCTCCGTTGGAAACAGTTAATTAAACATGATCGGTTAGCTCTTGGGCTGACTATTGTAAGAAAGCCTCTTATGTTGGCGCCCCAATCGAACCACTGCACACCCAAGACCTGTCATATTTCCAGAAGTGCGGAAGGCGCTTCAAGAGTAACTAACGTCTTGTTTTTTTCCGAATTGATATACTGGGTATTCAAACTTGAGCATCTACCCAAAAATCTCTTTGACCCCGTTCTCTGGTGACTTGAGTTGCTGGTCACTTGCCGTAGATTTTTTGGGCACTTGCCGTGCATAAGGATTCTGCACTGCACCTTCAACTACGATGGTGATTGTGCCTAGGCTCAAGGCTCGTCATCCAGATCTTCCAGGTGATGGTAGGATGGAATGCCATCATGCAATGGGTTGATGAGATTTATTTTTCAACAGGATTTGAAAAAAAACCTGGCTTCTAATAGACTTTCCCCTTGAACCAACTTAATGAGAACATCAGCATTTTCATGTTGGCCCATTTTTTTTTCGGCGCCCTGGGCGCCGTGAGGTATTCTCCTGGCTTCCAAAGACAATACCTGCAGCATTTGGAAAGATGTGAATCTCGCATTGGAAGAGCAATAGTGTTTCGAGATGTGGGGATGGGTCAAAACCAATAGTACCCCTGTAGTTCACATCAAAATAGCTGGGATTTATGGATGTGAATAACCCACTAAAAATGGTATTTTCATAGGTATTGATCCATAGCCATGTTTCGAGTCCCTGATGTGGCTGCAGTTGGGGTACCACGAAAAATCACCATATGGGGATGGGTCGAAACCTAGTATTGCGATATTTGGAGGAATAAACATCCATTGATCAGCTATTGGGAAAATAGAATATATGGTAGATAGGATATAATCAACTAGATTTATAGTATATGATATACCTTATAAATCTAGATGATTACATCCTATATACCATAAATATTATACCCTATATGGTATTAGATGTTATGGGGAGCACCAGGGTTTTGACTCATAGCCATATATCACCGTGATTTGAGTACCTCCGGGTTCCGCGTGGAAGAGCCATGCCGGAGCGTTGTGAAAAATTGGTGGAGAAGGGAAGGACGTGAAACACGAGAAACAGCAATAATGTGGTAAGGGGATGGTTAGGATTTAGGGAATCATCCCACTATAGTCTTAGTTCAGGTTAGTCCCCCCCTACCCAGATATAAATATAATGTGGTTAAACCAATGCCATTTTTACCACCCATGACTGGCAATGGTAACCATACCACCTATAAAAATGGTGATGACTGGGGGATGGTTTATCATTGTGGAAAAAACACATTGCAGACACGGTGAATATCAACAAGTTCTATGGCATCCTCAAAATAAGATACTGTAGAGCATGCTGATGGGCTTATAGCAGTGGATAGAACAAGTACAGAACAACTACCTTGGAAGAAGGACCAAACACTTTTTCGGTTTAAATGCCCCTTTGCAACTCCTCAATTTGTATATTCTTTAGTTATTGTATATATATATATAAATATTCTCATAAAAAACTGCCCAATATCTTACGTTAATCTTATCTCAACCTCTGTCAGCAGGATTGGCCAGCAATTTGCACGTCACCAACCGGGCATTGAATTTTCTGTAGCACGAGGGTTAGTCCGAAGTAGGAACGTACGTATCATTTTCTACGGGTTAGTGGTCTCATGTTGTTGATGTGAAAACTCCCATTTAGAGGGGTGTTTTTTGACGTGCTACTAATGATACTAATATGTTATTTTAATGGTGGTTGAAAAGTTGAAACCACCGTCACCATCTAGATCTATATGTGCGGTTGATGGACTGAAGCAAATCGAGCCGAACTGACTATAGAATATAGATATGTTTGATGTGTCAACACCAAACTGCTTCTATCTTCTGAAAGGAGGTACACCTCAGCCCCACCCACCCCCACATCTCAAAGCCCTGGGAGGCGCAACACATGAGTCCGGAGGCTAAGGGAGATCAAATTCTGTTGTTTATACAGCAAAATCATTTGATTGTTGTAGGTCTCAAACATCTTAAAGCGTTCCATCCATGGAAGATGGTCTTGGAGGTCTCTGCAAATGTGTCAGCGTTTTTCGTGTTTTTCATGGACGGAGAGGGTGCACGTTTGGTAAGGCCAGCTGCTGCGAGAGAACCAGTCGCAGGAATGGCCGCCGCTTGTTGGATCCAATGAGGGCTGCGACAACCAAAACTGGGAGTAAGGGAACCAGTAATGTTTTTATGGCCAGGGAAACTTGGGATCAAACTTGATCAAACCACTAGTTGTTTTTCTTTCTTATCCTGTGGATATACCAAATATAATCACATATGACAAACATTTCTGACATGATACTGCGTGTAAATGTCAAAGAAGGCTGCGTCACCTGAATCATGGTCGTGCTTGGGATTCCTGAAATATGATCGGACGTCGGGAAAACATGGGATGTTCCACCAATCATAATGTTGATGTTAACCTAATAATAATGGTATATATAACCAAACATACTAGGGATCTTTATTGATGTTTTTAATGGTGAAACAACTTGGAGATGGGACATATCTATACCGTGGGAAGGGGTGAACATATCCTCATCGCTGCACTGGGCGACTCTCATAGATACTGCCACCCTGTTGGTTTAATCATACTGTACACATTCAAGTAAGATTTGTTCCTATGTTGGATCCGCAAATTCATAGTTTATTCCCCATTTTGTTCCTATGTCATTCCTATGTTATTCCCACCGTTCCTATGTCATTCCTATGTTATTCCCATTCAATAGATGTGAATCACATCATCTCATGCCGAAGCCGAGAAGCCGAGGTCCGGCTTGCGTGGCATCTTCGTGGGCATCTCCTCGATGTTTTATGCTGCCAGGGACAGCTGGTTGGACTGGTGGAGCAAGAGATGGCAAGATGGAAACAACATTTTGCATCATGTTGCCATGATGTTGATGCACATGTACCTAATTTGTAATCATATCTATGCATGCATGCATCCATCCATGCATACATACATACATACATGCAGTAGATACATAATATGATATATATATATATATATTATTATCACAGATATCAAATCAGAGAGAGATATAGATATATTGATACATATACATGCAGATCATGCAGCCACAGGGTCTAGTCACGCTTTTGCAAAAGCCGACTTTGGCAGCCTCCTCTTTTCAGGACGCCGGGATCACGGCAAGGCTCATTCAGAAGAAGGCGGGGCTCGCTAACAACAGAGAGGTTTTTGGGTACATTAGGGTGATGAATAGTGATGAGTATGATCACAGGGATGATCAGGATAGGATGGTCCAATGGTCTTCCAAGTTGTTGATTTTGTTCCACCCAGGATTGCCTGAGCGCCTTCACCACAGCCTTGGAAGCAGAGTTGCGCGATCCCAAAGGCCATGTCAAATCGCGAATCTTCAGGGATTGAAGCAACTCCCAAAGATGACCCCAGTGAGTTTTCCGCCAGTGATGGTGAATAAGCCCTTATTTTCTTTACCACGGAAAAATCGCATGATTTTTCTTTCACAAAGCTGGTAGGTGCCAGGGAAGATCCAAAGAAACTGCAGCTGCATCACCAGAAGGCGGGCTTTTTTGGATGGTCGGAAAATGGATGAAAATGGTCCGTTCATAGATGGTTTTACTGTAAACGGCTTACCTATATATTACCCTCTGGTAAACTAACATAACTATGGAAAACCACCATTTATAATGAATGTTCCCATGAAAAATGGTGATTTTCCATAGCTATGTTAGTTTACCAGAGGGTAAAACTTGAGATTGTCCGCAGCTATGTTGAATCACTAGAGGGCCTTTGAATTGGCAATATAATGAGAATATATACTGGGGTATTCATCTGATAATCCGTGGCTACTGTCGGAAATCATGGGGGCATAGTGTACCCTGGGATACCTAACATAGATGTTGAGAACCCATCATTTGTAGATCATTGTCCTAGGAGTTCCCCATGGTTTTTCCACATCTATGTTAGGTTACGTAGGGCAAATAGAATCGCAGAACTCACCAAATGATCCCAAATGGGGATGTCTATGGGATTCCATATATGTATTTATATATATATGATATGGATTGATATGGGGATTATAATATTGGCAATGGGGACCCGTAATTGTCCCATGAATACTAGGTTATATGTCCATTCAAATTCCTATGTTCATTCAAGTTGGTGAAGAGAACCCCATTTCCCAGCGAAAACGTCTGCAGTGAGGTGGCCAACCTTGCGATGGTGTGGGGACCTGGAGACCCGACACGGAAATGTGCAAGGTTTTGGGTGGGGGAATGGCATGGTTAGTAGTCATTGAATGGAAGTATAACGGGGGTAAAACCACATAACTGGAAAAGAAGTGGAGATATGGAGATTATATTGACATTATACCAATTTGTTGTAACTCTTAATGACAAATGACAATCAATTACTATTTGTCATCATTGTATGATGACTATTTTGGTGACTAGTGACTAGGAATGACAAATGATAATTTGTTTTAGTAATTGAGTTGTATATTTAATGGGGTTGTAAGGGGGATATTGGTTTTATAAGCAACAAGATGGTTAATATATGTGGATTCCTTGGCCAATCAAACATGGCAAGCCAAAAAATGCTGTATAAATGTAGGGTACATGAGAAAATCATGGAACTAAATGCAGTATTGTTGATTGCCATGTTCGGAGCATGCATCAAAACATGAACATATATCCATACAATTGTGAAACATGAAGAACTTTTGACATTTTAGATTCAATGGCCAGATTTTAGAATCTATCTAGAAATGTTGTGGATATTCTAAATCGAAGATTGGGAAACACTAACCAATTTAATTTGGCCTTGTCTTATGGTTTCAAATGTGTTCTCCCTTTCATCCCCGTTCAGAAATTTGGATGCCACAGTTTTCTCGACCTTCACAGCCTCGGCTGGGGCCCAGGCTCATTCCTTCATCAGCAGGTTGCTGCATGATGATGCCTGGCTGTACTTCCGAAGATCTTGGCAAATGGGTGCCGCCCAACTGGACCGGGCTGGGAGGGGCTGGGTAGCAGCTAGGTGCGCCAATCCAATCAATCCATGTTCAATCAAGGCTTGAACAAAATTAACATCAAACCACGTTCAAAATGGGTTTCTCTGAAAATGGGGCACCGTTAAAACCATAAACTGGCTTAAACCATCAGTCTTTTGTACTAGACATAAATTGGGGTTAAGTCCCCTTTTTTCAGACAGTGCCAGATTGCTGATTGTATGTATAGTTCTTTAAATCCTAGTAATGTTCCATGGATATGATATACAGGTAAAATAGTCGGTTATGCCCTCCAATTACTGGTAAATCCTGGATAAAATCGGAAAAATGCACCACAACAAAGATTATATAATATTATATAATATATATATATATATTATATGTGCACATAAGAATGGTTATTCTTGATGTTCCATTCATAGATTTCATTCAGATTCATCCCTTATACTCACATCCCGCTTGAAAAGCCAGGCCAAAGCTCCTTCATTGCCACCTGGTCCTTGGGAGTGTCACTTGACCTCACCGGCCTGACCGTCAGGTTATTCTACGTCGCCATCAAAAGGGGAATGGCTAAAAGATGCTACGGCGCTTTCAAAAACATAGAACATACATGGAAAAACCATGTGGATCCATTTGGTAATTCAATAGTTTATGGAACATGTGATATTGATGGATGATTACTTTCATGTTTACCTGTAAAGAAAAATGAATGACTTTCCATAGTTTTGTTAAATCTCCAGGGGGCATATTAATTGATAGTCTGACCATATGACTATATTTTTGCATTAATCAACATCGGGTTTCTAATTGACTCAATTGTCCAGATATGAAGTTATGTAATGACATTACAGTATCCATATATATAGTGCTAATAGTATGCAGATATGAAGTTATATTATTACTTATCCAGATTCCAAAAATATCCCAATATGACATGATGACGTTCTTTCAGTGTCATGTATCCACATATGTGCTATAAATGCAGGTGCGTATGGTTAGAGACGAGGATCTCCCTTGCAACTAGTTTCATAGATAGTCAATTTTACTATTTTTGGATGTCAATTTACCACTATTCATAGTAAAATTGACTATAGTAAAATGTACATAGTAAAATTACATCTATCTTGGGATTGCATCCAAACATAGTAAAGTAAAATATTACATCCTATTCAAGTAGGATTTCACTTCTCTATCTTGGGGTTGCTATAGACAGTTGCACCTTGGTGCCCGGCAACGCCGCGAGGTTTCTGAACGGCAAACGAAAGGACGGCAACCAGGTGAGACCTGTCGGACCTCATGGGGGATCCCCAATAGCTGGATTAATAATGGAAAATCATATTGCAAGGGATGATTTGGGGATACCCTCATTTTAGGGAACCTCCAAATGGGCAATTGTTCAATATTGTTCATACATATCTATGCAAAGATTACCAGAGGGTATTATGAACGTCATCAGGATGATAATATATGATAATTATCATGATCAAGAATCATATTTCCATATCTTGCTATAGTGTTGTTGTATCATGTGTAAATGGTTCTATTCCAGAATGCCATCAACAAACCCCATCCTTTGATGTCCGTTATCAAAAATATTTGGTTATATTGCCCACCGGTGATTTGTATCCCATTTTGGTGAGCGGTATCCTTGTTCTTCACACAGGGGTGCTCGTTCCTTTCACCTATGTTTTTTGTATGTGCATTTTTGTTGGCAGATCTTCATATCTTCCTTCTGCCCCATAATGCATGGTGCTGCGTTCCTTCGGTACTTGCGAGTTGTCCCTTGCTTGTTTTCATTTGTTCTAATTGTTTTCTGCCATGCTATAATCTGTCAATTAACTAGATGATACCCACTTTTCCTGCTACCTTGATTGTGCCTACCAACCCCATCCCTTTACCCGTTCCGTAATTTAACTACAGTGTAGCTATTGAAAATGTTTCATTGATATCTGATTTAGCTCTTCAAAATGGCGATTTTCCATTGCTATGTTAGATTGCCAATATAATATCCCGCTAATATCCCACCAATACAATCAATATCCCATTAAATCCAACTAAATCCCACTAAATTCCATTAAATCCCACGAAATCCAACGAGATTCTATGAATACCAAGTCATATCCCATTACCATCTGGTTATTTAACATAGCCATGGAAAATCACCATTTTTAATAGGTAAACCATCTATAAATGGGCAATTTTCCATGGCTACGTTAAATAACCAGATGGTAAATCCCAACTATTTTTCCATTGGCCACGGCCATCGCTCCAAAGCACCTGCAGGCCACGGGAAAAACGGCTGGTGCCTTCACACGTGTCCGAAGCCGACTGGACGAGGTGCGAATTTCCATATGCTATTTGATATGTGTGAATACAGTTATGGGTGTTATGGTATATGGGTATGGATCAATACCTATTAATACAGTTATTAATACCATTTTTAGGGGGATGAACATCCATAAATCCCAGCTATTTTGATGTGAACTACAGGGGTACAAGGTTTTGACACACTGCCATATAAGAAATGATGATATATCTGATATTATCCTTCACACATATGGAGATATGGATATACATATGTAATATTATGTAATTATATACACTTAGTGATATGGATATACATATGTAATTCTGGTATATAAGTGAGTTTTCTATCCATATCAGTGATCCCATAATACATATATCCCACTTATATCTGGTTGGTGGTTTAGAACATGGCTTTTATTTTCCCATATGTTGGAAATAATACTCCCAACTGACTAATATTTTCAGAGGGGTTGAAACCACCAACCAGTATGTAATTATGTATATATGTAATGTACTGTAATGTAATGTACTGTAATGTACTGTAATGCAATGCACAGTATATAATGCAATGTAATGTAATGCATGTACGTATAGTGTGCATATATTTTACTTGCATATGATATGATATGACGTTATCATATAGGATATCATATGGCATGGGATATCCAAATAAGTCACGTATATATACCCTCTGGTAATTTAACATAGCTATTGAAAATGACAATTTATAGTGGATTTTCCCATTAAAAATGGTGATTTTCATTGATTTTCCATAGCTATGTTAGTTTACCAGAGGGTATATATATGCTTATCCGTGGGGGGGAGACCGTGGGATCCCATGTTTTGATATCCTCTGGTACTCAAACGTGGCTTGCTGGAAAATCCACCACCATGTAGTTCGAGAATTTTCCCATCAAGACCTGCATGTTTGATTACAAGAGGGTGTGTGTGTGTGAGTGTGTGCATATATATATAGATAGATAGATATATATATATTCTCTTCTGGGATATCATATTGAGATGCAACATGGGATGTAGAACTAGATTCACGAGATACAGCATTGTCTGGTTTGTCCCTGGGGACCACCAAAATCAACTGCTTTATAGTTTTATTATTAAAGTGGTTCGCTGGTGCTGTTCTGGGGGACGCACCCTATTTTGCAGAAAGAATCAGCAGTGGTTTCGGCAGATGCATGGCTTCCAACACTTTGACCAGTGGATTTCCAGAGTTTGGTCTACACAGCCTTCTTGACGATGGGAGCACACGGACTCATGATATTCATAGACCATCTCTCGCCGCTGAAACTATTAGTGATTTTCTGGGAGCTGCTCGGAACCAGAGATAATATCACATTTTGTTTTATCCCCATATACCTATATATATAATTATATGACAGTATAATATATTGTATGTATATCCTCAACATTTTCTCCCTAAGCATCAGATGTGCCAGACCGCTGGTGAGGCCGTAGATGCCGTCGAGCATATGGAGGACCATCACGTTCTCCAGTTGTAAAAATGGCCATACTTAGGGATAAACCCCACCATTTCTAGGCAAAACCATAGTGGAATGCCAAAAATTCAATGATTGAAACAAATCCGCTCAGATTTCTCAGAATTATATTTTAAATGTATTTAAATGCGTGTTTTCCATGTCAGTTGTTGAATGTGATGAAACTATTGACCACTTTTTCATGGATTTTTATGGCCTCGGAAATTCTCAGACATTCTCAGATGGTTCATGATGTTTATGATGTTTATTGTTCATCCGAAGTTTGCAAGGGGTGTGCTTCTACAGCCCGGTTTTAAAGAAGGTTATATAAACAATGTTGAACATTTTTTTTTTGTGCCTTTAGATTTAAATATTTAATCAGAGGACACATATTGGGATCTCGGATGTTCAACCATCCGTTTGTGAGGAAACCCCAGTTTTTCTGTTAGTGCAATCCTTGCGATCCCTATGGGCAGGCCATTTGTTCAATGACAGGAGCAGAATAAGCAGCACAACTGGGCAAGGCGCTTGTCCGCTGCCTTACGCCACTTGGAGTAAGAGAGGGTGATACGACCATCATGGTCGTCGTCTTCATCTTCATCTTCATCTTCTTCTTCATCATCATCATCATCGTCATCGTCATCGTCATCGTCATCGTCCTCATCGTCATCCTCATCCTCATCCTCATCCTCATCCTCGTCCTCATCATCATCATCATCATCATCATCATCATCATCATCATCCTCGTCATCGTCATCGTCATCGTCCTCGTCGTCGTCGTCATCATCATCATCATAATAATAATAGTCATCATCATCGTCATCGTCATCGTCATCGTCATCATACTATCATTATCACCAATATGATTGCCTTGCTGGAATTGTTTGCACCCGGAAACCCGGTGCATGCCGCAGCTCCAACGATTTGTTTTCTCAAGCCCCGCAATGCCAGGGGCAGGGGACCAGGGATGAGGACATATAGATCTTCGTGGGATCACAAGCCATTTCTTTCCATTTCTTCAAGGTTGCAACCCTGCACCTGGCCCTCCTGAAATCTAAGACCCTACTCCAACACATCTCACCCACATCAACAAGCTACGGTGGTGGAAAGTTGCTTCAAGCCCCACGGCCCTTGCCATGGGCCTGGGTCTTTTGATATTTTTTGAACCTTGGCATCAAACAGCGTTTTTTTGTCTGGAAATTCAGTATAAATTTGGTGTTAAAGGGAACGAGATGAAACAACATGTACAGCATGCAGTGTTAAAACAACATGCTGTGACCGCCAAACATTGGCTCAAGCGTATGGAGAAAAGGGATGCGTCGTGTGACTCCGCATGGCATTTGTCGGCTACCAGTAGCAAGGGTACTACAGGTCTGAAATAACATCCAGAACAAGGATCCATTTGTTCACAGGTTATCAGCCGTAGGGCTCACTTCTCCCGTCGGGAGAGTGGTACCTGCGTGCTGGTAGCCGGGCCTTCTGAGCATTTGATTGAGGACGCAAAGGACCAATCAGCTCATTACTGCAAAGATGCAAGGCGGTAGCGGAGATTCACGCACCACGCAGTTTACCTTCAACGAGAACACTGCCATGCCGGTCGAGGAGGTCAACCAGTCTTCCCCTGGTGACACGGCAGACAGTGGTGGGATACGCTCTACCCGAACTACACAGTCCGGATGGCAAGTAACGACGAACAGACGAAGGATATCCACCCAAAGTACACCAAGATCTTCTCGAAACAGTCCTCGGAGTGATGTTGTCCGCCAAGGGCATCGACCATCTCGAGGACGAACTACTCCTAGGGACAGATCCACCAGGGCCGTGACTGACCGAATTGGTGAGAGGACCGGGGATAGTCGTGTTAAGAGGAGATCAACGGATACTTCTGTGGCTAGTGAACCTATTGCCATGATAGAAGAACTACGGGCACAATGTCAATCCCTACGTAGTCAGTTGAACCAAATGGAAGCATACGCCGCATCTAGAGATCAACTGATTCATGACATTGAGATTAGATTCACCGAGTATCTTCAGGAACACAACCAGAATGTATTTGATGAAGTCAGTGCACTCAATCACAGATTGTCACGTTCCGCGAATGAGGTTGCAGAATATCAAGCAGAACTAATGGTAGCATCTCAGGAAGATGAAGGTGCAACAATACGCATCCAAGACCTTGAGCGCCGAGGTGCCCTAATGGAACATGGTGCACGACGGATCCATCAACGTGGTATGGAGATCCAGGAGGAGTACAAGGATGAAGTACATCACCTTCAAGGACTATTGGGTAATACGGAGGCAAGACTTCAACAACTTCATCAAACTAATGTCTTAACCACCGATATTGCCAATCGATTGTACAATGAAGGTCAGGAAATGCAAACTGATTTCCAGAACTCAATCATGGAATATCGTAATCGATCCGAAATGGCATCCTTCTCTAGCAATCAACTTGAAGTGATTAGCCAACAACAGTCAATTGCAGTTCATGAACTATCTGAACGGAATCAACTATTGAGTGAAGCTTTGGTTCAGTCTCGTAAACAGGCCGAGCTGTATGAAAGCAGTATTGACGAGATCACTAGAGAATCTAGGAAGAAGGTTTTCGAGGCAAATCAGGCCAAACTGGAAAGCGATCTGAAGCATCGGAATACCGAACATGATACCGTCAAGAGAATTGCATCATACAGGAACCAAGAGGCCGAAGCGATATCACACCTGAGGCTTGAATCACAGGCCAGCGTGAATTCGATCGCGAGGGCCGAGCATTATGAAGAGCTCTACACCAATGAGCAGGAGATGAACTGCGAGTTAAAGGATGAGATCAAGTTGCAGAACACGAAGTTGCGGAGATCGTTGACTCAGGGTACTACGACCGACGGTCGTGGCCCCGATGAGATGCTTGTTGAAGATCTACGCAATCAAGCCAAAATTGCTCAAATAAGGGTTCAGGATCTAGATCATGAAGTTCATGAATGTTTACAAGAAAACATGTTATTGAAAGAAAGATTGGCTGAAATTGCGGATGTAGGGACGTCGTCCCTCACCAATGCTGAGGTCCGAACTCTAAGATCTGAACTAGAGAGTGAGCGAAAGTTGAAATTGGCTAGTGGTGTTCAACAATATGAGAGATCATGCATGTTCATGGGGGAAATCCAGGATAGGGATGAAAAGATTGGCATCAAGAATTCTGAGATTGTTGACATGAAACGTCACTTAGATGAACTGAGAAAAAGTCTCAAGGATTCTGAAACATCTATGGCTAGGATCAGTCCTGACACACTTCCCTATTCGGCAGGCATTCCCAACTCCGATCTCGCATCCAGACTGGTCATCGACAAACTGGAGAATGACGTGAGTGAGGCTAACTGTGAAAACGCTATTCTGAAATCTTGGGTTTCGCAGATCGACAAGGAGTTGACTTATGAGACAAATGTGGCTCATTCCTATCGTGGGCATGCTGTACCTCCTCAACAACAACAGCATTCTCAATCAAGCAAAAGAATCGCTGATCTGCTGAAAGAGGTTGACAACAAGATCGCTGGCGGAACTGAGAGGGACTATTACAAGCCACCGAGTGGATGGGGCGGTCCGCCTGACCCTGATGGACCTCCGGACCCTTTCGGGCCTAACGGCCCAGGACCACCTCCTGAACCTCCAGGTTTGCCTTCAGTTCGAGGATCACAACGCGATTCAGCAGATGATGTCTCCACAGCGGCTTACACTGCAGAAGAAGTACCGAGAATGTCAAGACGAGAGGCTGACAAAGTCTATGTTAGCCCATGGCCAAAGCAACAGAATCTTGGGGTTTGGCAATCAGATCTCATCAAGAGTGTTGTTCTTTCGGCAAATGACGGGGATAAAGCCGCATGGGAAGCATGGCTACAGCCGGCTATTCGACCAAATCCTGACATCGAGCTATTGAATGACAGTGGGGGGCAACGGTATCAGTCCATCGACGCCAAGTTGTCAATTGCATTGTCAAACGTGATAGCCCAAGCCGGTGATGTTGCTCGTCATGTAGCGATCAAATTGAGATTGAGAACACAAAGTCATAGTCGAAGAGGAACCTATGTCATGGGACGGGAAATCTTGGCTATGATTCTGGAGCACTTCAGAACCCCAGGTCAACGAGAAACATCCTTCACCATGGAACACATCGTATCGATGAAGTATCTCGGTGACTCGAACCTAGAAGTGTTCTACGAGAAATGGATGGAGATGGTATCAAACATGATGCCGGATGATGTACCTCCTGACGATTGGCTTCGTGATGCTCTATACAAGAAGATTCGAAATTCGAGTCTTATGATGTTCGACATCAAGCAGTACGAGTCATGGATGGAAGGAGACCAAAGACGAAATTATCGCTACCTGTTGGACGTCATCGAAAGGCACATCTCCAGAATCAGAGAGGACAAGCATGTGGCCGCCAGAGAGAAGTATGCGAGAGATTTTGCAGGTGGCGGCAAACCTTCAGCTCCCGCTCCGAACCCAACTGCCGCTGCACCGGATGCAAATCCAAAAGCGAAGCCTAAAGCTACTCCCAAGGAGAAGGCAGCGCCCAAGGCGAAGGCCAAGGCCGATGCAGCTCCAGTTCTACCATCACCTCAGCCTAAACAGCATGCAAAAGGAAAAGGAAAAGGTCAAGGGAAAGGGAAGGATCGTGCAAACAGCCGAAGTACCAGCCCTAGATCCAAGAAGAAGATCCCATGCCATTTCCATTTCATCAAGAAATCATGCAGAAAAGGCAAAGATTGTGAATACAGTCATGATCAAAAGGTGTTCGAGGCGAATAAGAACGCAAAAGGGAATGGTCGGAAGCCAGGAACTCCAAGAAGTCAATCTCCGGCAAACAAGACCAAGAAGATCGATGAACCATGCTGGCATTGGGCTAAGGGCAAGTGTCGGTATGGAGACAAATGCAACAAACGCCACGATCCTCATCTATTTAACACTGCTCCCAACACCGAAGCACCAAGCTCAAAGGCTACTCCTGCACTTGTCCATGATTGGAGCGATGATGAAGAGATGTTCCATAAGGTTGCATCGAACGTGGTCAAGAAGAAGGTCAGATTTGATGAGTCTAAGACTCACGTTCAAACTTACATAAAGAAGGACTTCGTGAAGTGCAGTCGGAAATCTCAAACTGTCTCCAAAGGTCATGATAAAGTTGGAAAGCCCACTGATCAGATAAGGAAAGATGAGCAATGGTCTTATTCATGTAGATTAGCTTCGAGCCGAGGGAAAGCAATGGCTATTCTGATCGATGAGAAGGGTGAACACAGTGACATTGATGAAGTCCTGGTTATAGTCGGCCCTAGCATGGACATCCTGATCAGACTCGATGTCGAGGACGGTGAGGTGTCCAGGGAAGTTTTTGTGGAGAACTATGTTCAGCATATTGAAGGCCGATATGGTAAAAGGGGCAACACAATGTGTATCACTGTTCCTGTTGAGGAGAGAGATAAGAGATTCATATTGGATTCTGGAAGTGGTCATGATCTCATTTCATCCACGCGAATAAGTAGAATGGATCTCCCAACATACGATGACAAAGTCGTCAACTTCCATACAGCAAATTGGGTAACGTGTTCGACCAAACGTTCAAGCATCAAGTTCGAGGCATTCAGCGAACCAGCAGAAGCTCACATCTTGGAGGACACACCCTCCGTGCTCTCCATGGGAAAGCGATGCGTTGATCTTGGTTACTCCTTTGTATGGCCGACCGGAAGAACTCCATTCATGTTGGATCCAAATGGCAACATCATCGAGATGACCGTCAAAGACTATATTCCCTATGTGAGCGTCGATCAAGAAAAGAGCAAGTTGAAATCATCTTGTGTGGAGAAGATCATGGCAGTTCTTGATGATGGATGCTCAACATCGGAAGGTGATGGTCTTTTGGTCATTGATGGAGAAAGTGGGGATGAACTTGAAGATCTTTCCGACTCCGTTGGACGATCCAATGTTAAGTCACCCAAGAGATCAATGAAGAAACGTAAGAAAGCTAAGGTAAGAGATGATCAACATGAAGTGGCTGTTGGAAGTGATGCAGGTGATGCTGAGGAAATGTCGTGCTATGCCGATGAGTATGCCGAGTTTGAGGACGACGGATACGATCCCAGCATCGCACCTGATGACATTCATGAAGATCATCCAATTGAAGTTGAAGAAGTCCCTGAAGACGGAGGAGGTGAAGACGACGATGATGTTATTGATGTTGATGAGGAAGATGGAGGAGTCCGATTGAGTAAGAGGGGAACTTTGAAGAATGAAGCACGGTCGAAGGTTCACCTTCTAACTCATCGCTACAAGAACCCTTACTGTGAGTCCTGCGTGCGTGCCAAGATGAAGCACAGGAAAACGTTCAGAGGTGCGTTTCAGCGTAAGCTCACAAAGTTTGGGGACCTGATCACATTCGACTATGTTGACAACCGTCGTATTGCTGAACAGGACTATGGCGACGACAAAACCATCTTTGTCACCAGGGATAGATATACAGGAATGCTTCAGTCTTATCCTTCTGCCAGAAAGGACACAGACGCCGTTATACGGGCGGTCAAACAGTTCATGGGCCGTCGCAAGATTCGAGAAGCATACTCCGATGATGCCCCACAGTTCGACAAGGCAATGAAGATCCTGAAGATCCCAATGGATACTTCCTTGGCCGGAAAGACCAAGCATAACTCTCTTGCAGAAAGAACTAACCAATTTGTGCTCGTGGCAACAACTACCTGTCTACTTGAGGCAGGGATTCCGCCATGCTTTTGGATGTATGCCATCAGATGCGTGAGCCATTTGCTCAACATCGAGCCCAACGACGATGAGGTGAGTTCTTGGTGCAAACTTCATGGAGAAGAATTCAAAGGGAAGATGATACCCTTTGGTGCCCTCGTGTATTTCAAGCCCAGTGGTTCACGTGAACGAGAACAACAACACAAGTTTGACCCTATGGGAATCCCTGGAGTGTTCGCCGGATACTCCATTGGTCCCGGGCTCCATTGGTCAAGAAAGTACAGGGTATGGGCACTATGTGATTGGAGCAAGCAGAACTTGGCTTATGATGCGGAGAAGCCCATCGCCAAGCTGAGGACTCCACACTATACTGAAAGGGTCGAACTAAAGGAACCCCTTGAATTCCCATGTAAGTTAGAATATGAGAGGATTAATGTTTCCATTGAGGGATTAAAAGTGAAAGATCGTCTTGAAGGAAACCCAGAAATCCTACCACCACCTCCACCAGATGATGATGATGATGGTGGAGATGATGACGATGGTCACGGTGGTGGTGGTGTACCTTCGTCGAAGGTCCCACGGGAACCAACTGAAGGAGAGTTGGAAGCTGAAAGGCACCTTGACGCTATGTCAGAAAGATTGGGACCACCAGGTATCGATAAGCCAGCACATCCAGACCTTCATGTTCCAGAAGGAGGGCCAGATCATTACTCCGTTGGGAAGGCCGGGGATGGGATCGTATACCTGAATGACGATGGTGAATGGGTGAAACTCAATGCTCGCGGTCATCCATATCGTATTGATGAACGTGGTTTTCGCAGAATATCAACTACTCCAAGGCCTTCAAAATATACCCCTGACGAGTGGAGGAAGATGTCACCAACTGTCAGAAAAGGGATTGCCAAGGCCGAAGAGAAGAAGCTTGAAGCAGAAAAGGAGAAGAAGAAAAGCGATGCGAAAATCAAGGAAAGTGAAGAGCGAGCAAAGAGAAAAGAAGAAAAGAAGAAAGAGAAAGAAGCAAAGAAAGCCAAGTCTTCTAAGAAAGATGACAAAGACGATCACGTCTCTGGAGTGGCCATGTCTCAAGAACATGTCCGAAGAGGCAAAGTTTTTCAATATGGAAAAGGGTCTAATTCTCCCGTCGGGAGAGGGACCTTTGCCTCTGCTCCATGCTATTCAGATCTATCAGACACTGATGTACCTGATGATGATGACTTCTTGATGGAGTGGGACGAGTGGTCGGAGATCGAGAAGGGCAAGGGACCGAAAGCCACTTGGAACAACGACAAAGTGTATGACTTCAACCAGGGGAAAGTGGTGGCTGCTGCAACATTGCACAACACCAACGAAGTACCCCAAGACGCTCGTGGCCTCAGTGATGTTTTCCTTCCATTTCCATGCATGCCATGCATTAATCATTGTGATGATCATCGAGAAAAGCTAGCTTCAAATGGAGATGGAATAAATATCAACAAGATGTTCAACACTGCAGTGGCTAGACCTGTTGGTCGAAAGGAAATGATGGAAAACGATGATGCACGTAAAGCTATGAGGAAGGAATGGTTGGGTCAACATGCTGCTGGAGTTTACGATTTCAGTATCATTAGAGAATACGATGATGTTGTTCGTGAAGCAAAGGCAAACAAGACAGAGGTTCACATGGCCAGAGTGCATGGTATCTGTGTTGAGAAAAATTACCAATTGCCCGCAGGAAGCCCTAGTAGAAAATTCAAAGGCCGAGGTGTCTTGCTTGGTAATCAGGTGAAGAACCAATTCTGGGAGGCTGCTTTCTTCCAGGACTTGGGCAATTCTCCAGCTACTTTTGAGGCATCGAGATGGGCTGATTTCTATGGGTGTCTTCCTGGCCATAATGTAAAACTTGCCGACGCTATTCAGGCGTACATTCAAGCAAAACTAACCGGACCACCATGTTGGGTTGAGCTACCCGAAGATGCTTGGCCAGACGATGTCGATATTCGAAAGTTTCGTAGACCAGTTGTCAGATTGGTTAAAGCTTTATATGGTCACCCCGATTCGGGAACAATGTGGGAACAACATTGTGATCAGAAAGTTCGAGAACTCGACTTCGTTCCTGTTGGAGAAGAATGGCCTTCAATGTATTTTCACAAGAAACTGAAGTTACTTCTTGTCATCTATGTAGACGACTTAAAGCTGGCAGGACCGGAGGAGAACCTGACTAAGGGTTGGGAGATGCTTCGATCAAAACTCAACATTGAGCCCGAGACTGACTTAGGACTCTACCTTGGTTGTATTTTGAGAAAGGGATCTACCAAACTTCATGATGGAACCCCGGTGTCAACCATGACCTATGACATGGAAGGTTTGTTGAAGCTGTCGGTTGAGAAGTACTTAGACATCGTTGGAAAAGATACGAAGTTGAAACACGTATCCACTCCAAGTCTACCTGAAGAAACAAAGAAACACAAGTCTAGAGCACCATGTCCCGGGAACCCCAAGAACAAGAAGGTATGTCCATGGTGTACTCATGAATTTGATCCGGACGCTCCATTGTTTTATGAACAAGGAACCCAAGGGGAAGACGTCTCGCCTGGGGAGTCTGAGAGAGGTGCATTAGCGCCACACGCTGCTAGCGTATTGATGAAGCTGCTGTACGCGGCGAGGATTGCTCGTTTTGATCTGCTTCGTTCCATTAATTCCCTGGCCAGGAATGTAACAAAGTGGACCATTGATGACGATGCAAAGTGTATCACTTAATGTGCTACGTGAATTCCAGCCTATCTAAAAGAATGACCGGATGGGTTGGGGACAAATTCAATGAATTGACATTGTCTTTATTTGCTGATGCTGATTTTGCAGGGTGTGCCCAGTCTTTGAGATCAACTTCAGGGTCTCATATGCATATCCAGGGTAACCACACACGGTTTCCTTTGTCCGGGGGCAGCAAACGGCAAGGATGCGTAAGCCATTCGACGCCTGAGGCTGAAATCGTGGCAGCCGATGTCACCCTCCGTACTATGGGTTTGCCCGCAATGAGCATCTGGGAAACGCTGACGGGAAAGTCGCCCAAATTATTGTTCCATGATGACAATCAGGGCATGATCGGTGTAGTCAGGTCGGGTCGTAACCCCACTATGCGGCATCTTGAGAGGACCCATGGCATAGCCATTACTTCCCTCCATGAACATTTTACTCGGGAGAACTACGTACTCATGTATGAGGTGACCTCGAAAATGGCCGCTGACATTCACACCAAAGGTTTCAAGAATCCGTTGGCATGGAAAAGAGCATGTATGCTCATCAACCTGTTGGACCCTGGTGACATCGGTACGAAAGATCTGCTCGATATGGTCTCAACCACCACGGATGTTGATACCACTGTCCGACAAGTGTTTCAAACCAAAACTCAAGATGTTCCAAATTTTCCGTATACCGAAATACCTATTCTACCACCTGAGGTGTATCAGAAGGGTCTTTCTGGTAAAGAACAAGTACAACAACTACCTGGTGTATCATTGCCTCACGATTGTTTGAGAAGTACCTGGATACTTTCTCATGGCAAATGGATCAAGGTTGAGGATCGAGTTCCACCTGTTCAACAACAAGACCGTTTTGATCAATGGGTAGAACGAGCTTGTTTCCAATACCATCCGTGTAAATTTAGTATATCACCGTCGGTGATTACTAGGCAATCAGCTGGTGTTGTCTCACCGGGACACCTGGCGTCAACAGCACGACAAGGGCTCCATGCTGCTGCGGTGCCAACTCGTCAGACCCCAGTCCTGAAGTATCCTCAGTTAACTGTGGGGGTAGGTCAACTATTTTGTCATCAATCCCATGGAAATGAACCCACAACCATTCATGCAGCTCCATGTGGTACTGCTCGGGTGATCAACACGCTCCTTCGAGTTGTTCATGGGGGGAGTTCCGGATGGGGTAGTCTTCCAATGGGATTTCCTCCGTCGGGGGACCCCGATGATGATCCATATCCCACAGAAAACAAAGATCCCAATCGACGACGAATTATACTTGCCGGTGGTGACGTGATCGCTGGTAGGGTATCAAAAGACAAAGCCTATAACCCCTCAACATCGTCGAGAAAGGGAAAGAAGATATCCAAAAATGAATGTGATCGAGATGAATGGATATGGAAGGATGAAACAACGTTGACGAGAGTGCACAAAGTACCAAGAAGAAAGATGTTTACCCCCAAAGAGGCTGACTTTCTGCCATGTAAGCTGAGACGGTTTAGAGATGAACGGGAAACTAACCAAGTGTTTCAGTCAAGTGGGAGATTGATCCATGACTCATGGAGATTGGCGGGGAATAACATCGAGAAGACCAACAAAAGAAATGAATTTTGGACAGGGACCACTACCTTCAAGATCATATCCAATGCAGACATCAAAGATGTGATGGACAGCGGATCTGACGTGGAGGACAGGGCATCGTGCCAGGACACTGTGGTCACCTGTATCCTTGATGGGAACATGAAAATCATTCCATTGGATGACATGTTTATAGCCCATCATTACAAGTTGAAGCATGAGACCAGAAAACAAAATGATTGGGATATTCAGATGACACTACATCGAAAGAATGGAAAGATTCTGACATATCACTTCAAGCAATCTTATGCTGATTTTCTCGGGAAGATACTCAATGACGTTGTCATATCGCTCAACGTATATGAGATGAAAGATGATGTCCCATGCCTGCTCCTTATGTGTGCTGAAACGCAAAGTATCATCACCAAGATTCACAAACAAAGTCGGTTTAAGATGATGCATGTGGTCACAATCACCGAAGACTTGGCGTTGTTTAGCTGTTGCTTGGTAGCTCTTGGTGGTTCATGTCATGACAATCTTAGGTTTAGGTGGGCTGGGCAAAAAACAAAGAAGCCAAGTGTGGTTGCATTCTTGGATCCAGAATGATCCAATGGTTCTAGAATGAGCCAGTGACCCCATTTTTTACATTAACCAACACCTTTACATTCTAAGTAGCCATGAGTCTACTGTCATTGTTAATTGGTCAATAATAGTACGTCCATGATTTTGGGTTGTTTCCATTAATATGGAATTATTTTGCCATCTTCTCAACCAAATTCACATGAAAGACAAAACCCATAGATATGTTATACATATTGTTAATGTAATAAAACCATTGGCTCATTGTAGAACCCAAACACACACACACACGTGAAAAAGTGCCATTAAACGCGAAGTTTCAATAAATAATTCCATGGATCTGTGCCATACATGTCGTGAAGTGGACCACTGCTGCAGCAACAATTCATTTTCACCGCGTCATGAATCAACGAAAAACTCCATGAATCCCAAGGGCATGCTGAGCCTTGGACAAGTCAAAGGGTTCTTGAACCCCATCTTGGATCCGTCCAACTCAGACTTGGAGAGCGGCAAAGGCATTTCCTGGTCAATGCCTGGGAACTCCTGCAAAATTGTCTGGAGGTCCGCTTCTACCAGAGCGTAGTAGCCAGCATTCGTTGTGTCTGGAGTCGCAGCAGCCGTGGCTGACTGAGTTGCAGGCGACGACGAAGTCTTTTTGCTTGCCTTGGGACCCGTGGATCCAGGCTTGGCAGAAATCGCCGCAGCTGACTTCTTACGCTCTTCGCAGGCCACAGCCTTCTTGGTCTGAAGCTCCTTCTTCACCACCGCTTCGTCCTCTCCTTTCTCAACCCTTTCAGCGAGCTCTTTCATTTCAGTCTTATTCAAGCGCCATGCGGAAATGTTCCGAATCTCAGAGGCTGCTACGGTCATTGCAGTGGCCAGCAACTTGGACAGTGTCTGTCAAGCACTTCCTGTTCCTACAAAACACTTTGGGCCAACAGTGGCAAACAATGGGCATGGCTGTCACAGAGGGAATCGAAATGCAGCAGGTGGGACAGGACATGACATTCAACCATGATGATAAAATCGTAAATCCCAGATTAGATAATGAACCATTATTTTATCATCAATTATATCATGAAGACTTGAGTGAGTAAGAACACTGGGCGTGCAACCGCTAAACGTCGCGCTGCTTACCCGGGTCTGGCCTGGGCTGGGATCTTGGGTAAGACAAGTGGGCAACGCTCTGTTACGCTCCAACGGGCATGAGTAGAGGAACTGGGGGAATCCCAGTCTCCTTACCCGGGTCTGGCCTGGGCTGGGAGTGGGTAAGGATAGTGTCAAAACTTGCGTGCGTGATGGGGCGGCGATTGTCCGAGTATGCTTAGCGCATTCCCTACTATCCTTACCCGGGTCTGGCCTGGGCTGGGAGTGGGTAAGGGAACTGGGGAAATCCCAGTCTCCTTACTCGCCTCCGTTGATGCGGCCGCCAAAAAAAGCTGTGACGAGGTTCATTTTGAACCTGGTCCCGGCCGGGCTGTTCCGTCGAACAAACGGTCACTCAGCGTTGCAGCGTCCGGACCATTGGCAACTAGTCTCCAATGGTCTTCCTGTGCACTGAATTGAACTAAGCGAGAGTGGGTCAAGCCTTTCACCAACACACTTGCCAAGACATTGATGCTCATTGCATCGCCAAGGCTTGCATCCACTGCGCGCGCAGGAAGCTTGTGTTCCTCAGCTGCCCTTTGCATGGCTCTCACAACTTTCTTTGGAACTCCTTGTAATGCAGCAGCTTCCTCAAGCAAGTCTTGAAACACACATGTCCGCAGACAGTCACATTTAAAATTGTCCGCAGACACTCCCACGGCATGTGTCCGTAGACTCTCAAATCTTGTCCGTAGACTATGATTTTCCTGTCCGTAGACCAGAACCAATGATGTGTCCGTAGACCCGCAAGTCAGTCCGTAGACTATGACTTTCCTGTCCATAAGACGAAGTGCAGATCTGTCCTTATACTTTTACTTTGTCTGTGGACAATACCTCCGTAGAGGTTCATTCAATGCGGTCCGTGGACCTTGGATCAAAAAATAATCAGACCTTGTCCGTCGCCGTAGACAAGTCCGTATTTAAGATGTCCTTAAATATTCTTCGCGGGTTTAACAGCATTTCCATGGCAAGGTAAACAGACTGCAGATGCGATGGCAAAACGATTTTGAGCAAAAAATAAACCTGCTGGGGCGCTTGGCTGTGGAAGTTGACCAAGGGCTCACAATAACAATTCAGCTGTTACAAGTGGATTTATCACGACTATGCCCACATATAATTTACAAACCATTAACAAAAATATATAATAACGGGACTTGAAACTTATTATATACACCCCCCGTATGGGGTATGCAACCTTACTAGTATGTTTTCCCTCTGTAGGCATTCTATGGATATCAACTGGGACGCTGGGCAACACTGTTCCCCTGATCACTTAGATTGAAATAATGACGAGGTGGATGCTTTGAGACAAACATAGGACCAAGAGGACCAATACCAACCAGATCTGTTCACGCATGGATGTGCATGACTCAGTGGTCAGGTGGAATGTTTTTATAGATAACCAAAACCAAAATAAAACTGGTCACACTGTCAACCAGCTTAATACCTTGGCATCAATGATGGTGGTGAATAGTTTCAGTGACAGACTGGATGCATACTTGAACGCATCACACACATTTAACTTAGCAACAAAAAAGCCACCAAGAGCAACCAAGCAACGGCTAAACAACGCTAAGAAGATGACAACCTCATGTCCAACTTCGGAAGGGCGAAATGGAGACGTTGCATCAGGGGCCCTAGTGACTGCGTGTTCTTTGCGGGACCTTGCACCGGTGGTTCGCCGTGGAATCGGTTAAACAAAAATGTGAGTGAGGTCACAGCACACAACATCAGAATGAAAGCACTTCTATATTGGGAGCTATGGGAAGAGTTCACATTGTGTTTGCAGCGTGTACATGTTTTGCATGCCATGGCATTGTTGGAACTACCTCGGGGATGCGACTATTGGAATGACGAGAGAATGAAGTTTCTGATCAGTGGAACCCAGTCGACTGTGCATGACTTTGATGGATGCATGTATGGTTTGAAATCACAATTCAAAGATGTTGGGACCGCAATCAAGAAACCATGGAGGATCGTATCATGGGGGGTTGAGTTCTTTGACTTGCATGAAAAATGTGATGGCTCACACACTCACGGTCAATGTGCGGGTAGAGAAACACGTGCAACACAATTATATACCGAGAAGATTGTCAGATGCATCCTTCGAGGTGTCACAAATCAAATGTTGATTAACAACGTTTATGGAAGGAGATTTCGACCAAAGGTTATGGAAGAGGAAGATTACTATAAGTCGAAGTCATGTGCATGTGTCATTATGAATGACTATGAATGCGATACCAACGTGAAGACCATCAATGAACAGTTATTCATTAACTTCATCACCCGACGAGGCGGTGTGAAGGTGAAGCTGAGGCTGTATCCACGTCGTGGATCGCTCTTGGTGGATCCGGATCCCGTTGAAGGTAGACTGAAGGTGAAGTCAGGCTGTTACCTGCGTCGTTGGTGCACCTTGACGGATCCGGATTCTCCTAGCCTCATTTCGGTCTTCGCAATGGCTGGAACTGACCTTGTAATCCCATCAGCGGCCAAAGGGATCAGCTTACTGAAGTCAACCCTGTCCCTCATTCAGGAGAAGAAACAAGAGCACAACCTTCCTGCTCCATTCTCAACCTATGAGGAGGCAAACTTCAGGGGTTACAAGGATAAGGACCTCGACGAATGGTTGGATCGAGTGAAGATTTCTCCTCCTGTCGTTGTGGCCTTAGCCTTTGTCATGGATAGAAGTGGCAGAGTATTCGTAACTCATGCAATCAGGTTGCTAATGAAGATGTTGTCAAAAGTGACCAATGAGAATGAGTTGAAGATGTCTGCCACCAGTTTCATCGACAAAGGGGCCCGATTATCAAAGTTGGTGGAAGGGGCCGCCAGAAACCCAGAGGAGAAGAGCATCATGCAGCTCTTGTGCACCTTTGAGTGTGCGATTAGAATAGATGAACTATGGGACACCCTCAAGGACCACTACACCGGGCAAAATAGTATGATCAACAAGGAGATCACGGT
Source organism: Cladocopium goreaui (assembly GCA_947184155.2). Lineage (NCBI taxonomy): Eukaryota > Dinophyceae > Suessiales > Symbiodiniaceae > Cladocopium > Cladocopium goreaui. The sequence goes on along the minus strand of CAMXCT020006841.1, from coordinate 196,399 downwards.
TAAGGGACTACGTGACAAGATTGCAAATACGAGTCCGACACACCTCGGATCCTTGAACCAAACATACCCTCCTTATGGAAGTTCATGTTACCAAATCCGGAAGAGGACAAACTTCGAGGAGATTGCCCGTCGAAAGTGGGAAAAATGGTCATTTGAAGTGATGCAACGAGAGGCACCTGCCCCGGACGAAGTTGAGGACCGCATCAAATTCCTGGTCAACATCATGTACGAGGAGAGCTACAGCTTAGGCTATGCGCTCCGTCGTCACAACGCCAGAGCGGCAAGCAGCCAGGGTAAGACCATCATCGTCCAGAATGTCCTGGAAGACTGGATGTCGATGAGCTATGATCTCAGCTTGGAGCGGACGGCAGCTGTCGTCCATTTACAAACCATCCTCATGGTCTCCAAGATGCTACATGAGTGGATGACGCGATTGGAGAACTTCAAATCCATGTCGCACCTGAGCGGGATCATCAAGGCTGATCTAGTCAGAATGAAGCAGGCCATTGACCTCCGCGACGATATATGGGAGTTGGGGGGCTACAACATCGAGAGGGCCGATCAGGGCATGTTCGAGGAGGTGGAGAAACGAAACAGGACGTTTTCCTGTATTCGCGACTATGTGACGACCACTGCCACCACACAGATGGGCCAAGGGGCCACAGAGGTCTCCCACATCGATGGCTGGGACATTCCGCTGATGCCGAAAGATGGCAGAAACCCTCCAAGTCAACCGGATCATCCAGGTTGGGACCCTTCACCTATCAGAATGATGAATGACAAGCAACAGAGGGAAGCCGATGCGCAGCGGGCACAACAGCAACAACAACAGACTGGGCCTAGTAGTTCCACCTTCGGTGGACACGATGGTTCCAGCTCTGCAGCTGGGAGTGCACCACCACCAAAAGCACCACCATCGAAGGCAAGGCCATCTACACCTCCCGCGAGAAAGGACTGGGTGATTCCTCGGGTACCAAACGGATATCTTTTCAGGACATCCTCGATGCCCGATCAAAGGAACTCAGAGTTCATCACATCGGCATGGATGGACGAGCGGGATCACTTCCTACTATCAATCATCCAAGGCCCAGCAGCTCAAGCTGCCAGCACTTCGGGTTCAGCACCTTGGGCACAATATTTGAGGAGAGTGACCGCATATGCTTGCATGGTCTTCGGGATCTGCAATCCGGCGGTCGTGACGGAGGACACCGCATCCACCATCTCCGAGAAGGACTGGCTGAGGTGCTACAGCCACGTCGTCCGCAAGTACATGCTGACGCGGACAGGGTGCTATTTGTCGACTGCAGGAATGCTCATGATGCTAGGGCATCACGACGTGAACGTCGCCAACCAATCTGACTTGGGCCGCGTCAAGAAGATGATCACCAACCCACTTGCTTGCAGGATCATCGAAGCACCAAACGGTCCAAGAGATCATGACATGTTGGCAGGTGACTTCAGGGCTGGAACTACCATCCTTATCACCGACCTGATGTTCCGCGTGGGAACCCAAAGTGGGACGCATGGCATCCAAATGGGATTAGCTGACATGGGATGGGAAAGTGTTGAAGTATTCAAGATCCATGATTCCGAAGCAGAACGACCACTTCAACAATTCCTTGACACGCTTGACAAGGTCAAGCAACATCTCAGTACTGATGCCGTCGACGATGGCCAGATTACTGTTCACCTTTGGTTGTCATTGCAATTCCTTCATGCACAGAAACCACCTCATTGTGTCATGCTTGAAAACGACTTCAAGAATCAGTTTGTCAAAGGGGTGCTCGATCTTGATCAAGTTACGTCCCGACCTCTGATGGTCGCCATCAACAATGACTCCATGTTCAACGGTATGGACTCTGTCACGTCAAGACTCGCAGATGAGCTGATCGAGAAGATGAGGCTCCAAGGGATCTTGGTGACATCGGACCAAAGAATGTGGCGATCAATGTATTCACAATTTGGGAAACAATATCCAATATTGAGTACGACCAAGAAGGGGACTTTGGGGAAGACGGCAATTTGGTCTGTGATTGAGAAGAATCTATTTCGCCAAAGAGTATTCCTCATGTGTGCCACGAACCGGGAATACGTATCAGTCCTCAACGAGGGGACATTCAAACCCGATGAATCTGGCATCAACACCAAAGTGTTGGAGGATATGACTGGACCGACTGAGGCGTTCAGGATTGCCAGTGGCGAGATGACCCCGGGTGACTATGCAAATGATGACACAACAATCTTCCAGCGAGGCCCTGGAACCGCCGTCAACCGATTCACAAAGGACAAGAGGTTCAAGACCAGTTGGGTCGAACCAGTAGTCGGCACCCATGAGTTGGAACCAGTTGTTTCCGATCGATGCATGTGGTTCACCATCGACAAGGAGAATTCCGACATCTTATGCGGAAGCTGCAGAAATGCGGTGACGATGGATGAGATCGAGACATGCCAGTCGAGACCGACCCATTGCATTAATTGCTCCGCCAATACCCAGGACCACTACAAGCGTTCAGCTCCAACATTGGAGGCCAGGAAGTCCGTCCTACTCCTTGCGGCCAGATTGAAGGTTGCATTCGAGGATCTTGGTGTTGACATTGTTGACATCAATCAAGGATTTCAAACATGGCTCACATTTACTGCGTCTTCGTTGATTTCAAATGCATCGTTGGCGTATGGGGAGCATTTGATGAAATCTCTATCTCACATGGGAGGAGTCAGAATTTCGAAGAGGCAAGCTCTGGAAATTTTCCGGAACGGACGCGGCAAGCAATTCAGCATCTATCGCGAAAGAGTTTTTGATGAAGTCGCGAAGAAGTGGCTATTGATCTACAGAGTCACAAAGGATTGCGGAAATGTCGCATACAAAGACTTCTTCGAGAAGGTCGCCGTTCCCGAGGTGAAGGAGAGGAACGAGATCTTTGGATTCTCCCGTGCATCTGCCGAGAAAACTGGAGATATCATCGAATTCTGGCTTGGTGTCTTGGATGTGGCCAATATGGCCAAAGGAGTTGTTGATGTTTTCAATGCCAGTGTTGATCCAGCTGAGTATCTCAATGGATTGGAAAAGGCATTGGCTCAGTTCACATCGACATCAAGAACCTCAAGCACCATCAATGACAAGAGACGGGGATCCTTCGACTGCACACTGCAAACCGCAGAAGCCGAGAGGGTCATGAAGATCATCCACGCAATCCCCGGATATGAATCGCTGGCCAATTTCAGCTGCCTCACAGAATGGGAGAAGGATCAGGTATTCTCTCATTATCGCAGGAAGAACAACATCACAGGGGATGACGCCAGCATGGGCGCTGATGCCGATGCCAAGCCAGGTGACGAGTCTTCGGCTCACCCTGGGGAGGAGGAAGCTGATGAGCCAGCAAACGATCCCACTGATGTGGTCAGGGACTCAGAGATTTCCGGGAAACAACAACTTTTGGATGCGTTGGGAAAACTCTTCACTGTCTCTGAGGATGTCAATGTGTGCTTGTATTGTGGTAGCACCAAACATGGCCATCTTGAATGTGAACATGAGAAGAGAAATGAAGTCAGAAAGGTGCTAAAGGCCGTCCGAGCGTCGCTCGAGGCTGATAGTCCCACATCTGATGACGTCGATATGGAGCCTCCTGAGCACAAGAAGGACGGTTCAGGTGCTACTGAGGGGTCGGGGCAAACAGATGAACCTACAAAACCGAGGTTTAGTGAACACCAATGGTACGACAGCATCAGAACTATGTCTGAAGTTGGTGACCTCGATGAGTATGGTAAATTCTGCATTGAAGGACGTGATGTTACAAAGCTGGGACCACAGAACGTTATTGACCTTAACGAAGTGATCCGAGACGCTATCGTCAGAGGAGGAGGTGACACTTGGTCAGTGCCAGACTTCATGGCAAGCTACTCTGACAACAACATCAGGAAGACCTTCTACAAACGTGTCGAGGCGCCGCAAGATGGTTTCTTGAAAATCATCCCAACCACAGGGGCCCATTTCTTCAATTGCTCCTACTTTGGCGGCGTAGAATATGCGGCCAACTACCGCTTCGAAACTGGCAACCGACTCGACACCTACGAGGACAAGGTGAGTGCCTCACTGAACAGGATCCTACGGCACAATGTGGGGAAGGTATCAGAGCAGCAGAGTCTGCCCTGTGATGACGCCGGCTGGGTGCCCATCGAGGAAGTGCTCAAATGTGAGTCCATCTGGAGGCACGATTATGCACGCTGGCCACACGTATTCCTTGCCCCAAAGGGAAGAGCAAATGATCAGAGTGCATGGAATGTCAATGAGGCGAACTTTCGCATGACATTGCTCTTCAAGATCATGTTCCACTGTGCCAGGTACGGACGTCGTGTGCGTGAACAAGTTTTGGCATTTGGGATCAACAAGGATATTGATCGCCGCAGCCTGACGTGCATTGACAACAATGTCGATGCGGATACGCACATCCCTGATGAAGGTCTACTGCTCTATCCAGTGGCGGTTCGTGCTCCTACGGGGCACAAAGAAGGATCTTCAAGAGACGACGTTTCATTGCTGTCCTCGCTGCTTTCGCATCCAATCGCACCCAACACTGTTTTGTCATTACCGGTTTGTTTCCACATCACCAAGAAGACCAACCTCCGAAGCATCTGGAGGCAAGGATTAATTCCAGGAGGTCTTGGAGAAGGTCATCGGATGTTCACGTTCTTCAACCCGTACGTCCCATGGGATCACAGATCATGGACCATCACGAAGAGCGTTGATACGCGTAAGGGTGACTACATATGCTTGTTCATCCCGACCGAGACCTTGATGGTGGAATATGGCGGTCGACTAACTGACTCGGGACAGATCGTTTCACCAAGGATCATCCCATTCTCAGCAATCAAAGGAGGATGGATTCAGGACCCCAAGGATCAGTACAACAAGACATGGCTCCGGTTGTTCGTCCCGTCGGGCGACGACCAGGTAGTCCGGTCTGGAACTATCAAATCAAGAACGGTAGCCACCAAGGAATCCATCCTAAGAGTTGCAAGTCAGTGCATCGACGCCGAAGACCAACCGTTTGACGAGATTGCCATGGATGCCATGAACATCGTCAACCAATTCAAGAACAACCTCATCGAGCCTGGCGGACAAGAACAATACCTGGCCCGCATCAAGCTGATTGACTACATAGTCGAACGCAAAAGGGTGCAAACTTCAGGTTGCCGCCATTGTCCTCACTGTATCAACGAGACGCCGACAAAGCTAGCAGTGTGTCTAGTTTGCTGGACAGAACTTGAAAGTTGCGGGATTCGTCCATATCGGCTACAAGCTCCTGAAGACGATGAAGATGAGGCCACGAAGAAAGAGCTCGATGAAGAAGTTCGTCGACAAGAAGAATCGTTGTTCAAGGATACGGTCAATCAAGCACAAGAAAACGTATCCGAATCCAACGACTATGGCTTCAATCCTGACGAGGTCGACTACAATGAAGGTGACGATGAGGAAATGGATCAGGAGGAGGAAGCTCAACAGGAAGAAGACGAAATCATTGAAGAAGACGATGATGAAATGGACGTCGAACCTGATGATGAGCCTTCTACCAAACTTCCAGCATGGACTAAGAATCTTGAGAGCGGCAGCAAGGGTATGCCAGAAGACGGACTTATCAACAATGATGTCTCCGAGGCCGCGGCTCACTTGTATGACAATGCTGTCATGTCAAAGGTCATCACAATGTTCAGGCACTACTATAACCAGAGAGTCACTATGACCCCAGAGGAGTACCATGTGATGATGACGGAAACCAAGCGAGTCCGGCTGGATCTGGACGACTTCTGCCCCTACACAGGCGAAGACCCGGATGGCAACCTCAAGCGGCCGACAGAGCTGGAATTGGATGAACTCTTTCAGGAGAAAGGGAAAAGGAACTCATGGTCAGAGGGAGAGAAGATGTACTCAGGACGACCAAGAAACATGATGATGCCTGTCATCAAGAATTTGGAGATCTATGAAAAGATGATGGAATTTCTGGTCTGCGCCGGGTACACTCCCGAATCATTGGGTTTCCTCATGCCAATGAACCGAATGCAGGCTGATGCCCAAGGAAAGCAGGAGATGCGAGTGACCATCAGCAATTTTCTTCGACGACTGCTAAAAGGAACCTTTCCAGAACACGAATCATACACCTTCTTTCGCTCCGGGAGCCACGGCTTCCCCAACTGCATTGAACTCCCAGCTTTCTCAGTGTATCTGAGTCTGAGAGAAAAGGAACAGAAAGTGGAACTACTCTTTGCAGCCCAACAATGTGGCATTCCTTTACCTCAAAACTTTGTCAGCAAGATGGCTTATGCTATTCAACTGGCTGAAGCAGAGGCGCAGAGGGGAAAGACCGAGATGAAAACGAAGATGGCTCCAACTCTTGGCGACGAAGTGGTAAGTGAAGTATTCAAAGCAGTCGGACATACTGCCGCTTCCAAGTTTGCTACCGCAGACGCGAAAGCCAAATCATCAGCACAACCTTCACAGAAACCTGAAGGAACTGGTTCAGCATCATCCTCATCGGCAAGCGCGCCAAAAGCTAAAGCTATGCCAAAATCCCATGAACCATCAAAGGCACCGCCTGCGAAACCCTCATCGCCGAAAGCTGCTCCGAAACGTGCGGCAGGATGGGAGAAAACTCCATCAGCACCTCAATGGAAGAAAGTCCGCCGTGAGCAGTGAACTTATTACCTCTGTCCATCAAAATGATCACTGGACTACAAGATGTGCATCGTCTTTGTAAACAGATGATCAGGAAAAGACCAACTGAGTGGACTCTGAGCGAGGCAGTAGATTAATTCGCTTAGGTTCAAGACTTTTTGATATTCCCAATTTGCACGAAATTCTGCAATGTGCACGTGAATTCGTTAGTTAGCATCGTAAATCTTTGGTAGCGAAGTGACCCATTTCTCCCGACGGGTGAGTAGCAAGCTTAGCCAACGTAGAAGAGTAGATGTTAGCTAGCAATAATTCGCGTTGTACAGCTTGATGAAGCGCCGATGCATCGACAGCCATAGAGTAGGCGAACCCTGAACCATTATTCCCTTCGGGTATGTGGGGAAGGGGGACCCGAATGGCTTGTTTTATGTACATAGGCGTAATTCAGGTAGCAGAAACATTCTAATTCAAAGTTCCCTCTCTCGTGTCCGTGGTCTGAAGATACCACGGGCATGGAGGGTGTTAAAGGGAACGAGATGAAACAACATGTACAGCATGCAGTGTTAAAACAACATGCTGTGACCGCCAAACATTGGCTCAAGCGTATGGAGAAAAGGGATGCGTCGTGTGACTCCGCATGGCATTTGTCGGCTACCAGTAGCAAGGGTACTACAGGTCTGAAATAACATCCAGAACAAGGATCCATTTGTTCACATTTGGATGCATCAGATGTAATGTACTGTACTCAAGTATGGAACGGAATATTATCTATGTCTCTGTCTCTCTCTCTCTCTCTAGATGCTTGTCAGCTACATACTTTAGACCATAAGTGGGACATGCCACGCAATTTTGGTTAGGGGAAATGCGAAGTGTTGTGATCCACCCCCCTATGAATGGATGGGGCATTTCCTCATTGTTTCTGTGGAGCCTTGGAGCCTCCGTTCGAAGACATTGCCGAGGCCAATCACCATGACCACCATGATCAGCTCTGGTGAAAGCAAAGTTGATGAACCCGACCCCAAGAAACCGCGGCTCGATGGCTTGGTGCCCCCGCCCCCAGCGCCACCAGCACCTCCCGCCCCACCAGCTCCCCCCCAGGTGCCTTCCCTGAAACCCAACAGTGTGGGCTACGGGATGCAGGATCTCATCTCTCAGATGGCTGCCCGTGGCGTTGCCAAACCAGCGCCTGGGATGGTGCTGCCAGCGCCCATGGGCATCCGGCCGATGCTTCCGGCCATGGTGCCATGTGGGATGCCCATCCCAGGACCACCGGGCTGCGGTGCAGCACCAGCTGGATGTGGTGGCTGCATGTTGCCCTTACCTGGGCCCCCAGTCACTGGGAAGCCTGTGTTCTTGGCTGCGGCAACAGTGACCTGGAAGCAGTTGGGGGTGCAGTTCCACTAAGAAGTGGGCCACATAACCATAGTAGTTGAAGGGTTATATCATGTTATATCAGTTATATCCCAACTTATGGAGGTTTCATGAGGTTACCATAGTTATACCTATCAACAACGCCAGCTGCTCTCCCAAGCAGTTGGGCTTGTTTTCTTGGTGTGCCATCCTGGCATGAGGCTCACATCAAACCGACATCCAGCAAGCCGGGGAAGCAGCTGGCCATGGATTTTGTACAGTCCAGCAAGGACACCGTGGATCACCGTCAATTACACGATGGAAAACCATGGAAAACCACCATTTTAACAGGTAACCATGCTAATCGTAAAAGTACATGGGAATAAATGGGCCATTTTTTGTAGCTACTGTTGAATTACCGGAGGGTAGTTGCTGTGCGGGTTATATACTGAATCATAGTTATTTATATAATGTTATTTATCCATCCTCGTATTTATATATCCATGATTATCCATGTATATGTCCCCCATTATATCCCGATGTTTGCTTAGTATCATTTGATTACACCCCAGGAATGCCCTGAAAAATCATCAGTTGCCACAGGAGAAGCAGGCCGAAATGCTCAAGGATCCCAATGTGGCCAGGGCCATCCTTCAAACCTTGGAGGGGGCGGGGCGCCCAGGCGCGGCTGTTTTGGATGGAGGTTTTGAGGTTCCAATTTATGGGGGATCCCCAGCTGGATGGTCAATGGAAGGTCAAGGGGAAGTACTGGATCTGAGAATGCCATGGGATAGGCTTGGAGCGGATCAGAGTTGAGCCCCTTTGGTGGTTGTGGATCCTGAAGATACACTGCTCGTATCTCTGTGGGCATATTCGTTGTAAAATAAGTTTGAAACACGTTGATTCTTATACAAATATCTAGAGAGGAATATATATATATGTATAATTAACATATATAGCGTATATGATACCCGACTCTGTACCATATATATATATAGCAATATATAGCAATAATAATAATATATATATAATATGTATATGTGTGTGTGTACTGATTGATGCCGTTTTCTCAATAGTTGTACGATGTTTGCTCTACAGCCTCCATTTCCCTGTAAGGTGCAGTTCCTGCGGTTCCTGTTGCGAAAGTGGCAACTGAAGCAGAGGCCTGGCATGGCCGGACGTGTCAAAGTCTCAACGATAGATTCCCGCATGGTGCGGGAATCACCGATTGGCTGAAAATTTCATTTGAAATGGCATGAGGAGGGGCTCACACTACTGGTGTCAAGGTGTCAAGGTGTCAAGGTCGTGATCAAAAGAGGAAACAAAACCAAACAGATCAAAAATAAAGGACTGGATAACCCCATAAGTCAACGGCATCCAATAATTTGAAATTCGAGACAAAGAAAGAACCAAAAACCTTGACACACCAATCATGCTAGCAGTCTATGTCGCTTTGCCCTAAGCTGTTTGCACCTTCGAATTCGACGCTCCCATCCAGCTTCCATATCACTGACATATATTGGTTCACAAGGATTCTCAATTTGCCTACTTTGAGTCGGCAGAGTAGGTGGGCCAGGCTGAACTCATAAAACATGGGCATTGTTTTTTATTTAAGAAGCACATTTTTCAAAGAAAACAATTCTTGATTGGTAGAAGAATATTGATGTTGCCAGTCGGTTTCCAACAAATGCGGGGCAAACACCATTGAATGTGGATACACGATTGGTAGTTTCAACGATGTTTCACTTCCCACCTGGGATGATGATCACAGGTGCTTGATATTCGCGATATGCGTTGAAAAGCACCAGCTTGAAGTGGTATCCTCACATGGCTAGACGACAAATAGGTCAGTTTATACGCCCAGTCAGTCGGTGAGTTACATGGTCCAGTTATGGCTGGGGTCGTACTACTTACTGAGTGGGGTGAACCCCCAAGTATGTTCCTGCAAGCAATGACTCAGGGGCTTCCCCTCACATTTCGTCCTGCCAGGGCAAAGATGCGCCGCTGTGGACAGGCACAGATCAGCCTGGACTGATGACTGATGGATAGATATAAAAGCCTGGATAAAAGATATACTGGTTGGTGGTTTGAAACATGAATTTTATTTTTCCATATATTTGGAATTTCATCATCCCAACTGACGAACTCATATTTTTCAGAGGGGTAGGGCTCAACCAGCAACCAGTATATGAAAAGATCCCATTCTTCAACAGCCGGAGATGCTGGAGGTGTGTTGACCCTGGCGCGCAACAGCGCGAAGCGGCTCCCTGCGCGGGTCACCTTGCATCGAGGTCGGGATAGCTGGAGATGACCCCAAAACCATAGATTTCAACACTGAAATTGTCTACGACTGTCTAATTTTAGATGATTTTTAGGAATCCACTACTGTATATAGATCCATATAGTGAGTTGAAACCCAGTTGGGTCCAGATTTTTTTTTAGATAGAGTGATTATTTTTATATGTTGTGATCATGCATGTATGTAAAATATAGATAAATATAGTGTATACAATGGATACAATAATTACAACATATTGTGTATGTTCATGTATGTTCATGCCAAGGGAGAGACATAGGAATACATACATACTGGAACGGGTTTGTACGCACTCATACACACAGTTGCAAAGATGAATATAGACATATAGATATATATATATACAGTAGATGTCATTATATTTCATATTATATACCAGTAAAAAATCTTATACATGTGATATATATATATATAACTATGTACTGTATATGATATGTATACATATATATATATATATGAATATGCACGGAGTGGGTATGTTAGAATGAAGTCCATTTATGTTGGACTGAGATCCAGGCAACAAGACCTGGCCTCAGTATGTCTTGGTTTTTTGTTCTGGGTCTGGGTGGATGGACGATTAGAATGTTTAAGGTTTCATCGTGTTTGCCATTTTGACAAGTCAAAAAGCATGTCCTTTTCAAAGGATTTTTCGGTGGTGGATAGATGAGTGGCATTTTAAATAAGTCTCCTGCATCATGTTTTTGTAAGGTCTCTGGGATTCACTCAAAAAATCGCGATTTTTCTCAGGCAAAGTGCAAGAGATCGAAGTGGCAGTGCGGTCGGCGGCGCAGCACCAGCCGGCCATGTTGGATATCAAACATCGAGTACCCTTTGAGGAGGCCAGGAAAACAGATGGTGAATCGGTGAGTCATCCCTCAAAAAAAATCAAAAAACAACTGGTTGGTGGTTTGGAACCATGGAATTTTATGACTTTCCATTCAGTTGGGAATTTCATCATCCCCAACTGACGAACTCATATGTTTCAGAGGGGTAGGTATACCACCAACCAGACAAATCTGCTGAGTTTCCCCAGCTTTGAGCACCAAAAAAAGAGTCACCCCTCAGGCGGCGCGGCGCATCAGTACTGGCTCAGTCTTGTCGGTGGATCCCATCAGCCCGGCGGATCAGAAATCCTTTGATGAATACATCAAGTATTTCAAGACCAAGCCCCTTGGCGGTCTCAAGTTTCCGATGCTTTTTTATTATAGCATAAATGGGAAGAAGCATCCAGCATTATGCAGCTACTTTAGGGTATGATATATGATATAATATAATATAATATAATACAATATAATATATTCTATATATTATAATATATATATATACTAAATATATATATATACTATATATATATACTAAATATATATATATATACTATATATATACACACTATATATATATTATACTATATATAAACTATATATATATATAATATATATATAATATACTATATATATATACTATATATACTATATATATATATATTATATTATATTATATTATATTATATTATATATATATATAAATGACCGACTTGTATGTAGGGTACAAGGGTTTTGACCCATAACTTCCATCACCTAAAGTAGAGATGGAAACCTGGATGGAACAGGATGGCCCAAGGGATTTAAGAAGGCTCCTTGGGGCGGTTTGTTTGAGAATGTTTTCGTAACTCGTATTATATATATATATTATAGTATATATAGTGTACATATAGTGTATATTAATATATTAATATCATCATTTGTTCTTTATTTCAAGACCAAACTCGGCGGGTGTTTAACTGTTTGTCTGAGAATTTCAGCAAAATCTTTGCCCAAATGCGCAGACGAATGAATAATCTGGGTTTCAAGGGCACTTCTTTCAGGACCTGAAGTAGGATTTTACATAGGTGTTGTCGTCCGATGGTCCTGTGGATCTTCAAGTGAAACGTTTGGGACAGGATGGGAAAGGACGTTCAAGACTAACAAAAATCATTCGTTGTATGCTATAAGTTATTTGTGTTTGATATTTTTTGCGGATCTTGAAATGAAAAAATACACATGGAACTTGAGGGCAAACAGTAGATGGATGCAAAACAGTGGGATAGCACAAGTCAGGTCTCGCGCTGGCGTGGCGCGGCTTGTGGGAAACTTGGCCTTGTACCTGCTACCTGCTGGAGAAAGTCCGGAGGTTCCCAGGGGCAGTGGCTTTGTATTCCTGAACCCAAAGAGTTTGCACCACAGTTTGTCACAAACATCCATAGAAATATTCAAGAAATTGTCAGCGTATGTCAGGGGTCTGTTTTTAATACAAGAATATACAAGAGTATTCTTTTCCATGAGCTCCAAAAGTGATTTCAATGTGCATATTCAGCGGGAATGAATAACCAGAAAACAATTCCTTCCCTCAATAACAGATGCATTTCCAAAAACCCAGGTTTAGCAATGGACCTATCGCTTTTGGGTGATCCCTTACTGATCTTAGTGGCGCTATTCAACTTTAGGGGGATGGGATTGTGATGATGACCCGGGATGCTGGTAGTTAAGGGCCAAGGGGTTCTGAGGTGGCAGGTAAGCCTTTCCCAACATCTCAACATGAAACGAAAACCTCTAGAAACCAACAACAACCATGGAAAAATACAGGCAACCCGCAACCCCTCTCGATTTCTTGGCCCCTTCCAGTCGTTTTCTTCATCACCTGGCGCGCACGTTCCACGCGCAGGTGTTGAAGGCCCTGTATGAGTTGAATACGCATATCCCACGTGGCTGGAGCATGGGTCCGTTTGGTGGGTCCAGTGAACCACTGGGGCCATAAAAATAGAAGTGGCACATCGGGCTATAATATATTACATCTCTATCAGTTGATGATGTTATGCAATGTTATGACTAAGTTGTTGCTGATATGTTGTTTGTTTTGATTGATCAACATCTCCATGGTAAAGTTCCCAAGTGTCACAATTTTCAGAAGAGGGGATATCTTGCCGATTGCCGCAGGGTAAAATTAGTGTATGTCAGTTCCTGTACTTTTTGAAGGGCCCCCGTTTGAAGTCTGGGACGGAAGCACCAAAGGATGTCATAGTAGGCGGTGGGATTTAAAGAAGCTCCCGATAGAACTGGAGAGTCAAATTCATGAGTTCAGTATACTGCTGCATAAATATATATATATATATATATTACATATTGATTTGAAATTTATATTTATCTAAGTTTATATACATGCACATGTGATAATACAAATCATTTATGTGCACGTGTTTTCTATGAGCTGCAGATGTTGTAGACAGAGGTGGCCTAGTTCTAGGGACTGGACCTTGCACTTCATCAAAGCTGGTGGGTGACCCAATCACGGGTAGACTTACACACAGTATGTTGCCCTCCAACCAACACCCTCCCCAGATTGTTTTAACTATTTGGCTGGCTTCCGGCTGTCTTGTTAAGAATCTAACTGGTTATCTAATCGAAATCTCAATCTTGGTTTTCATGTCAATCTGAAGCTAATCGATCCATCTCTTCATCTATCTATTTGTCTGTACCCATGTATCTACCTATCTATCTACTCATTTATTTCTCTTTTCTAATATATATATATGTGTGTGTGTGTGTTATATATACACAAATATGTATATATAATTATATATATATAGATGTGCGTGTGTGTAGGTATGTTTGACAGGAGCACGTTGTGCAATCCATTTAGGCAATGGCAGCTTGCTGGGGATCATCGGTGAGAGCGGCCCTGTTCCTCGACCTTTTCATCGAGATGGGATTGGAACTGCGTAGGTGATGGACTCGAATCCCGACAAAAATAGATAATAAAATCCAAGTAAAAGAGCGACAAATTATCTATGGCATCTATGGCGATTTCTACTTAGTAGGATGTTAAATTACCTAAGCCATAAAGTCCTAGATCATTTACTTGTCTATCCTTTTTGGTGGTACTCTCTGTCTTATGGCAATTTATGGATTAGGTCGCCGCACCAAAAACGTGGTACATGAATTGCTTCTGTGCGGTCCCCCTGAATGGATCTGAAATCATTCCACCATGGATGGGCTGGACTCAGGTCGCCCCACCGGGTGCGCCGAGAGAGTTACCGAAAGCCAAGGTGCGGCAAAAGAAGTGGTGGAATTCGTCAAGTAACCCCCCTGAAGTTGAATGTCCCAATATGGGGCCCAAATTGAAGAGATCCAATACTAAATCTAGGTTTAATGAGAGATCAGTCGAGAGAGATAGCAATTAAATCAAGAAAAACGCAGGTTTGAATACCAACACGCAGCATGACTGGGCTTTGGAAAAAACAACATAGGGGTGTATCACCCACAAGGATGGTTTAAAAAATTGTGGCATCAATGATGGGGCCTTTTCAGCCACCAACAGTTGTTTTGATGAGATCACAACCGCGACGGTGTCGTGAACTAGGACTCAACTGGTGTACTTACCAACTTTTAAGACCAACTGTGATAGAATCAGATTTGTAAACCTTGGTGAATAGTTTGCAAGGCAGTTTTTTTCCATGTGTTTGACAGCCCCTTGTGCTGTTTCATAAGGGTGCGCACAGTTGGCCTTGAGGAATGTGGGGGCAAGAATAGTTCCGGCAACAAGTTGGACTTTGTCCAAATTACCCCAATTTGGTCTACCTTTGGATGTGAAAAAGGTGAAGCATCCAAGTGATGGACACCGAACACCCAAAAAGCCCTATGTAGGTGTTGGATGGTGTGGGGAATACACACATATAAGTATATAATATATCACGTACATGTACATATGATATATGTGTTTTTTTTATTTGCGCATGATATATTATATGTATATAGGTATACTTTGATATCACATATTCACACATGACTATACTTTGATATCACATATTCATATATATATATATGATATGTATTAAATACATGGTGTAGCCCATGGCGTATCACTGTTCAGGTTGCCCCCCAGCTGACCGCAGGAGGTGAAGCCAGAGGAGAAGAAGGAGCCCGCGGAAGGCCGTGCCGTTTGGGAAATGGTCACTGTTAGTCGATGGATTTAAGGGGATTTCATGGGATATACCTAACACAATCGTCAGGGTAGTTCATGGGATTTCGAAGATCATGATTTTCGATGGGATGTTAACAGTCAAGAAAAGGAGTCAATGGAATTCAATGGGTAGAACTGAATTGGATGTATGATATAAAATTATATACAGTACATACATCTAGTCTAATCTAATCTAATATAATATAATCCAAAAAAGAAAAAACAATCGAATCCAATCTAATCTAATCTAGTCTATCTAATCTATCTAATCAATCTAATCAATCTAATCTATCTAATCTATCCTACCCTATCTATCCTATCTATCTTTTCTATGTGTTTGTTATTTTATCTGTCTATCTATTTATTTAGCACCAACAAGCCGATATTTAGTGGCTAAGAAACCGACATGAGGATCTTAAACTCATGAACCTTGGGATTCAACAGGTTATATTTTTTGGATTTGAAAAGGACATAATGATAATAAATGTATACATATATATATATGTAAATAGATATTGTTGGATATAAATTCCCATTATACATATATATATATGCATGTATATATATATATGTATGATGTTATGTATGCATTTATGATGTTATATATGTATACATGGTGCTAACTTAATGCGGATACAGGGATGAAGATCGTACCGGCTATCTTGGTGTTCACCAGGTGCACAGTTTCTTGGTGTTTTTAACCATACCTAATCACTTAAGAAATGGATGAACAAGTGATTGGATTTGCATGAGCATTCTTTTTCAAAAACCCGTGTTTTATCACTTTGGAAATGGTTAGTTCTTTTGCCCATGGTTTTATTTGGATTTTACATAGATTTCATTTGGAGCACCTTGGGGACACGCACTGCTCGAGGGGATGACGAAGGGAAAATGTCTTCCAAGGCGCTTTTTTGGGTAAGGCTTTGTGGCTAGTTACATCATGTCATCCCCATGTTATTAAGCATCAACAGTATACAATATACAATCTATATATGTATATGTGTGTGCGTATGGTTGGGGTGCAAACCTGAAACATCTCTAGTCGGATCATGTAACTCGAGTGTAACATGCGGGTCCTTTTTTTGACTAAGACAATCGTGGCTAGAAGCAAAGAGGATGAGGATGAGATGCGTGAATTTTAAATATATCTATTTATACGTACATACATATATATATACATACATATATATATAATATATATATATAATATATATATATAATATATATATATATAGTGAAATAGTGTGAAATAGATAAATGGTTGGCATGCAAGCAAGATCAGCTATCTATTTGTAAGAATGCATCATACTTGGCATTTCAGCCAGTAAGGATGGGACATTTCATGTCTATTGGTGGACCGCAATTGAAAAGTTGGGACTGCCTTCATGTGCCAGTCGTCACTATTGATGCCCTTCTCACATTTGTTGGTTGCTGAATCGCAGGGCAATTCTCGTTGAACTGCCAATAATAACGGCATGATACTGTAGACAGCTTTGTCTAAAAATGGAGAAACGTGCAATCCCACGGTTGTTTTTTTTTTACCAGTTGAAATGCATTTTTGGAGTACAGTATGCGATTTGCTTGGACAAACCCAAATGTCAGAGTTGATTGCATATCCCAGATATGCTATATATCAATATCCCATTATCCTCTGGTAATCAAACATGGCTTGCGGACATTTATCCATTTAGTTCGATGCTTTACCTTTCAAAATGCCACAGTGGTTGCGGTATTTATGAAGGATTTCCCCATCAATGTTTAATTACCGGAGGGTAATATCCAACTGATATCCTTTCATTGTTGGTCGAGGGGAAGTGGCCAGGAGCTCATGGATTTGTTCAGCAATCCAGACCTCATTGCAGCGCTTGTGAGTGATGGCAAATGAATAGTGCGCATCCAGTTTTTATTTTGGACAAGAAACTGGAAATCCTAATTTGCCATGGGAAAAAACATGATCATCTGTAAATAGAGAAACATTGATGGATTTTTCCACGTGAGAATAGATAAGATTTACCACAGGTCACAGGTTGAACTGAGCACTGACAGAAGAGGAGATTTGTTGCCATGCGTGGTAGTGTTCTTCAAGAAGGTCTTTTCTTTCCATGGTACATTTGTTGCATCAAGCATTGCACGAGAAAAGATTAGGTTGTATTGGGCTAGGGCCTATCAGTGTTGCAAGTGGTGTTATGTTTGCTATAGCTAGCTTGGTTGGTGGTGTGTTTTGATTCAAGCAGTGTGTCCATCAATCTAGCAGACTGACGAAGTGGCAGGGACAAGTGTAGAGGTCTTGTACCTGTTCCCAACTCCTTTATCACCACATTTGGTGATTTGATGACGATAAAATCTGCCCACAAGTTTGCGATGCTGATTTTGATTGGGATGGAGATGGGACGAGAAATTCTCCTTGGGCCATCAGTAAATACATACAATATGAAAATACACATAATACACAGTATGCACACATGTATTTACAATACACACACACATATATATATATTATATATATATATATGTCTACTGTACATATTTAAACATTCTGATTTTCACCTGCGCAACAATTTATCAACTCAACTGATTTTTTTCATAAATAAGTTGGGGTGCAGAGGTAGCACTAGGTGCGTGAGGTGTAATGACCCTATGCCGTGGCTTGGTTGCGAGGTTACACGACTGATTAGTTTTGTCAATCAGAGGTGAACGCTAGTTGATGGGTGTTTTGCACCACTTACATCGATAAATAATGACGCTTAGTCTCGGGGTCGCTGTTTCAGAAGCATCCCAAGCATTTGAAAATAGGCATCCCAATTTAGGCAGGTATTTTTCCGGCACCGTTTGCCACCCGGCATTGTGGATGGAAATATCTTACAGATTCTCACAATAGAGTATCTTAGAGTATCTTAGAATATCTTCCAAGTCGGCAGACCTTAGATCTGGCATTCATGGGCCAATGGCAATGGGATCCAGGTGGTATTGGTCGTGGTCCTCCCATTAGTCCATGGGAAGACTGCGATGGTCCTACAGAGACGGACACTGGCAACTTCATCAACTTCACCTAGAAAAGCTCCCCACAAGTCATTTGCAAATTATGGCCAACAGGAAGTTGTTCAAGTGATTTCGTACGTGTAGAATTGCGTAGATGTAGTTAAAACAATAATAAACCGTCCCCCAAATCACCGTAAATCGGTGGTATAAACCCTTCCCAAATGGGTGGTTTATGACATTATGACATTGCTTTACAATGTTTAACCCACATGAATCCTCATTAATCCAATTAATAACAATTAATATCATATATTATCCATCATTAATCACCATTAAGCATCATTGATCACCATTATATCACCATTATATCACCATCTTGAGACCATGGCAAGATGCCGCGGAGTTGATCCTTCACGACCATGGCGGATTTTTCGGTGAAAAGTCCTCAGTAGAGATGGGCGGGGCCGAGGATCACCGTGCTGACATGGGGTATGGGCTCTGACATGTAATGCCACAATAGACCAAAATGGTCCATTTGGCTGTTTGGGGTGGCTAGGATTTGTTGATCTTTGTTGAATGTAGTGAATGTAGTGACTGTTACTGGGCCTACGGCATGATATACGGTCAAGATATGTTCAACGCTTGCTTGGGACGGTCATAAAACTTGGATGACAAAAAAATCACGACCTCAGGGCGACGTCACTGGAATGATGGGATTTGGAGCTGAGGTAATTATCCCAAAATGGCTTCTCAATTCGGGAAAGAAACGTATGATGTTACATGATGTTACCCACATTGGTATGTCCATCTGTCCATCTCCAGCACGCATTTGTTCAAAACGAAAGCTGACAACCCAGGGCTTCATCAGGAACCAGGGGTCCGGTGAAATCCGAAGGGTTGTTGGTGAAATCCACCATGCTTCCGAATGATGAAACCCAGAAAAACTATAGCAACAATGGGGATATTTGGCTGGACTTCGGCTAGAATTTGCAATTTTCTTTGGTTGTGATCTTCCAGCAATGTTTGTGATGTTCCCATTGTTGTTGGTTCAATCTTCAGTACATTTGAGATCATGTGAGATTTTGTTGAGATCATTTGAACCACCTCTGGAGCACACACCAAGTCCCCTTAACCAAAAATACACCCAATCATTTCATGTTCTTTAACATGAACTCCCTTTAAAGAAAAAACAAGGATACTATTTGGTTATTTAACATAGCCATGGAAAATCACCATTTTGAATAGGTAAACCATCTATAAATGGGCAATTTTCCATGGCTATGTTAGATAACCAGAGGGTACACCAAATGATTTGAGAATCCGTTCATGAAGCTGAGGCTTTTCAGCTCGGGTGCGGCGCAGTCACAGCAGCTCCACCATGGACTAGGCTGGAGATGGTGACTCGAAGAGTACTCGGTGGCTCAGCCCGGGAATCGTAAGTGGATTATAAATTATAAGCAAGTTGCAAGTGGTAGAAGTAGGCTTAATCCACCTAGGGTTATAATGGGTTGTAACCAACTTACTAAGTGGGATGAGCCATCAAGTATGGTGACAACGATGTGAAAACCATGAAAAGCATTCGGAAAAAAGGGCACATGATACCTTTTTGATGTGAATAGCAGGACAAGCAATCTTTTGGTTGGTTTGGTGAATGGTCACCATGATTTTTTTGCGGCACTTCAATCAAGTTGGTAGGATATTGGCAAAGAACCAATTCGCTGATCATGCCTGGGTACTTCAATGATATTGAAGGAACCAGAGTGTTGTCGAAGACAACTGCTAGGATTATAGACAACGTAGAAATTCGAACGTTTAAAAATCACATGAATAAAATGATTTATTTGATTTTATTTGTATTTATTTTTCGGCAATTCTGTCGACGAATACGGCAAAAGACATAGGAGAAACAATGGCTATTTGTATGCACCCTGTACGGGAAAAAAAAATAAATCAATGATACAAAATATTATATAATACATAATAATATAATATAATAATAATAATATATACACAATATTATATGCATTACTACATTACCAACAAAATAATGAAGATTTCCTTGCAATAATTATTTCCAAATCAAAATCATTATAAATATTTTTTTTTATAAAAAAAATATAAAAAAAACAAATAATAATTCTAGATCTTAAAATTCCCACAAATATACCCCTATTCCAGGATATCCCAGATATATTTAATATATTTATATATATTTATATTGTTTTCGGTAATTCTATCGATAAATACAATAATATAATTTAATAAAAATAATAATTATATATAATATAAAAATAAATATATTTATAATAATATAAATAACTAAAAAAATATATATTATATATTCAATTATATATATTATAAAATATTTATAAATAATAATAATAATAAATATATATATTATAAATA
>CAMXCT020006841.1:0-173559 GCA_947184155.2 Cladocopium goreaui | reverse complement strand
ATGGTCTTAGTAAGTGAGAATAATTGCAAAAATGGATATCGGTTGGTATCGGTTGGGGTATCGGTGAGAATGGTGTGTGAATTGCCGCAAACAATATGTTTCGTGCTCTCCAAGAGAAAGCGAATTGAGGGTAGCTGTTTATAGCCCTGTGTGTAACCGTTACTGTAGAAAAATTACTGTACTTCGTGTGATCCCCACCATGACATTTATACATGTTCTTACTGGCGCATCTTCTGGCATTCTATCTGACATATCTTCTGACATTCTATTTGGCATTCTATCTGGCATATCTTCTGGCATTCTATCTGACATATCTTCTGACATTCTATTTGGCATTCTATCTGGCATATCTTCTGGCATATCTTCTGGCATTCTATCTGGCATTTCTTCTGGCATTCTATCTGGCATATCTTCTGGCATTCTATCTGACATATCTTCTGGCATTCTATCTGGCATTCTATCTGGCATATCTTCTGGCATATATTCTGACATATCTTCTGGCATTCTATCTGGCATTCTATCTGGCATTCTATCTGGCAAATCTTCTGGCATTCTATCTGGCATATCTATCTGGCATATCTTCTGGCATATCTATCTGGCATATCTTCTGGCATATTTTCTGGCATTCTACCTGGCAAATCTTCTGGCACTCTATCTGACATTTTATCTTCCTACATGAGGTCCGGCAGGGAACACTTGGCATGGATACTCGCGGTTGAGGTCCGGCAGGGAACACTGGGCGTGGATGGTCGTGGTTGAGGTCCGGCAGGGAACACTGGGCGTGGATGGTCGTGGTTGAGGTCCGGCAGGGAACAGTCGTGGTTGAGGTCCGGCAGGGAACACTGGGCGTGGATGGTCGTGGTTGAGGTCCGGCAGGGAACACTGGGCGTGGATGGTCGTGGTTGAGGTCCGACAGAGAACACTGTGGATCGCGAGTCGCAGTTGAGCAGGAGGACGAGGAGGACAACGAGAGGAGGAGGACAACGAGAGGAGGAGGAGAGGAGAGGAGGAGGAGGAGGAGGACGAGGAGGAGGAGGACCAGGCAACTGACATAAAATCTAACAACCCTCACCTGGCAGGTGGGGAAAAACACCCTACTGCAGATTATTGTGGGATCGTGTTAGAATCTAGGGGTATCGGTGATGGGTCGTCCCCTATCGGTTGTGAAGGTTTCATGAAGGCAAGCAAAGTACAAGGCAGCTCTCTACTACTTTCAAATGCTAATAATTTTGTCGGATGCTCATATATGAATTTATATTTTTTATTTTCTAATATCCTTTCAATTTCTCCTTTGCCATCACCGTCCAAGGACGTGCCCGAAATAAGGCATGCAATAGTACCAGCAGCACAGCCACAAGGATCCCACGCTGTCCACAAAAAAGGGAAATACTCATGAGGCCAATTTGGGCAGTCACAGCCTCAGGGAAGAGACATCTCGCTCGCATGTCTGGCAGAAATATGTTCCACGCATGGGTATATCATGGGTATATGTATGCAATGGGTATATATATGGGTATTAACAATATAATGGGATATGTAATGGGTATAGAATGGGAATCACTCAGAATATGATATATTTTGGTATGGTCATCTCTATATTGGACATTGGAATTCAGGGGCAACCCACTGTTGGACAAAACCACTTTGTTCCCTGGGCAAAACCTTATCTTTCCAAATGAAAGCAGAAAAACATAGAAAAAGAGTAAATGAATCATCAAATTCAGCTGAGTGGCAGGGAGTTTCTTGCAGGGATGAAACGTTATCTTCTTGACAAATCCTAAAGACATGAATCTTCCTACACCACCCTGGCACGTTCATCCAAAGTTACTACAGTTACTACATTTCATCACGCGGCATTGAGTCTGACTCCAGTCTTATATGGAATTTAGTTCTAGTTTTGCAAACTCTCCTGCTGTTTCCAACGTAATTCATTTTTTGACCCGGAAACAAAACTCTTCCTGCGAATCTGCTTCGAGTCACCATGAGATATCGAATCCATGGTCCACCCACACTGCGGAAGCCACCGCCGGCAGATTTGGTTTGCATCAAATGGACATCAAACATTTCCTTGGATTTCAGATGGTGTTCAAACATGCAGTATGACAAAATTGAGCCACTGCCAAAATCTGAATGGATCCAAACGAAAATTGACAGCGTAATCATGCGAATTATACAAATGGGAAGGACAAGGGGGTTTCCTCAAGCAATAATAACATAACAAGAGCACTAAATATTGACAACGAAACATCATTCATGAATTCAATTAAATTCATATTAAATCTGGAACAGTTGGAACCCCAAAACTCTTCCCATGAAAAACGATCGTTAAAATGCGCCCCGCTTCTGGTGGGGCCAGTAAGGCCACAACTTGCAGCACCACGCAGAGCGTGAAGAGCAGCGGGCGCATGCAGGAGCCAGTGAGAATCGCAGCGCAAAAAATGAGGTTGATGTAATTTCCTGCAAGGTGGTGCCCCCACAGTTATGTTCGTTGGTGTACAATCCTCATAAACTATAGGTATATCAGAGACCTTAGTATAAATTACAGTATAGTTATTGGAGTTACAAACCAACTTAGCTAACTGTGGGGCAACCTTGTGCAGGATGATGGACAAACATCTGGCTCCATGACGTTTGGATGGATCTTTGTTGAAGGCTGGTAGTGAACTTCAAACAAGTGGGAATGGGTTAACAGATTAAAATCCCATTGAAGACTAGTATTGTTCATAGTACGCAGAATATTGAGTATTAGCCCTGAGTCTGCTTAATCCTTTTGGCAATTTAGATCTAAATGCGCAAAAGTTGCAAAAGTTGTGGGTCACTATCCCAATTCATATATGGGGAGGTTCTTAAATTGGAGGATCCGCAAAACCATTGGGTTCAACAATGAAATGGTCTAAAATCTGGAATCATTTGGGGGGTACCCTGATTTTAGCAAACCTACATATATATATAATACTATATTATTTATGTATACATATTAATTATATCTATATATCAAAAATATATCATATATATATATATTCTTACATATGATATTATACTATATTATACTATATCATATTACATTAACTTATAATATATAATGTTATAATAATATATTATAATTATATTATATCATATCTAATTTGTATTCATATTTAAATAAATGCATATTTATATCAATATTTTATATGAACATCAAATGAAACATATGATATCATATTATATCACATTATTTCATATTATATAATGCTATTTAATTTTATAGTATATTGTACTTATATTATATTATGTCATACTATATTTTTATTATATCAAATTATATTATATTATATATAATGTATTATAACATATTATACTATATTATTATATATTGTATCAAATTATATTAAATGAAATCAAATCATGTTGTAATATACTATATGTATATTATATTACAATATATTATTAATTATATTATATTATATTATATTACATTATATTATGTTATATTACATTATATTAATATATATATATATTATATTATATTATATTATATTATATTGTACTACATATTATATATATTATATTGTACTAAATATTATATTGTGCTACGTTAATTTTAATTATTGGTATATTATAGTATATTATAGTATATATTATTATTCATATTCTGTAATATTATATTACATATATAACATTATGTTATATTATAATACATATATAACATACTATATTATAGTTATATAAATATGTTATATCATGTGATATTATATTACAATTATAGTTTTATTATATTAAATTATTTCATATTATATTATATCAATTTATATAATATCATATCATATCATTTCATATCATATCATATCATATTATATTACATTATATTACATTATATTACATTATATTATATTATATTATACTATATTATATTATATACATACCCCATCACCAGGGGGTTATATACTTGTGCACAACATGGTGATGTCATCCTGACACCCCGGTTTTTTTTTTCACATCTCAGCAGCTGCGCCAATGTGAGCCATCTTCAAACCCCGCAACTCAGACATCCCCTAAAATCATCAACCAGGCTGGCTTTTTAGTAATGAGCCCCTTTCTGCATGATTTGCACACTCATGGTGCTGAAACCAAGGGTAGAACACCCTAAAACATCCTAAAACCATCCTAAAGCATCCCGAAACCATCCCAAAACCATCATAAATCCATCCTAAAACCTCCACTTTGAGATGTTTCTAGATGGTTCAACCCCCACATGCGTCCTGCGAAGCGTTTCAGGTTCGAGGGAACTCGCTCCTGCGGATGCTCCGGTGGCCGCAGGTCACTGAGGAAGTCGTTCCAAGGCTGGGAGGGCGACACGCCAACGGGTGCACCTGGGCTGCTGGATGACTACACCTGCGCTTCAATACCTGTTTAGTGCCTCAGATCTCAGCACATCTTACACTTCAGATGTACTGTCACTACTTGAGTTAGTGAAGTTTCTTCGCATGATGGCAATCTGTACTGTCATTTCAGCTACTTCACCAGTCAGTTCACGAGTTTTCACCCAGAGTTTTCACCCAGAGTTTTCACCCAGAGTTTTCACCATGTTTTCCATCGTTTCCCCACATTCTCCCAGCATTTCCCATGTATTTCCCACCTGCCAGGACCATCTGCAGCAGCCCCGCGCAGTGCTCTTCCATCGCCTCCTCCCGCGCTGCCGATACCGTGGCCCGCAGCGCCACAAGCAGCCAGGCCTCGGAGACCTTCGCGTGCCACTCGGCCAAGGCTTCGAGCCAGGCCATGGCAACGGTGGGATTTACCAATGGGGGAGAAATTCACAAGAATTTTCTTGGGATATGAATGGAATATGAACGTAATATGAATGTAATATGGTATAAATGGATAAATATTTGGGATATTCATGGGACAAATATGAATGGAATATGAATAAAATCCAGAATCTGATATTTGGGTGTTACCCTCAAGTAAATCCTCTATAAATGGTGTTTCAATGGGACAATCATCGAACTAAATGGATCTAAATGGACCATTTTCTTCAAGAGCTGAGTGACTGATACTGCACATGGCTAATTGAGGGACTTCCATGTGGCTCATGGTAAGTTGGATTATGACATTTGCGGATTTCTTCTAAAATCACATCTTTTGCTTGGAAGATGCAGTGGGTTTCTGTCTACCCACCTTGAGCAAAGCTTTGGAGCATCTGAGGCTTGGTATCATGCATTGCAAAGAAATGCTCGACAGTCTCCTGCGCGATTTTTCTTCGGCTCCAATCCGCCAATTTGGCCCTGCAGCTTCTATATCAAGGAATCCAACATGTTCGTAAGACTCCAGGGAAAATATCAAAGCAGCCCCTTGTCACCCTTGTCTAGAGGCTATAGCATCGGTCAACTATCTCTGTCAATATCACATCATGTTGGACATCAACACTACTAGAACCAGCTTTCGCATTCCAAAAAAATGGCTAGAAATTGCTCGAATAATCCATATAATTTGGACATATTTGGAATGAGAGTTACTTTTGGCTTTTGACCCACATCCCAGCTGATCGCAGCCGGTTTTGCTTCACGGCATTTTTTTCAGGGTCTTGGCTCGATTTTTGTGGATCTAGAAATGATGGCTGATCTGGTAATGTGTCAAAGCCACCAATAGATCATAGAACTGGATGATGGGAAAATTTACAGGAAAGCCCTACATTTGATGGTAAAAACCATGGTTTCCTGTAGATTTTCCCTTAAACCAATCCATTGAATAGACCATCCCCAATCTTTCCCAGCTCTTACCAGAACTTGGAGGAATCCTCGCAGAGGTTTCTGTTCTTGGGACATCTTGGGACCACTGTGGTTTTAGATGTTTTAGTGCTTTGGGAAAAACTCGTTGAACATGAAATAACATGAATATGAACATGAACCAACTATCAAACAAACATCTAATGAGGAAAACCATGAAACGAAAAAATCGACCAAGTTGCTGGATGGTTTATATAATCTATATCTGGTCAAATTGGGGATGCTCCATCATTGGGTTTGCCTCAGTACCAGACTTTCTTCAGCGTCTCTTTGGAACTGCACTATAACCAGACCAGTTCAGGACCAGATGTAGCGAGTGCTCAGAAAATCGGCCCTGGGACACGACGAGTGGTTGCAGGCGGATGTTTTTTACACCACCTAAGACCTAGAAATCAATGGATTGAAGGGACAATCCTCAGGAAACCATGTTTTTCCATGTTTTTTCGATCAACAGAATTCAACATATGGGGGGGCTCTGGCCAGGGCGTACAGCATCTATAGATCCCTAGAGTTCGAAAACACGTTGTACTTTGGATACAGTACTGCTACTCTAACACACATAATATATATATATATATATATCATATATTATAAGGATCCACAGCCAGAATACACCAATACACACCAATTTAAAATACTGCTATTTGGGATATACAACCCCTTACATGACATAACCATATATTAACCGTATATTAACCTTATATTAACCAACAGTTACAAGGACTGTGTCCTGGCGAAGCTCGTCAAACGGCGTGGAAGCACATGGATGATCAATTAGCAGCCTAAGGTTGTCCATCTAAAGATTATACAGGTTGTAAAACATTTAGTATGATAACATGACATATTAGTATATATTAGTCATATTATGATACACTATTATACAATTCTTCACATATCTTTATATGTCTGGTTGGTGGTTTTAACCATCTTGAAAAATATTAGTCAATGGGAAGGATTATCCCACATATTATGGAAAATAAAAAATGTTTGAAACCACCAACCAGATGTTTATCGTTGGCATTAAAGGCAACAGTTGCGTTATCGAATCAGCAACTGCCATGCCAAGGTGCTCCGTGCGAATCTCCGACGAGGGAAAGTCCCGGAAGTTGGTCAACCTGGGATTTTCCCAGGGGATTTTCCCATGAAGATCCATGGGGTTTTCCATGGTTTTCATCTGTAAATTGTCCCTTAAACCAAGGTTTTCCGGTTAAAATGGTCCCTTAATTATAAACCAACTACTAATTGAGTATGATGACCAGGAACAGGAACAACAGGAAGGATAATGAACAACTTGGAATGAAACTAAAGAAGAGAGGTGGCTATTGATGCCGGTTTGAGATCGTTTGAGATTTTATGCCTTCTTCCTCCAGTCTTGCTGTTACACATGATGCCTTTACTTTTCATGGACTTCCCTTTTTGATGTCAGATCTTTCTAGTTGAGCCATTTTGAAAACCTTCACGCACTCCCTATGTCGTATCATTTTGGGTACGCCAAAGCTTACGCCATGCTTACGCGCATAGAGTTTTTCCAGCAAATTGAGGAAACCCTTATGCGAAGTCCTTACGCGGCCTTACGCAAGTGAGGGTTTTGCTTACGCCAAACGCGTTATGACAAGGCCCTTACTGAAAATGTAAAGGGAGGTTTTTAGAGCGGCTCAGTTGGGTTTACTTGCCTTTGGAGTCTCCAACCTGTGAAAACATCACTGGAACGACATCATACATGACCCTCTGGTCTCCTCAAACGTGGCTGGCTTTTGACAATCCCAGAACTAAATGGGGTATTTACAAATTACTCACCTCCTTTTTGTATCTTATTGAAACCATTTACTATAGTGAAACAGCTCGGAGCCCTGCTGTGGAACCGATCCCGGATAAAAACTCCTTATGGAGTCTTCGCCAAAGTCATTTCCACTCGGGCTTTTACTTTCCAAACAAAGGATAAGATCATAGATATATGGAGTATCCTGGTATCCTCATTATATCATTTGAGCCGCTCCTCAATATTGGATGATACTGGAGCTATGGCCCTAAAACCAGTTTTAAGTACTAACAAAACACCAATTATAGAATGTTAATATATAATCCCATTTATAACCAGTTATAACTTATACCCTCTGGTAAACTAACATAACTATGGAAAATCACCATTTTTAATGGGAAAATCCACTATAAATGGCTAATATGTCCATGACTGTGGATGATATTGGTCAAACTTTGGGACATTCTACAGGTGCCCGGGCCGCGCGGCATCTGGCAGGGAAATCTCGTCCTCGCGATTTTTGCCGGACTCGCAGCTGACGAATAAAAATGCTCGGATGAATAGAAGATGTAGATTGCCCTAAAGGCTATGGCGGCTATGCACCTGGTGAATGATAGTGAATGATACTGTGGATGGTTGCAAAATCCTGCACCAGTTGGTACTTTCGTAACTGTTAGTAACTCTATGAAACACTGTAAATAATGGGATGATAAGGAAATAAACCATCTACTGGTGCAGGTTTTCGCAACCATCCGATAGTTTTTATGCATTTGCTGGGGCTCATCCCTCTGGGCCGTTCCGCCTGTGCATAGTAGTACTTGTCAGCGATGAGCCAAAGAGGAAAATCTCCATTCCTGTGGCGGCCACAGCTGCCATACTTTTCCAACATCGACTACAGCTTTGTACAGATGGTTTTGTACTAGACTTACTAGACAAGCCAAACAAACCAATGCACACGGCTGAACAAAAATAGTTGCCCTTTTCAAAGCTAATATCCCAAGTTAATGAGATAGTCAAGTGGGTATGGATCCAATCAGGCTCAGTCAATTTGCCAGCCCCTTGGTTCAATATGGTTCAATGCCGCCGTTTGACTGTCATAGAATTAGTCTACAATTGAAGCGTACGTGTATCGTGTAAATCCCCATTATGATGTGCAATTCCACCCACTTGATGCTGTGTAAACTTCTACAAACTCCAATACAGACTTGATAACAAAACAGTAAGACCCCCGTTGTTTATCCCAAATCAATATTTGATCAAACAAAATCCGTACTGCAGGGTTTGATATCAGGATGGTCATGGATGTGTATATCAATCCACATTCTTTGTTGGTTAGATAGGGGTATTGGTCTGGTACCCGGCTGCTCAAAGCAAAATAACTGCGAGTCATGAATGTTCATCACCCGATTAAGACGGTCCTTTACATTCCTTTACAACCTGCAAGCCCTATCAAATCCGCCATGATCCGCCTTTTGAATGGTTGATAGCCCATTTCTTGGAGGGGTTTGCATCATTTTACATCAACCCCTCTGATAAACTAACATAACTATGGAAAATCACCATGTCTAATAGGGAAATCAACTATAAATCGCAATTTTCAATAGCTATGTTAGTTTACCACAGGGTACTGTATACCTTAGCTTGATCCAAAGGGGCTCCAGGGATGGTTTCTATAGAGGGTGGACGGGGCATGACGTAAACATAAACTTTGTCTAGGCGTAAGTAAAAACATATGTGAAACATAAACGAAACATATGTGAAACGTATATGAAACATATGTCAAACATAAGACAAAACATATGTGGAACGCAAACGAAACATAAATGGAATATAATTGAAACATAAGTGACACATAAAGCAAAACATGTGTGTGAAATTTGAAACATATGTGAAACATGAGTTGGCCGTCCCCCCTGTGTCAAGCAGTTGCCAATTTGAAATCCAAACCTGGTACAAACCTGCAGCCAATGTGAAACTGATGTCTACCACATGTTTCACATATGTCTGACATACGTTTTGTTTGCGCAGCACTTGCGTCAGGCAAAAGTCTAAGATCTTATTCTGGGAAAATGAGATCTTAGGATTTTGACATACATAAAAAAACACAAGCGAAACACAAACAAAACACAAACAAAACATAAACAAAACACAAATGTAGCATAAACTTGTTTATGTTTTTCTGTGTTCTGTTTATGTTTTGGTTTATTTTTTGTTTATGTTTGATTTGTTTTTTTGTCGATGATTTGCGTATGGCCTTATTTTTATGTTTTTTTGTGCTTTTTTTTGCTTGTTTGCACAAAAAAGCACAAAAAAAAACATAAAAATAAGGCCTTACGCAAATAATTGACACAAAAAAACACAAACAAAACATAAACCAAAACATAAACAGAACACAAAAAAAAACATAAACAAGTTTATGCTACATTTGTGTTTTGTTTATGTTGTGTTTGTGTTTCGCTTGTATTTTTTTTATGTATGTCAAAATCCTAAGATCTTATTTTCCCAGAATAAGATCTTAGACTTTTGCCTGACGCAAGTGCTGCGCAAACAAAGCGTATGTCAAACACAAGTGAAACACAGAGCAAACATTGTGTCACATAACTCCGCTCACCTCCAGAGAAGATGGAAACACGTGCGCGACAGTTGGGACACATGACTGCCAGAATGGTTTGTGGATTCATTTGTGTTTTGTTGATGAGTCGTTTTATGTTTTATTGTGGATTCACTTGCGTTCTGTTTATGATGAGTTTCCGATGTGTTTATGATTCACTTGTGTTTGCTTTTATGTTGCGTTTACGTTGTTTTATGTTGGTTCTTTACGTCTTTGGTTTATGTAAGGCTCTTAGCCTCAGATCTGGTTCCTATAGACGAAGCCCTTTGGGTTTACCTAATGTATACCCCAAAACCACTCAACAGCTTTGAATGCCACTGCTGCCACGTTGCGACTTACGATCGAAAACCAAATTGGCGGACTGGCGCGGGCAATCATCTGACAGGAAGTTCCGATCTTTGTCCACACCTGGACCAAAAAAAACACAGATGTACTGGTTGAACATCTACAGCAAACGCATAGCAAACGCAATCAAAGGATACTTCAACATTGTTTCCTGATAATTTTCTAAATCATACCATTGTTGGATGGCTGGCATGGAAATGATCATGGCAATGGACATGAGACATGAGTCACATGAGACATGAGTCACATGAGACATGAGACCTTCGTCTTCGCCGCTGACCTTGTGGTCATTGATCCGCTCCAAGGTAACTTCTAGTGAAGTTTTTTACGAAATAATATCATGTTACGGTAACCCCACGTTTTTCTATCCCCAAAAGAAAATCTGATATGGTTGCAACCCAATATCCCCATCTTGCTCGACTCCTCATTGTCTCTGGCATGTGTCTTTGATCTAGTTACTAGTTCAGTATCATATAGTTCAATGATTTTCCTGATTTTCCCGTGCCTATTTTTATGGAACTAATAAATATAAAGATATTCTCCCAGGTATTTCTATTGAACAATTATTGAACTATATGGATACCCTCTGGTAAACTAACATAGCTATGGAAAATCACCATTTTCAATGGGAAAATCCACTATAAATGGGCCATTTTCAATAGCTATGTAACAAATTACCAGAGGGTACTATAGATGATCGCTCAATAATGATTCTCCCCGATGATCCCCTGCGGAGCGCAGGAAGCCAAGTGACACTCCACAAAGGGTGCCAGCTCCGCGGCCTGTTTTCCGAAGAGCTCTCTCAGCTCCTCGTGAGGTGACCAAGGGGGACCTGAAAGATGTGGATTTCACGCAGTTGACACGAACAAAACCATGGAAGAACAATTAAAGGAATTCTAGTCCTTCTAGCCTCTATTTCTCTGTATGTGAAACTTTTTTTTTGGGTCATAGTTCTCTATTGAAGACTGCCATTACACCCATGTGTCAACCCTATGTTTTTGGGGACACTCCCCCACACCTCACCAGCCTCACCACGCTCCTGACATTCTCTGGAGTACCAGGTGCAAAATATCAAGACGCCCTTCTCCCTCAGGGAACATGTGAAAACTCGGTCATATCCACATTGTTTAACGCTATTTCTGCTGCTTAAATCACCTGTTTCGTGGTATGTTTGCTATTCTACGGGTTAAATCATGAAAAAATCACCAATGATGTACCCATCATCTCCCATTTCTGCGGGTTTTCTCCCACGGCAGCCACCACAGCACACTGCCACCGCAGCCCTTCACCAAGGTACTTGAGATGCTTGGCCAAGGCTAACTCCACCTGAGGGCTCCACCGTCCAAGGTTTTCTAAGTTTGTTTAGTATATAATATTATGATTTAAATCATATTATATAATCTATATATATTTATATATATATATATATATTATATTATATTATATATATTATATTATATATATATATGTATATATTATATATTATATATTATATATATATATATATATTATATATATATTATATATATATATATTATATATGTATATGTACTGTATGCATTCACCTATCTGTTTGTGCGAGGGCTGATTGAGGGGTATTGAGGGGCTATTCGCCGTTTTTTTAATGTGGGGATTAAGCACAAACACCCACCAAGATCATCCCTATATTTCCATTTGATAGTACAAAGTGGCTTACAGTTCTCTGTACCCCCATCAAAATACGCTGCTACGAGTACTTAGGCTTCCAGTTCTACATCAGCATTGAAATCAGACTCAAATCCACCAAGGGCTCAAAGATTCACAATCACGAAATCTACGGTATTGAAATGTAATTTAACACTTTGCAAACTGAAGATCACAATGCTTAATTACATGTAATTACGGTAAATCACCGAACCAAATGAGCCATGTATTCCAGTTTGCAAAGTGTGAAATTTCCAGTATGGATTCATCCCCCCCCCGTTTTTTCTGATCAACATCAGTCATGAAATCGGTGGTGTTTTAACCCATCCCACAAATATCAGTCATCTCAAGTATGGTTGAGAAACAATGTTAGTAATATATATTTGAAAACCACAGACCACCAACCTGTACGGGTATTGGAAGTATGGTTTATTTAATACATTTATTTCAAGCGGGGGTTGAACCACTCCCAAATGAAGTCCCCATGTATTGTATATTATCCCGTAGTTAATCACCCTTCTCCCTATTAACACATGTTGGATATTTTTGGGACATACATCATTTTCAGACACACCCATATCTTAGATTACACCCTCATCCATATAAATCCATATAGTATATATATATATATAATCAATATATAATCATATGTATATAGTACATATGTTATTTATATGTTTACCGTTATAAACCCACGTGGTATCCCCATCTTAGGTACTGAAATCCCCATGTTTTGTCGGCCCAAAACGGGTCCGTGGAACAGCCGCGGGCAAGGCTGTTCGCGCCTTGGTCGACTCTGTCTGGACCGGTGGACTGTCTGGGGCATAGCGCTGGCTGAGGTCATCCCACCTGAAAGGACGGATGGCATCCCAGCCATAAATTGGTGGAGACCTGGTTGGGTAAATAGCACATTGACTATACATTTTATACAGGAGACTTCTATAAATATGAAATAAATGATGAAATCATGGTTCATCATGATAGACTATATATTCTGAAAAGTCTTATTCTTGTTGTTCTGTTGTTGATCTTCTTGTCGTTCTGCTTATTCGCATCATCCAAAATGGCAGCATTTGTATAAACGGCCACGGGCCGTTGAGCATCGATCTCCGACCGCCGATTTTGCCCGACCTCTCAGCACGTGCCGGCGCCGAAGCCACCAGAAATGGCAGAACCAACGCGCACAGAGTCCACCAGAAGCGGCGCGTCCTGCAAAGTTGGAGACCTGGAAAGAGGGATTTTTTTCATCACTAGCATCCTGGTTGAGATACAATATGAAGGTAATTACCAGGTAATTACCAGGTAATATGAGTTGCATATCACTAGCATATGACTAACATAAGCATCCTGGTGAATTTCCCAAAACACTTCTCTATCTTTAAGTCATCTTTGTGGGGGTTACCGGGTTGCCATGATTGAAAGTTGAAACATACATGGGTGATGTTTGTGCCGCTATATGATACCTCCAACCAGGAAAACATGCCTCAAGCACGTCAAGCATTGGTAATGAAAAACAAAAAATGCCAGTTGAAATCATGGTCTCTTCTTAAGGGATCAGCAATGAACAAGGATTGAAGTCATTGCTTACCCACACTTGAAAGCCCACAAAAAGGGGCATCTGGATGAGTGGATTCGTGGGTTCCCCTACTATTGGACGAAGCTATTGGTGGATTTGATCTCATGAATGATTTTTTGACCATATTTTTAGTGATCTTGACAAAAACATGGGATTTATATGGGATTTAAGTGGATTGAATGTTAGTCAATCAATCATAAACCAATATTATCAGCCATAATCCCACATATTACCATAAACCACATAAACCAATATTATCAGCCACATTTTGATGCTTGGAATCCCACATCATCCCACCCATTGATGGTAAAACCCACGGTAAAACCACACAACGACCACGGCACGAGCCGAGCCAAGGGGCTTCTTCCCTTGGCTCGCACTGACCACTGCCGCAGCCGACGGGGTGGATCTGGCGGAGCGACAGAGCGTCAGCTGGGGCCATGGGTAATCTTTTTGACTTACCCTCTGGTAAACTGTCCCATAACTATGGAAAGATCCACCATTTTTAATGGGTAAATCCACTATTTCTATGGCCACTTTCAATAGCTACGTTAAATTACCAGAGGGTAGAACATCGTTGAAAATCGTTGAAACACCAGCAATGTCCAGAATACATGGAGGAGTGTCAATTGTGTCAATTGCCATGTTGATCCGATCCGCAGTACGGATGTGTTTCATAGGAAGTGTCCTGAATTTTAACACAAAGAGAGGGCTTTGTAGCATCCACTCTTGGTGACCTGCGGATACTGATCGCAGCTCCCATTGATTGTTTGAAACATACCATGGAACATCTGACAAAAAACAATGTCCAGGGCATAAAAAAATCGTCACCTTCCCAAAAAAAAATACGTGGCCAATATTTTTTTTGAAGTTCGACTTTAGTTTGCTGGGGAAACAGTACTTATTATAATGTATATATATAATTATATAATATATATATATAATTATTTGTATATGCCGCATATATATGTCGTTTATATCCCAATAATCCCAATATATATTCCATTTACATCCCATTAAATATCCTATCTATTATCTATATGTTGATTTATCGTTTTTTGGTTAGAACAGGCAGCAGAATTCTCAGATCACTTGGCGCCTGCTGAGGCAAGCAGCACAGGTGGCCCCCGCAGTTGCCAGGGCCTCAGTGGGATTGAAACATCTCCAATTTGGTCAGCAAAACATGGGGATGGGTCAAAACCTATTGCTCCCATATTTCGGGGAATAAACATCCATGAGCCAGCAATTCTGGGGTACCTAGATACCAGGGTTTTGACCCACAACCACATGGGTAGAAATAATCCCCAATACCCTGAAGATCTCTGTAGGATGTTACTACGTAGGTTTATTGTGGGGATTTAGGGAATAAAAGTCATAAGACATGGGCCTACTCAAGCCTTCAAATCATCCCAGGAAACTCGATCTCAGGTTCAATCATGATTCAGCCGACCAAAAACATGGAACTTGGGACACTAATTAATTTGTGATAATTTCTGTGTGATTTCCCAGGATGTGAACGTATCTAAACTATTGTAAACGATTACTCGAGGTCCTTTCATGGTTACTCAATGTGGCTCAGCAGCCCAAGGCCATCTGGACCATTCCGCAGTCACGCCTCCGAGCGGAGCTGGCAGATGGGTATCAAGGTTGTAAACCACGGCAAATCAACCAGAAAATGTATCAGTTCCTCGCCAAAAATCATCCACACACATCCAAAAACTATAAGAACATTAATAGACAGATCAGCAGAATTGAAACGTGGTCCGATTGTTTCGGCATGACTGGTTTTTGTAGTAAATCCACATCACAGCAAACGTCTTCCAGCCGCGAATCCGACTAGCCTCCCACAGCTTTTTGCCCTCGCACGCCACGGCCGAAACTGCTCAGTGACACCGTGTGGCTTGGAACACCACGGAGCGTAGGTGCCGTTGCAGCTGGCGCCAGCATCGCCATTGCGTTGTGAATAGTTTTTTTTTGATTTGGCCAAGTGTCGAAGCTGGAGATGCTCTGAATATAATGCTGCATCTGAGACTGGCCAAGTTTTTGGAAGATTCAAGGTTGTCATGATCTCAAAGTCCATCAAAGGTCCATATAGTCTGTGTCAACATTAATTTTCTCCAGAAGAGATGGATTTTGTCCCATGTTTCTTCCATGTTTTTTTCGAAGCAAAGCTGCCGTCACCGGAATCCCACAGGACCCAGGACCCATGGATCCCAACAGAAAAGCTGGTACTACGGGCCCGAAAACGGATAAAGATGCTGTGGTTTAATGGCTCTTAAAACTTGACTGGTCCCGGCTAGACATTTTGACTCATGTCGATTTTGAGCAAATCAACCACTATGACTATAATAGATTATAATAGTTTATTCCCCTCTATTGATGTTTTCAGCCTTGATAAAGCCCGATTTTCGCCGAGAAATCCATAACACATCCATACACGTCCCCATTTTGGCTGCATCAAAAGCCACTTTTTGTCAACGAAATGCCAATGTTTCATGGTGTGAAACGACCACCCAGGCGTTGCGGCCGGAGCCGTCGCCGGTAAGGCTGTTGTGCCCGGGATGAATTCCCTGCGGGGTGTTTGCTGCTTTGGAACATGGTTGAAGTGTAGGAGTTGCCATGGGATTCCATCAAATTTCGCTACGGGGTAGCTGTAAATTTTGCGGCGTTACTGGTCACAACTGGGTCCCGTCAATAGATGTCCACCACGGAAAGATGACGACTTGTGTTCTTAGCCATGGAATTTCCAGGCCCAGCAAAATCAACGGCACAGTTGCTTTTCCCAACTCAACTAATAGTGATTCCTGATGATTTCAAGAAAACATGTGAAAGGATACATGGTCCCAACATGTCCCAACTTCGACTTCCAGAAACTTCAAGACATTTCTTGGATTCTTCTCAGATTTCCAGTGCGGCTCAGTCCATGGCGCCTTTGGCGACCTGGCAACTGGGGCCAAGCTGGTGATCTTTATGGAGGTTTCCATCAATGGGGGCACCCCATCATCATGTATATCAGATTGGGATTTTCCATTAGAAGCCGTCAATTTTGGGGATCCCCAATTTATGGAAACTCACATGTATACAGTATATGCGATGCATACTTTATGTATCTTGAATTATCTTGATAGATGAACGGGCTGAAAGGGGATTGGCGAACAAAAACTAGGATTGAGAATCGAGTTTTTATTCATTCAAATCAGGAAGTATCCAAATTGACTTAAACACATGTCACAAACCAATATGACATGTGCATTCCATGTCATTCCATCATTACATGACAAAATGTCAGACTGACTGTCATCACCCATGGGTAACGTCTTTTGAGACACAAGAATTCTATACATTTTTTAGGTATGGCTCTAGACTCTAAATCATCACTCTAAAAAGTGGACGGTACCAAATAACAATTACAGTACTGTATTCTCAAAATGGGAAGGTGTCATCTTAAGTACCACATTAAAAACATGCTTCAAAACTATGAAACATATCCCCAAAAGTTACCAAAAAAATGGCATACCAACCATAACACCATCTTTTTGACCGCAACCCATTCCGTCTCACGGTGGGCCGCTGAGCCTAAAAGTCCATGGTTTGAGCCCCCTAGCCATGAGCTGGGCCAACAAAAACATGCAGGATAGGGACTGTCCCTTGAAAAAAAAATCAGATGGAAAATACAACCGTTCGATATCGTTCGATATATGTTCTCTGAAAATGGCATATGAATGCATATGGCATATTTATAGATCTTGTTCTTATTGAACATGGCTATCTTCCGTTATCTAAGTCAGTTATAAATTATAGTACTAGAGGGCTGGGATTGTGGGAAAGATTGCCTTAAAACATAGCAGGAAAATCAGGGAAGGGGCCAGGGGCCAAGAGGGCAAGCGCACACTACTCATCACTTCCACAGAATCCGTCTACCTTTCAACAGTTCTCCGTCAATGATGGCTACCAAAAGAGCAAAAAGAACGAGCTGAAGCAATGGATGCCCCCTCTAATGGGTCAAGAAACATTCACATTCCTAAAGCAAAAGTAGAACCCCACCAAAATATACTAAAATAGTGACAAAAGGTTTTCACATCTTTTGGAGGTTACTAGACCGTGATTGGCGCTTTTCTTCTCCCCGGGATGGCCTCATTCGTTGCTCCCAGGCTCCTGGTAATGGCTGCTGCCAACAATCCATGGCCCATGTAGATTCTCAAAATACGGCAGATGTTCATAGAAATTCCACATGACATTACCAAAGGATTACCCAACCTGGTTATGACTAACAGTTCGCCATGGAAAATCACCATGTTTAATAGGTAAACCATCTATTTCTATGGGCCATCTATACCATGGCTATGTTAAATAACCAGAGGGTATATTGTAAAATTCGAAACCGTCCATTTTAGGGGATGGCAAACCTTGATATTTAGTATACAGCCACAGAAATGATCCATGGCTGATGGTGGCTCATGGCTCCCTCCGGCGAACATACCCCATTTTCTTCTGCTTCTTGCCTTGTTATACCATTTTATACCCCCTTAAAAAATCATCCTGATTTAGTAATGTTTAGTACAGGAGCTTTTCGTTTGGGGTCCCAAATGGGGCGATTTGTTTGTTTTCGGGCAATGAGATAATGTTCTTCTCAGTCAAGATTGCAACTTCGGATGATATCCGACCATGGAACTAGGTCGTAAAAAAGCGAAGGGTTCCATCTCCAAAGCCATCACCAACAAAATTGTCAAACAACTCCCATCCACAAAGTTCGGTTTTCCCATATAAATCCAACATAATCCAACCATGGCTCCACCCGGCTCCAGCCGGCTCCTGGCAATGCCCGTTCTGTGGGGGAAGAGTTTTTCGTAAAGGCAAACCAAGATGTCCTGGACGTTTCGAAACGGAAACGGATCCACCATGATCCACCCAACGATGGGATGCATCGGATGCATCGCCACGCCTCGTTGTTGAGCATCGCTTCCAACACCTTCTCCCTGGGCAAGCAGATATCCTATATCTATATTTATGTATAGTCTAATAATTTCTCATATCATATATATATATATATATGTGTATATTATATTATACACACTGAATATATCCGCCGACCCCGGCCTTTGCCAAGGCAGGGGCGGCGCCTGGGACCACCGGAGGTGTGGAACTTGGCTCTTCGGGTCGCAAGCAAAGGCACACGCCATCAAGGCAACACCTCTGTCAGCTACATGCCCCAGCCATCTACATGCTCCTGCCGAACTCTTACACCTACATGCCCCTGCCATCTGTTTTTCAGGACGTTCAAGACTGCCATGCCCGGCCTCAAACCCTCCAAACGCTTCCGCAGGCCTCCAAGGCAACAACTCTTACAGCTACTACATGCCCCTGCCATCTGTTTTTCAGGGGGTTCAAGACTGCCGTTTGCCCGCCCTCAAACCCCCCAAACGCTTCCGCGCCTTCCCGCAGGCCTCCAAGGCAACAACTCTTACAGCTACATGCCCCTGCCATCTGTTTTTGCGGGGGTTCAAGACTGCCGTTTGCCCGGCCTCAAACCCTCCAAACGCTTCCGCAGGCCTCCAAGGCAACAACTCTTACAGTTACTACATGCCCCTGCCATCTGTTTTTTAGGGGGTTCAAGACTGCCGTTTGCCCGCCCTCAAACCCCCCAAACGCTTCCAACCCTTCCGCAGGCCTCCAAGGCAACAACTCTTACAGCTACATGCCCCTGCCATCTGTTTTTCAGGGGGTTCAAGACTGCCGTTTGCCCGGCCCTCAAACAAACCCCCAAACGCTTCCGCAGGCCTCCAAGGCAACAACTCTTACAGCTACATGCCCCTGCCATCTGTTTTTCAGGGGTTCAAGACTGCCGTTTGCCCGGCCTCAAACCCCCCAAACGCTTCCAACGCTTCCGCAGGCCTCCAAGGCAACAACTCTTACAGCTACATGCCCCTGCCATCTGTTTTCAGGGGGTTCAAGACTGCCGTTTGCCCGCCCTCAAACCCCCCAAACGCTTTCCGCAGGCCTCCAAGGCAACAACTCTTACAGCTACATGCCCCTTGCCATCTGTTTTTCAGGGGGTTCAAGACTGCCGTTTGCCCGCCCTCAAACCCTCCAAACGCTTCCGCAGGCCTCCAAGGCAACAACTCTTACACAGCTACATGCCCCTGCCATCTGTTTTTCAGGGGGTTCAAGACTGCCGTTTGCCCGCCTTCAAACGCTCCAAACGCTCCCGCAGGCCTCCTCAAGACTACCGTTTGCCCTCCAAGGCAACAACTCTTACAGCTACATGCCCCTGCCATCTGTTTTTCAGGGGGTTCAAGACTGCCGTTTGCCCGCCTTCAAACGCTCCAAACCCTCCCGCAGGCCTCCAAGGCAACAACTCTTACAGCTATACATGCCCTTGCCATCTGCTTTTCAGGGGGTTCAAGACTGCCGTTTGCCCGCCTTCAAACGCTCCAAACGCTCCCGCAGGCCTCCAAGGCAACAACTCTTACAGCTACATGCCCCTGCCATCTGTTTTTCAGGGGGTTCAAGACTGCCGTTTGCCCGCCTTCAAACACCTCAAACCCTCCCGCAGGCCTCCAAGGCAACAACTCTTACAGCTATACATGCCCTTGTCATCTGTTTTTCAGGGGGTTCAAGACTGCCGTTTGCCCGCCTTCAAATGCTCCAAACGCTTCCGCAGGCCTCCAAGGCAACAACTCTTACAGCTATACATGCCCCTGCCATCTGTTTTTCAGGGGGTTCAAGACTGCCGTTTGCCCGCCTTCAAACGCTCCAAACGCTTCCGCAGGCCTCCAAGGCAACAACTCTTACAGCTATATACATGCCCTTGCCATCTGTTTTTCAGGGGGTTCAAGACTGCCGTTTGCCCGCCTTCAAATGCTCCAAACGCTTCCGCAGGCCTTCAAGGCAACAACTCTTACAGCTATACAGCTATACATGCCCTTGCCATCTGTTTTTCAGGGGGTTCAAGACTGCCGTTTGCCCGCCTTCAAATGCTCCAAACGCTTCCGCAGGCCTCCAAGGCAACAACTCTTACAGCTACATGCCCCTGCCATCTGTTTTTCAGGTGGTTCAAGACTGCGGTTTGCCCGCCTTCAAACGCTCCAAACGCTTCCGCAGGCCTCCAAGGCAACAACTCTTACAGCTACATGCCCTTGCCATCTGTCCCTCAGGGGGTTCAAGACTGCCGTTTGCCCGCCTTCAAATGCTCCAAACGCTTCCGCAGGCCTCCAAGGCAACAACTCTTACAGCTATACAGCTATACATGCCCTTGCCATCTGTTTTTCAGGGGGTTCAAGACTGCCGTTTGCCCGCCTTCAAATGCTCCAAACGCTTCCGCAGGCCTCCCAAGGCAACAACTCTTACAGCTACATGCCCCTGCCATCTGTTTTTCAGGGGGTTCAAGACTGCCGTTTGCCCGCCTTCAAACGCTCCAAACGCTCCCGCAGGCCTCCTCAAGACTGCCGTTTG
Source organism: Cladocopium goreaui (assembly GCA_947184155.2). Taxonomy (NCBI): domain Eukaryota; class Dinophyceae; order Suessiales; family Symbiodiniaceae; genus Cladocopium; species Cladocopium goreaui. The sequence goes on along the minus strand of CAMXCT020006841.1, from coordinate 152,368 downwards.
CCTCTTGCAGCTACATGCCCCTGCCATCTGTTTTTCAGGGGGTTCAAGACTGCCGTTTGCCCGCCTTCAAACGCTCCAAACCCTTCCGCAGGCCTCCAAGACAACAACTCTTACAGCTACATGCCCCTGCCATCTGTTTTTCAGGGGGTTCATGGACAAATACTGCGCATTCCTTCCTCCGCCTTGAAAGGGGGTCGGCGGCACCAGGGCGTTAGCCCATTTATTATTTTCTGAAGCTTCAACCTTGTGATGAATGCTGGCGGTGCTAAATGGTGTGCGAGGATGGGTTTAGGCGCAGCAGGGAAAAAACCTGCTGTTTGCCTATTTTCGCATTTCAGTTGACTCGGTCGTAAGCGACACTAGCGACGCATCGATGGATCAGTGAAAACTGTGTGCTTGGCGCCGGCTGCCAAGGGAGTTGCAGCCAACCCCAGTTTGAAACTGACTGTTAGTTGCAGCTCAAAGGTGGGAATTCAACTTTCGCACGGTACCCCAGAACCAAAAGTTTCTGGCGCGATCCTTTTCCGTCTTGTGTGTGTGTGTGAGCGTGTTCCCTCATTCAACTGTTTTATTTTTCTTGGGGTTTCCTTTGCAGCCTGTTCCCAAGCCTGCCCCCACTCTTTGCGGACAGGTGGCTGTGAGGGCTCCTTTGAAGAAGGCTCGCAGGGGCTGTCTGGTCTGCCTGTGGCCACTTTCAATGATAGCCAGTGCTCTTTGTTGACGAAATCCTCAGGATGCCCAAGCGGCGTGGGCAAGTCTATCTAGCCAAGTATGGGAGCACCAGTGATGATGAATCTCGTAGTGCTGACCTGTTTGGCACACACGTCCTGAGTTAGCTTTTTTTTTGACACGGTTGAGAAAGAACTTGTCACAAATGATTTGAACATGTCAGTGCTGGTGGCTCATCTGTAGATGCACCTTCGAAACTGTACCCACACTTTGATGAAGCCAGTGAGACGCCTAGTCTTCATGGGATGTCCGCAAGATTTTTGATCGCATTAGGATGTGGTTTTGACACCAATCTGTTCCCAAAATAAGGGTCTATTTTAGGAAACTTTCAAAACATCAATTGCGCAGATGTAAAAACCATTCTGCCAGAATTTGGATTCTAATTTTCACGTTGAACATTCAAGTATGAATTTGGGGTCATTTTCTGACATGGACATGAACGGTTTTTCGATGCATCAACAGCCCCTCAAACTTAGGACTTTGTAGTCTTGGTGCTCCTGATGTGCTTCTTCAGTTTCCCTGAGTGGAGACAAGATCAACAAATGGATGTAGTAGAGCTGTATGCTGGAAAAGCTCGCATTTCGAAACTTGCAAGTTGGTGTGGGTGGTCTTCTCGGGCCCTAGATGTGGATTACCATCCGCCCCGGCTAGCAGGTTCTGGAAAGAACCAAGGGCGAAGCCAAAGGTCATGCATGGATATGTGTGGGGAAGCAGGATACCTGTTTTTCGGTGTGATATTATATCTTTGTTTTTTTATGGGGCATGTTTCTTATCAACTCCCCGTAAAATCAAAGATGCAGTTGTATCCCCACTATTTTCCAACTTTTCCAGAGACATCTTTTGATAAATAAAAGAATCTACAGTAAAGATGCCCATATATAAATAGACATGCTTCAAAACATATTTGAGCTACATCTTATCTTATCAAGTTTGCCCTAACCTTCAGATTCTTTAATCCCCCTCCCGGGTCATCCCAGGCTTGCCCTGGCCATGGTGCTGGCGGGCTGTGTGGAAGGCTTCCTGCTACTTGCAGCATTGGTGTGCAGTTCGTTCTCAGCGGTGAACTTGGGAACCTCAAAACGCAGTGTTCTCACCCCGGAAGGTGATGAGCGGGTGTTGGGGGTGAGGCGAGGCAACAAGCTGACAGCAAGGACTGGGACCTTAAACATGGTGCTCTACATAATGTTTTGTTTAAATTTCTCCCACTCTATGAAGGGTCCTGCCCACAAAATGTAACATGCAACAATGTTCAGGACTTGCCTTTTATTGGCCCTAGCTGCAGCCATGCAATCATGGTTTATTTTGGAGAACCTGCTACGTCAATGATCGTTCACCACCCACGTATATTACAGTCGGCGGCCATGCTCAAAAAGATCGGGCAGAAAGTGCCTTGCTTCGGGATGCCACTAGAACCTAGACATTGGAAGACTCATGGAATAAGAGCGAGGGATTTGGTATAAGCCTACAAACATGGGTTTTCTGGGGAATGTATCTTTCCTATGTCCCAGGTCCCAAGCGGTGGGTAAACAACATGATTACCGCCGAAACTTGTTTTTAGCCATTGGTAATGTTATTCTGTAGCAGCCGCTGCAGGTATAGCGCTACTTTCTGGGTGAGGAAGTTCAAGGCAAATTCCATGAATGAAGAGAACCCTTATTTTATCAAATCATGTTGGGGCGGTTAAGTTGACCTTGGGGAAACTGGTGAAGTGTTTGCGGCGGGCAGCGCGGCCCACAACCAGACGCTACATCAATCGGGATGGTAAGCCAGCTTAACAGGGGACAAAGAGATTAAAAGCATCCCAGCCACTAAGCTCAATTCTGGTTGTTTTGAACAAGCGTCATGTACACCCAAATCAAAGTAAGGGGCTGTTAGGTTCAGGATTTTCCGGAACAAGGTCCGGGACCACACCCGATCCATACCCTCGTTCCATAACTCCGTTCCATACCTGTTTGAAGGATCCGTTCCATACCTCTGTTCCATACCTCTGATCCATACGTTACGATACATGAGTGCACACATGCAAGAACATGTTTGCTACGCCCAAGCCCTGTGATTGTGTTGGCAAGTCTGTGCCTGCAGCACTTACAGCTGCTACCTACTTCGTTGTGTGATGGTAGGGATGTGCTTGGCTGCTGCCAGCTGGCAGTCTAAGAATGGATTGCTGGTAACCCTCCCTCCCTCTCAACGTGTGGCAGGTTTGTGCCTGCACCACTTACAGTTGCTGCCCGCTGTGGCACAGCTGTGATGTTTGATGGTAGAGATGTGCTTGGCTGCTGCCAGCTGGCAGTCTAAGAAGTTTAGGTCATCTTGGGGTAAACTTTTAAATGGGACAAATAGTTTCCAAGTGATGTGCTTCGTAAAGCCCCAGTTGGTATTTGGTTGAGCTACATTGTTTGGGAGATTTGGGGATGGATTTCAAATTGGTGGTGATTTCATAATGTGGTGGCTTGCTAACCCCCCAAACGTGTACAAGAAGTGTTTGTATCTTCTGCAGTTCAGGTGGACATTATTGGACATGCGGTTCTGGGGAACAATCTCTAGCCCTTATTCTCCGTGGTGGGTTGGTCGTCAAAAAAAAATGATCCAACATTTGGGAATTTCAGGATCCCAAAGAATTGTGTAACACCGGCTCCCTCAGGACATACACCTCCTCAGATGGTTCCTGTTGAAGTCCCTAGTGATGATTCTTAGACGAAAATAATATGAAAATTTATTTGCCAAGCAATCCTCTTTTGTTGGCTTCCTAGGTGGCCCTGTGATAGGAAGCGCCTTGGACCCACAACACTGGATTTGCCAAGGAACCTTTGGAACTCGTTGTTGGCCGCATGGAACCCACTTCCTGGGATGATGCTGGGTTGGATGAGGTGATCTTTTATGATCTTTTATCTTAAGAAGAGCAAATTTCTTTCGGTTCCGGAAACATGGAAGCCATACCATACCTCTAAACAACTTTGCGGCCCTGTGCAAAAAAGTGCTTGGAACGAAACGGCGTACAACCGCGCCAAAACGGCCTAAAACACCACCAAAACGGTGTAAATTGCACGGGGTGTCTTAAAGTGCTAAAAGTTCAAGTGGTTTGGGACCCCAACTGTGATAAGAGCAGCGTGTTTGAAGTTAGCACACAGTAGGAAATTTGCCAGTTGCCTTATGGTCATGCAATCAGTTGTCCAACGTGCCAATGAACCAACCCTGACACCTTCTCTTTGGCAGTGCCGGGGCTTAGCCATTTGCTAGTTAGCTGCCTGTCAATGCCAAAGAAACTAGCCGGCTGTGGTCATCCGGCACATTAGCGCAGGGAATGCGATCCGTAAATGGTCAACCCAAGATGTTGCTGGCCAAATCAGAAGATGACCGAGATTTGCTTGCTGAGTACAAGGTACCTCCTGTTGCATGAGATAGAAAATCACCATTGGCTACCTGAAGGTTTCAATCGTTTCGTATTTGCTGCCTGGAAAAGCTTGGGAAGAGGGGTCGTCATACAAAATCAATTTAACACATACTATAGCCAATGGTGTTACATTGTTGCCAGTAAGAACCCTTGTTTTGGTAGGTGTGGGTGGGGCGTCAAAGCCTTTAGCGGCATCGCTATGCATTTTTTGCACAAAAACTTAAGCCATGGGATCAGATGAAGCTTTTAGCGTACAAGTAAAATTCCTTATGAATAAACAATGATGTTCTTATTTGATCCTCCTTGTTTCTCTCAAGCCTTGTTGTAGAAAAAAACGAACCCCTTTGTTTGGTGATCGGCTGTTGAGCTGACGTGCTCCGCAGCCAGCTTGAGAACCTCGATCGCAAGCTCAAACATGGCTATCCGCCTTTTGAACATTTTCCGGAGGAACCCTGAGGACACGGATTCAAGATTTCTTAAGCGGCTCTGAGCTCCAACACCCCCACGCATTTGAAAGTATCCCACATGTTTGTTTCTTGGGGAGATTTAGGATGGTGGTCATGGATTTTCTTTGCCTTAGAAGGGTGGCCCTTTAAATGAAAAGCCTATGGGAACCACTTATACTTATTACTTTTTATTCATTACTGGTAACCACTTGAATTGGGATTTGTTTTATGGTGAAATGATGGGGCACAACTGATAGTTGGTTATAGCTCAGGTTCAATGATGATATTTCATGGGGTATCTTAACGGTGTTCACTGGCAAGATTTCATGGATGTAATGGTGGTTGGAATGGTGGTATTTCATGGGGTAAAATGTGGATTTAAAGGTTATATTTTAACACCGACCAGAGAGGAATTGCAAGATGTAGAGCATGCTATGGCATACCCAAGACCTGCCTACTACGGGACAATAAATTTGACATGCGTGATGATCACATAGACGGTTCGTTTAAGAAGGTGTGGTTTTGGTTGCTGTTGATTCGTGATTCAAATCTTCTACTTACCATTTGTCTTTCACCTTGGACTGAAGATGCAACTTCCTGCTCCGGTTTGGAAGGATGTGATGTCGCCAGCCGCTTCTACTTTGGCGGATGCAGACAGGTTGGACTCCGAAGAGAAGTCTCCTCCTCCTTGTGCTGCCTATGCGGCACCAGTGGGTGTCGGCGGTTCAGCCCCCAATGAAACTCGATATGTGACGCCGCCAAGACCCACCCAAAGCGTTAAACTTGAACACGAGAAGAGGGATTTTGAGAGGTCTGATTCTACTGTTTCTACAGCTCCCACAGAACTGTACCCTAAGCGAGGCGATTCAGACACATCAACCCCAACTGAGACAGCTGCCAGGCGATTGAACTTGACCCCAGGCTCGGGAGATTCAGAGTTGGGTGGCCAGGAGAATGTGCCGGATCCTATTCCGGGCCAGTTACGTATCTCCCAACAAGCCCTGGACGCCCGCATGAGACGTATGATGAAACCCACGGCCTATGGAACCTCCAAAGTCCCAGATGAGCTCATTGGTATGTGGAAAAAGAAGGGGAAGGAGAGAAAGTCCCTAGAGAAGCTCTTTCAGTCGATTGGGTTTGACAAGGTCTGCCATGCCAAAACACTTGAGCTTGTGCATCTAGAAAAATGGTTTGTGTTAAATCGTTCCTTATTTTCTTTTTGTTTGACATTGTTGTCTTTAGTTCTATTCTGAAAGGTTGCTTTACTGCAGTCTGCAGGATAGCTTCGTCCAGGAGTTTGAAATTCTGAAATCAGATTTCGTCAGTAACGAGATTGATGTTCAAGGGGAGTTCGCTTCACGGCAGAAGATGGAAGAAGAATGGGGGTGGCCTGAGTAACTTGTTTTAAAGCATGTCAAATTTTGGTATGCTTTGCAACTTTGGTTCTATTCTTTTTCCAAAACAAGAAAAACTTGGGCCCCAAAATGGCTCCAAGATGATACCACATAGATAAGTAAGCTACTCCATGACGAATACAACTAGCCCTTATGGTAGTTATAAGGTATCACAATATTCAGAATGGACCCACGCAGTTCATACTAAATGGTTGTTCCCTTGTATTTTAGAGCACCACCAAAAGCTTTATTTTTTTGGCGGAAATATGTTCATGGCTTTTGAATTGTGGGTTACGAGTTCCCTTTTACAAGAATGAGGAAAATAGAATCATTCCCCCTATACCACCTGGAAGTGCTTTGTATTGGTTGGGGCCCCCCATTGATCGTATGTATCGTGTTTGGGTAAGGTGGCCACAATGTCATCCCCCAGGCCTTACATTTTTCACCTCACCAGTCCACATGTTTCAACATACTGTTCGGACTGCTTGCCCAGGCATCGAATATCGGCGGTGATCAAGGAAGCTTTGGCTGATCCAAAACACCTCATCCGCAAAGACAGGTACGAGGGAACCCCGTTGTATTATGTTGTATTGGGCAGAAACCTGCATCAAAGGTTCGAACAGGCAATTTGGCACGGTTATTGGTTATTGGAATAACAATTTATCTTTTTATGTCTTACCTCGCATTGCCCCTGGGCGTTTGGAAATCGGAATGACTTGTCCCCAGACCCTGCAAATTCCGTAGCCGACCCCATTAAAACTCGTTCATCAAAGAGAAATTGTTTTTACAAGAGGACCTTATAATTGTTTAAGGGTTCCCAAATTAGCTGAGGCAGGGCAGCGCTGTCGCTGTCAACCGGAGGGTTCAGTGGGACCAAGTGGGTGGAGATCCTACTGACCTCGTCATGCCTAGGGATCTCCCTGCCAAGCTTCCTTCTGTTGGAAAACCAGCTTTGGAGGATTCCCACGTTACCCAGCCCCGACAGAATCCCAAAAGGAAAGCCCCAGCATCGCCGGATGCAGGACAAGGGGGACCAATCAAGACTTTTTGTTGAATCGTCAACCAACCGGGTGGTTCATCTTTTGAACCCCTAACGCATGTGAATTCATTCAGCCAATGGTCAGCCCCCAGGAGAAGGCAGTGACGACTCTGGCGTCAGTGCCTGGAAGAAGCCCAGGGTGAAGCAGAGGGTAAGCATGCCAAGGATATCGCTCAGTCAATTGGTCTCCCATACTTGGACCCAGAAGCCTTGCCCAGCTCTCTTGCAGAAAAGATGTTGCGACTCACTTGAAGTTCAAAGCATTCAATTTCCGAAAAAAAAAGCCTTTGGAATCCGATAGATGGATGATCCTGCTTTGTTTTCTCCTTTGCTACCCTGATCTATGATGATTCACGTAGCCTTGATGTGTTTCCCCGGAAGCAAAACATCTTAGCTTCCTTTGGTTCCTAGGAATGGTTTGGAGAAACGCTCCACCAAGCTTGATGCCGTCAAGAAGCGCTTTGAAGATGCAGCAGATTCTCTGACCAGTTTGCAGAAGCAGCTGCTTGCTGCATCCCAGCATGCGATGTCTCCTCAGGATGACCCAAATGATCCACAGATTCTCTTTTGAACCTTGTCCAAGCCATCTGTCGGTCACATCCAAGGTTGTTGAACAAAATCAACTCAGTGTACCAAACGTTGGTGGATTCTACTGTGAAGATCAACGAGCAGTATATCACGGGGATTGTCCACGGGTATACCAAAGAGTGACTTTGCCAAAATTACTTTACTTCGTGTGATCCCCACCATGGCATTTATAGATTTTCTTACTGGCAAATCTTCTGGCATTCTATCTGACATATCTTCTGGCATTCTATCTGGCATTCTATCTGGCATATCTTCTGGCATTTTCTTGTGGCATTCTATCTGGCAAATCTTCTGGCATTCTATCTGGCATATCTTCTGGCATTCTATCTGACATATCTTCTGGCATTCTATCTGGCATATCTTCTGGCATATGTTCTGGCATATCTTCTGGCCTATCTTCTGGCATTCTATCTGGCTATATCTTCTGGACATATCTTCTGGCATTCTATCTGGCATTCTATCTGGCATATCTTCTGGCATATGTTCTGGCATATATTCTGACATATCTCTGGCATTCTATCTGGCATTCTATCTGGCAAATCTTCTGGCATTCTATCTGGCATATCTTCTGGCATTCTATCTGACATATCTTCTGGCATATCTTCTGGCATATCTTCTCGGCATTCTATCTGCATTCTATCTGAATCTGGCATTCTATCTGGCATATCTTCTGGCATTTCTGGCATTCTATCTGGCATATCTTCTGGCATATCTTCTGACATTCTTCTGACATTCTTTCTAACTTTCTTCTGCACATTCTTTGTCCCATATCTTCCTACATGAGGTCCGGCAGGGAACACTTGGCGTGGATACTCGCGGTTGAGGTCCGGCAGGGAACACTGGGCGTGGATGGTCGGTTGAGGTCCGGCAGGGAACACTGGGCGTGGATGGTCGTGGTTGAGGTCCGACAGAGAACACTGTGGATCGCGAGTCGCAGTTGAGCAGGAGGACGAGGAGGACAACGAGAGGAGGAGGAGGAGGAGAAGGAGGAGGACGAGGAGGACCAGGCAACTGACATAAAATCTAACAACCCTCACCTGGCAGGTGGGGAAAAACATCAAACCTACCACCGTGCAACCGTGCATGGAAGAAACACCAGGAAAACAAACACAAGACTACCACGCTGCAAGCCCAGGTGTGAAAGCAATCTGAAGGTGCTGTACGCTGATGCCACGGCAAAGTTAGGGGCTTACTATGTGTGCCCAGACTTTGGCACCTGCTATGAGGGAGGTTTTAAACACACACGATGCATAGACCTGTTGAACTAGTGGGTCAAGCGCACATCAGTAAGAAAGGTAAAGCATGCCCACTCCTAGGCATAAAATTAAAGTGGTTTCTTCCCTTGGCCAAGGGCAACGGAAGCGATGAATTTGCAATCCCGCTGCAGGCCGGGCTGGGCTTTGGTTTGTCAATTTGTCCCTCAGAAGTCAGAACTTCAGAGCCCAATTCAAAACTCAGAACTCGGAATCAGTGGCCCCCAGTTGGCCAAAGGCAACTGCGACGAGCAGGCACTCCAAGCGTCCAAAGGCCAAGAGTAAGGCTGTCGCTAAGAAAGTTGCAGCTAGGCCAAAGAAGTAGATTCCTAGGCAGGGTCCAGAGCAAATCTTTTTACATGTTCGATGGGTTCCAGTGCCGACCTTGGTGCGGACTTCACTGTCCTATCAAAATATTTCCTTATAAAAAGTATCACTGGTGGTCGTGCTAGACATGCCAAGACGACAAGGTCATGTTTCTAAAAGGCTGGGGCACTCACAGCCCACCACGGCCAAATTAGCTTTTGGCATTGCTTTCTTGAAAGCAGGAGCTGCTCGAACGGCAGGATAGGGGAAGAAGCCCTGTTTGCACGAGAGTGTCATGAGGCTAAACTCTCCCGCGTAGGACGATGTAGGAGGTATGTATCCGAGCGATTTATCATGTAAAAATATGCATCTTGATATGTAAAACGATTTAGTGAAGTCCCAAAAACGATAACATGGGAATCACATCATATGTGAAAGCATTGTGGGAAGTGAAGGAGTGGTGTACATTACATGATGGTGGATACCTGTTCTAGAAGCATCTAGATCATCTAGGCTCTCAGTTGTGGGGTATGCGTCATGCTCAGCTCACGCAACGGAAGATGTGCAAAAGTATGCTGACACTCTTGGTCCTGGCCAATTTCTTTATTTCTGATTACCGCAAACGGTTTTTGTTCAAGCGTTCCGGATGAGCGTTTTGTATTTTCGCGCTTTCATGCAAGCAGTGACGATGACAACAGGTCTCCTTTCCAACTTTCCTTGGTTCATGCCATTTTCCCAAGAATGTTTCCCCTCTTTGAACGATAACGGATAACGAAAACGATAACGAAACGAGAGGCATTTCTTGACAAAATGTCCTTCGCTGATGGATGGCCCAGATGCGAAAAGATTCTTGAGATGATTCCTTGCCGGTGAATATTATCACTTGCTTATTGTGATCTTTTCGTTGCTATGCAGATTCTTTTGCAGCGCTCCATTGCTTTAGTCAATCTCGGTTCATCTCGGGCACAGCTGCACCTGCAGGTCCGGTTTGACGATCTTTATCTTTATCCTAGATGAAGATAGCCAAGGCAAAGGCGTTGGACCATGTCAATGGTTTGCTACGCAGACGCCGGCGAGTTAATGAAAGGCATGGAGCATGTCGCTGTGAGAGCTCATCCGGGCTTCTTCCAACAAACTAACTTCAAAGCTTGTTTCTGAGCTGGAAAAAGGATGGTGCAACTGCGATTTGCAGTTGCATTGGCAGGTATCGTACCACACCATACAGTTGAAGCGCTGGAAAAGAAAGCGCGGGGCAGTCAAAGATGCTGCAGACGCTGAAGTGGAGGTGTAAAGAGGCTTTCCGCATGCAGTTTGCCAGGGGATGCGGATGATGCTGCAACCAGGATATACCGTAAAACGATATAGCGAAGTCCCAAAAACGATAACTTTGACCCTAAATCGCATTTTTCAAGTGAGGTTTTGCCGATCGCTCACATGGTCAATACCAAACAAACATTTTTTCTGATTTTGGAAATGCTGCGCCGCATGCCAGGAAACTCTGATGAAAACCGGCATGCAGGCCCTCACACCCGAGCATATGCAGAAGCAGTAGCTGATGGGGTTAAAATCTCAGATTTCAAAACGATCACCATCACTGCCAATGATTCTGTTTGTTATTTCATGTTATTTCCATGTTTCCTTTTTTGGGCCCTTATTGCCATCCATCTGGCCCAGGTTCCCACCATTACCGCAGAAAGATACCGTCAAGCTGCCCGGGAAGAAAACGGTTTTCGAGTTGAACCTGAGAGCAGCAAGGGTGGGCAGCCTTCTTGGAAGAAGAATGCGTCAAGAGAAGCATGGAGAATGTTCAACCGCTGTCAGATGGGCTGGCGGGTTCCGATTTCAAAATATGTGTTCGATACTGGAATGGATTTCACAATGGATATCCCTTACATTGCCCCAAAGGACATTATTGGATACATGCTGGAGAAACACCCCGAACTCCTGGTTGGTGGGCTGCAGAATTCTGGAGAGAGGGCTTCCCACATCAAAGCCTTTTGGTCTGCATTTCGTTTGACTGAACCCAACCACATGGTGTTTCGAGAGCATCCAGATAGTTTAGAATATGTACTACCTCTTTGTCTTCATGGTGACGAAGGGCGTGGCAAAAGGAGAAGCAAAACAACAGTTGTCTCACTCGAGACTCCTTTTGGAGTCATGACCGGTGTGAACTTGAAGAAAACGAAGCATGAAGACTGTCAATGCAATCCTCCTGAAAACATCCGGAGGAAATACCATTGTCCGGATAGGGGCAGGGCAGGGATGACTGACAGAACCCACACTGTGTTGGATGGCCAAGCCACAAACACAAAGGGGCTCCAGCATTTCCCACTCTTTGTGCTGCCTGGCCCGGTGACTGAAGCATTTCCAACTTTGGTTCCAGCACTACTTGAAGAGATAAGTGAACAACTTCGGGTCCTTTTTTTTGATGGCATCACATCACCGAGAGCAGCAGGTCGCACCTTCAATGTGGCTTGTATAGGGCACAAGGGCGACCTCAAGTGGTTCACGATTGTTGGTTGTCTCGCACACAGTTATGAAAGACGAGGCAGCACATACCCTGCTGTCACCTCTGCATGGGCGGCGGCTCTCGTGGAATTGAATGGGAAGATTTTTCTGAAGATCCCATATGGGCAAGGACAATTTTGACTGTCACGCCGTTCGGCCCGCAAAATCCGTCGCCATTTCGACGAATACCTGGATGCCCCTTGTCAATTGAAAACGTCACTTGTTATTTCTATTTAGCTGAACATGTTTCAATGCTAAGGAAAAGGAATATCTTTTCCTGCACCCTTCACATAACACAAATTAGGTCCCTCTCTGGAAGCCATGTACAAGACCGACGTCTTCCACACTCTAAAGGTTGGGTTCCTCCGAGACTTTTGTGGTCCAGCCATTTGCTGTCTCAGCAACCTGGGATACTTTGGCGACGGCAATTCCCCATCATGTCTTCAGGCTGCCCATTGCAGTTTCAAAGGTTGGTGCCGCCGGACCGGGCACACCCCTGCTTTGAGAAGAGTCACCAAATTGTTTTTTAACTACAAGAATGCCAACAGCTACCCATGGGTGAATTGCAAGGGGAGTGACACCATGCTGCTAGTGGGGTGATTGAACGCAGTGGCCGCTGATTTCAAAAGTTCTTTGCTGGACGATGATCACCAGGAGTTCATGGACCTATTGTTGCAAACAACGGCTGCAACACTGAAGTTCTTCAAGTTGCTTTATGCACATCCATGCACAGTGTCCAGGAAGTGTGCAAGGCAGACTTACACTTATGGAACGCAGATCATCAATGGCTATGTTCTTTTGGCTGCCAAAATCCCCAACATGGGGGTGCGGTTTTGGAATCAAGCCTAAGATCCACCTGTTCAAACATATGTTGTACTCATATAAGCTCTTGCTACTCTCCGGCTGTGAAAGGTTTGTTCGTTTACTTCTATTCAACTGCGAGCAGAATGAAGATCTAATTGGACGAATGAGCCGGCTGAGCCGGAGGTTGGACAGCCGCCAGGTATCACGCAGATGTTTAGAATGTTACGGTACCTGCTGAAGGCAGGAATGCTGTGGACCCGCTTTATGCGAACCCATGGTATTTGACAATCTTTAATCAAGGCTAAGGACAAGGAAGCAATTTGTGTGTGGCTTCCCGGATTGGATGGTTTGGGCTTGGAGGTTGGGATACCCTGGAAAACCCTGAAACGGAGTTTTTTTTTGGCAATCGACGTTTTTAAGGATAATCGATAAACATTTCTATTGTTTAGCTAAACGGAAAAAATTACATAGCAGGAGTGTGTAGGTATATATATATAATTATATATATATGCAGTATATATAATGTATGTTTATGTACAGTAGTAGAAGTAGTGGTAGAGGAAAAACACACAGTGCATTTCCGTCATGAACCATGGTCTGATTCGTTTACAATAAGAATCTATTGGTTCCTCTCTGTATCTGTCCATGTTGAATCTCAGTGGGTCAAAGCTTTGAATCTAGAAAGTACATGAAAGTACTACAGGTCCAATCCATGAGGTCCGAATCTTCGTCCACTCGATGCCTCAGCTGTGTCCTTCAAAAATGCAATAGTTTCAATATGTTTCAATAGTAGTCCAGGTTCGAAACTTCGGCTAAGTTTAGGTCCATGACTAAAGGTACTAAAGTAAATGACTTCAGCTTAGGTGTCTTTGATGTACTTGTGACTTCCATTGCCACAGCTGATTCAACAAGGAAGATCATTATTCTGTGGCCCCATGACAAATGGCTCCGAACCAGGTTCAGTCCGAACACTCACGGCACAACCTTCAAGCAAATATATGCAAATATAATGCAAATATACTGCAACATGGTCAAGTTGTTGCGTGAAGTTTAAATAAGTTTACTGTCTATTTTCGCTACTTTGCCTCCTGACATCCCGACTCGTTCACAGCGCGACCTGTTCACAGCGCAGCATTTTTCACGCAGGAAATCTGTCCCTGTACCTGTATTGAAAAGAGACGAATTGCAGTAATGCGCCTTTAAGATATGGACTTGATCCATGGGCTCAAAGCTGCCAAAAGGCAAAAGTTCAGAAAATTTGTAAAGACATGTTTTTGGGTCCAGTTCTCATCCTTTTTGTGGCACCTCTCTGACTTTACTCAAGGTGCCTTTGGCAGCAAAGTCTAAGTCCGTTGCTCGAGTGCAACTGCTTTCGGCGACAGTTCACCCGCCTGCCTCAGCTGACACATTTCGGCGTCAATTGTCTCTTTCAAAACTCCTTCAATCTTTAAGATGCATTCAAATGCAAGTTTTCTTGAAACACATGAAAGCACCAGAAACCAGAGACAGAGTATTTTGACGCTAACCGCTAGGATATACTAGGATCTACTGGGATTGACAGCCAAGCTGGGCCAAGCTGGCATACACGACGGTGCGCCACCTCTGCAAACAACCGTGCAAAGGACGGCTACCACCTGAAGTTATGCCCAAGCTCCTCCAAACTCAGTGGGTCTGAGCCTACGCCTGCACTTCCGCCGTCTAGATATCAACAGTTCGCTATGGCTCCACTGAGATCCCACATGCCGCTGTTTTGCTGGCAGAAAGCCACGGTCTCAATGGCTCTCAAGCCTGTGGGATGCCGAATCCTGCATTCTGTGTCTATACTTTATTCACGCTCTGAAGCCAGCTGTGTGGCTTGAACCATCCGGAGCATCTATGTTTCATGGGTTTTCTATGTCATGCCCTGTCGCACTCAACTCCATCATGCAAGACTGCATGATTTCAGTGCAAAGCGAGCACGCATTCAGGAAGCGCCTGGGGCTGAGCCCCCTGATCTTTATTTGCCGTTTTGGTTCGGCAAACCAAAGTGCAGTTGTGTTCTTCTTTGTGTGCATCCAGGACCAAGAGTGTTCAAACAAAAATATCTACCGTAAGCGTGGGGCACACGTTCAAAGGTAACGCTTACAAGTCCGGTGTACTGAGCGCAGGCGGACTCGTTGAGCCCACTAGGCTCTGTGCACGGTGGTTTGAATGCATTTCACATTGCATCGCGGGCCTTCAGGACTTGACTTGGAGCAGCCTTAGCATCTCTGTGAGGTTGTCTTCCGTATAGTCTGGGTGGCAAATATCTTACCTGGCCTTCTTGAAGCAGCCCTTAGCATCTTAAATGATGGTACCTATAAAGGGTAACTCGGGTAACTCTGCTGGCCACCTGCTGGCCCTTGTAGCTCCTTACCCGGATGTGTGGTACGGAATGGCATGGAATGGTATGGAAGTCTGGTTGAAACCGAGGGATCAATTCTTCCAAATTTACGCTTGAAGTTTCTAAGGTAAACTGATCCTCTCTGTAACTCCTCGTGCTATGAGCGAAGTCGGATGTGCCACCAGCATCTTGGGCCATAGAATGTTAGAGAGAAATCGTCGAAGATCTCCAAGCGGATGTGACCACGCCATGTGGGATGAACATGGATAAACTATGATTAACTAGACTGCAGGAACTGCAGTGCAAGCATCTTGCTTCTTGTCCACCTGCAAAAGTTGCTTCCGCATGTTTCTGCCCTTTGCACAATACGTGACCGCTGGTTGGCATGCAAATCTTGCCCAGGCAAACATTGGATCCCCAAGGAAAGTGAAGATTTGACACTCTTCCATGCTATAGGGACTGTTAGGCAGAGCCATTAACCAGCGAAAGTGTTTTATCTTCCGGGTTTCGAAAAGGAGTAAGGGTCCAGTTTGACTGTATCGATCTGCCTTCGACGTGCATCTAGAAGAATCTAGAAGATATGCACAGGCAAGAGCATAGATTTGTATCACTCGGAGCAGTTGTCGATCGGCAAGCTTGGCTTTGCCAACCAAAGAGTCAGTATAGCAACCCGACCCCTGATCTAATCTGCCACTCGTAGGACTCAGAAAATATATATGAAAATACATGTTGCTTGGTATGCGCTTGAAAGAGCTAAAGGGCTGGGCATCGGATGATAGTCGACGTTTCAATCTCATCTTAGGGCTAGAACATTGGAAACAAGAGGGACTTTTCAGAAGGCCATAAAATGCATAGGCTGCATGGACAGTCCCAAATGCAGGGCCCTCCCTCCAGTTTTTGTGCAGCCTCTTGGAAACAAGATTCATGGTATCCCATTTCACTTCAAGAAATCCAAGGTCGAGCTTTGGACTGTTGCAGGCGACGGGTGTCAATGAAACTTTTCAAACCATCAATTGCCACTGCGCCTTGCCTGCTTTCCAAGCATGCCTGCAGGCTTCCCATTGTCGCAGTCAGCCACAATTTTAAAGCACAGTCCCTTACATCCCTTGGTGTTTTGCCTGTCCCAGTTCCTCAACATCTTCAAATTGCCGTGCATAGCTGGTGAGCAAAAGTGCTTCCACGCCCCTGTCCCGGCCACAAGGAGAGATTTCTGCGATGCAGGGCACTGTTGTCACAACAGCTTCCCTTGCAATGTGTGGCGCCTGATTTGGGCCACTCCAAAGTCTTCTTCTGCAATGTTTGGGGTGACAATTTCCCAAACACCGGAGACCATTTAGGGCTTAACCCCGTCAACTCCATTTTTAGTGGTTTGGTTGCAGGGAATTTTGTGCTCAAACACAGGTTCGAGTGATTTCTAGTGCAAGGGTGTATTCAAGGCAACACTTCTTACTGACTTCGTAATTGGACGCAATTGGCGGAGGCTGATCGGTTTGCATGCATTTCCTACGACTTGCATTTGGTACATGTGAGAAGGAGAGAAGATTAAAGCAGTCCCCCCACATCGCTTACACATTTCGATACATTTGTAGTATTCCGAGAAAGATGCTTCTGGTGCCAGTGCTGACCTCGTTTTCCAATGCTGTCATACTGTCACCTTTTCGGAGAGCGGATCAAGAATCCCTACCTCGTTGTTGAGTCCCACCTAATTACACAATTTTGCACCTAACCATAGACCCTCAGCAAAACCTGCAAACAGTCTAATACAACTTTCAATTGCCCTAAATAAGTGCGGTTGCTCAGATTGCATGCGTGAGAAGGTGTGGCTTAGGCACCGTGCAAATAGTGTAAATAGTGGAGGCTGACCAAGCAGACCTTTGTTTGCAGTGGCTTGGGTGCACGTAAGGCTGGCAAAATCTCGCTATGAAGTATCCAAGGGAACTTCGCGTTCAAACGATGCGGGTTTGGTTCCTAAACTTGGAACCAGGCCCGTGGCGACGATTCTGAATGTGGTGTTCCACAGTTCCGGCCTGAGGCCTACTATCTCGCGGTTCCGGCCTGTTATCTTACGGTTCCGGCCAACTATTTCCAATGGTCTGATTTCGATAGCTTGTCTATGCTTGTCTTGGTTCCGAAATCCAAACACAGTTACCACTATGTTTGGTTGCGGAGCCGGTTCTGAGCATGTTTGAATGCTCCGCAAATTGCGTTGGTGCCTCATCTTTCACGCTTCCAGGACCCTAGTAGTGCCACTTCATTTTGAGAAGCATCATATTACTATCTTCTATAATCCACTCTTGGGCGAATTGTGGTACACTATTCTTACCTAGAACATCGAAAGCGTGCAAAAATATTGCTCTTTCAGAATTATGTGATATTTTTTTTGAAACGGCACTTTTTCTGGCTGCGAGCACTTTTCCATTTTAAGATGGTTGAACTGATTTTTCAGAAATTGACAGTTTACATGAGTCTTATTGCTCCAACGGACCTTCTGAGCTCCAGAGAGTGCTACCTGATTTCGTTTGCGCCCTTTTGTGTTACCTGGTATTGTCAATAGCTATAGTTTTGATTGGTTGGGTGTCTGGAATGATTGTGCACGAACGTTCCAGCATTATCAACGAAACAAATAACTCATGAATGTAATATTGAAAAACATGAAAAAGATTGAAAAAGCGCTTTTGCCCGGTGAAACAGCGTTTTTTCCCAGCGTTTTGAACGCACATTTTCTCGTTGAACCACCTTTATTTTTTGAGGGGCATAAACCATTGCCCTGGGAGAACCAAAGTAACCTATGTACCGGCAATGGGTCCTTGGACAAGCCTCATTCGAATAGTTTGGCTTTAAGTAACGGGAGAATGATCTTGAACTCTGAGAGTGCAACAAAGTTTTGTCAAATAAATTGCGTGGCAGTCAGCATGTTCTACATCCTGTTCCTATGAGGGTGAAGGGCCAGGGTCAAGAGCAGAATTCCACGAAACGACCTTTTTTTTCTGAAACGACTTAAATTTCCTGAAGCAACCAAAATTATTGCATTTTCACGAAACGCCCAAAAAAAAGCAGACCATGAGGATGTAGGTATCTTCTTGAAAGACTTCTTTGCTGTCTTTGCTTCATTAAAATGTTTGCTTTCAGCCCCGTGGCTTGGCCAACATCTTCTTGAACCGTCTTGGAGCAGCCAAGGAACTCTACGGAAAGGAGATTGGAAAATGGCACGTGCACCTGCCGAACTCATTGTTGGGTTGGCCCCGAAGGTTCCAAAAGTCTTGCTGATGCCTTGGCAATAGGCAATTCGTAAAGAAGACACAACAGAAAACATTCTGGCATCGTTTCTGAGATCTCTTCTGGTACTCTCGAAGCTTTTCAATTGAGGTTGAAGTATGGCACCACAACTTTCATGGCTCCTGTCTCCAGGACTATGCTGCTACCGAGTTGGTTCCAATGCCAGTGAGCCACAGGGAAGCTAGCGCAGCGCGGCTGCACGCTAACTTCCAGACGAGGTGCTGTAGATGCCACTGGTGGCGAGCCACTCATCCATTGCTTCTTGGATTGGCTGGTGAACAAAAGCGTTTCAACACCACCCGCGTTTCTGGATGGTCTCAGCTGAAAAACTGAAGTCGCACAAACAAAGAGGACAGGGAGCACGCAAAATAGTTGCGAGCGAAAATATGTCTGAGCGTTCCATCTGGGCAAAAATCAAGAGCACCTCTGCGAAGATACACGCTTTTCTCCAACAGGGAGACACAAAGTTTTGGCATTGCTTTGGGTGCAAAGTGCCTCTTTAAAAGCCTTGCTAATTTTTTGGCCAAACATGGGGATCCAATCAAAATATTCGTTAGAAGCCTTGGACACAAGTTTCATGGCACCCATTCTCACTTCAAGAAAGTCCAATGTTGAACTTGGGACTGTCTCAAGCGACGGGTGCCTTTGAAACTGTTCAACTTATCAACTGTGGGTCATCGTTTTTCGGAGCATGGCTGCAGGCTGCCCGAAACAATGGAACTATCTACGTCCAATGCTAGCTGGCTTGGCCTATACGATTCTCTTTTATCTATTCCATTGCATCTGCCTTCTGGCAGGTCATTTCATCCGCTACAAGAAAATGGACACATTTATCACATTTACATTTATTTTCGATATCAACAATTCAACAATCCAAAGACCTTCCAATTTTCTGCGTCAAGAGTCAATATTGTGTCCTTTTCTCACGGCACCTCTGCCCGAAGAATCAAATTAGCCTTGTGAAAGAACACTCGGTATGATGATGCTTGACAAGCTGCAAAGCAGCACGAGGGCACGTAGGGGGAACCTTGAATCTTTAGAACCTTCCAGAGAGAAGCTGTATGAAGCTGTGCGACTTTGGACCAAGTTTGAGCATCCAGCACGCAAAGCCCATTGTCTGCGTCAGGTTGTTGCGTGCAATTTCTTATAAATTTGCCTAAGCAAGGCACTCGTATGCCATGCAGGCCGAACAGGCCCTGCAGGCCGAACAGGCTTGCAAACATTGTGCAGTGCAGTACGAAAGTTCCCTTGCACTTCCTCTGCCAGAAGCTTTGCACTCTAGACACTGGCAAGGCACGGATCTGACACGATCTGATTAACTGTGAGTGACGCGGCTTTGCCTCTTGGATAGTCTTGGGTGTTTAGCTAAAACAAACACCAAAACACTTGGGACTAAACTGGCATCACTGCTGGCCTCTACCCTCCGTGGGTCACCACCTCGAGGCCATCCGCATGCTGGGTATGTCTTGCGCAGGACTGAAATGGCCCTGCTGCTTTGGTAGGAACCTACATGCGTCCCCGCGTCCCCTGAAAATCAAAGACTTCCTAAACTTTATCATGTCACACACTTGTGAAATCTTGTGAAAGAGAGGAAAGCAAAATTGCGGGCCTTGCAACTGCGAGGCAAACTCATGCCATGCTCGGGCTTAAGGAACACCACAGAGTTGAGCCCCTCATCATCCTGACTTAAAGTTTAAAGCCTTCTTTTGGTTTGGATATCACATAAATAGAGGTTGAGTTTTGGACAAAGGGCAGATAGGCCGTGCACACAGAAGTTGCGGTCACAAGCAAATTGATTCAGGACGGACCAGACCACAAAAAAATCCAATGCTGCTCCCATCTGCAGACTGAAACTGGGCAGTACCGGCAGTACCTCCTGCCATCCCACCAACTCTGCCTAAAAGATCTAAAAGTGCCGCAGCAGTGCTTTCCGCAATTTCCTTGCTGCAAACTTGATACCTGAAGATTCTATCATTTTGCCGAGAGATCTGCAAAGTCGCTCGGGGCGAAAGAAAACACACGTCCTCACTCAAATGACAAAATTTGGTGCTACTCGATGTGGCTGCTTTTCAGGCTGGATCCTCACTACTTTGCAGCCATGTCGTGAAGTCATGAAGTCATACACATCCACAAATGAGATGTTTGGAGTCGATGTCCGTGTCCTTTTCTGCACTCTATATTGTTTGCCAACTCAACAGGACCAAACATGACAAGGATTGAATTCTCTTGTGCGACTATGAGTACCTGTGGCTTGCTGCACCACACACGATAGAGCTGGTGATCAAGAACCATCCAATGTGTTTACAATGTGAGGGTTCAGTTTGGAGAGAAATGGTGTTCCAGAGAAGAACCATGCTGAAGTCTGAATAAACCCGTTTGTGGGGAACACGGACCAGGCTGTTGAATGACTGAAAATCAGTCCAAAAAGGCAAACCAATTTTGCGGACATAGGGAGTCTCCTTCGCGGAAAGGCAGTAAGACAGGAACATCTCAATTCAACGGATTGAACGCACAATTTGCATATAAGCGCTGTCCGTGGAACTGGCACTCAACCACTCAAGTCTTACTGAACAGTCTTCGCAGATCGTACAACCGGTGACCGAGACATGACCGCTGGAATCACCTACATCATGAGTGGGCCATCCATATCCCAAAGGCGGCTTTCCCTGCACCTGACAGTGGCGGCTATCAAGCAGCCCCGAAAACAATTGTCTACTGAAAGTCTACTGCTGGATATTTTTTTCTGTCCAAAGCACGTCCCGAGAAGTTGCTGTCACAAGCAACTTGATTCAGGACGCACCAAACCACCTGAAAATGTGTATGATGTTCTGAAGCGCAGACTGAAACTGGGCAGTAGTACATCCATGTACATCCCACAGTCCCTGTCTCTAGCTGAGAGTGCTGCATCATTGTTGCATTCCCTTCTGTAAACTTGATGGTTGTCGACTCTCATATTCTTTTACCTTTTCTGAAAGGTCCCTTCATGTCCTTGCAGTTTGAGCTGGGAGGCCGCAACAAACAGCTTGCAAGGCGACCTGACTGCCGAAGGTCAGCACACCGGCCAGCAAGACCACCACACAACCCAAGCGGAACCTGACAGGCACGGGCTATACTGTCCCTTTACAGCCTATTGCAATTTCTCGAACATGTTGGAACGTGGAGAATGTTTGCGTAGACGGTGGGTCCGATGTGAAATCAAATTTCTCTGATCATCTTTTGCATGACCGAGTCCATGTTCTGGCGTTAACCCAGGGGTGCATGGGATGCTCACTGCTCTCATAGGATTCCAACCCTCTTGTTACAAACCCTCTGCCAAGAGGTATGGAAGGAACATCAATGGACCCTTTCGCAAATTCCTGAAGCTGTGTATAACACATCGTTGAGTGGTACATTTGAAGATGTCCCTCCTGTTTTCAGCTGGTACCACTTTGCTCTGTAGAAGTCTTGGGTTTCTGTGAGAAAGTCCTGCAATTGTCACTACTGCATGACAAACAACCTCAAAATCTGTCACCTTCCGGAACCATATGCTTTCAAAGCAGTAAACATCATAATGCTTCCCATCGACCGGGCCAAGGGAATCCTCATGGCACCAGGCTCTCTCTGAAGTCGTATGCCATTGACTAGCAAAATACACATGAGGGGCAAAGCGATTGGACTCATTTGGATCAAACCAATACTTCCAAAGTCTGTTGAGTAGTATTGCAGCTCAGGCTCATTCACAAACCGTTCATTTCTGGGTGTGCGGCTGAAAAGCCGTTTCCTTGCAAACATGTACATAAAAGGTTCCACTTCCCCTGAAACATTTTGACACAAGCGCTTTGTCTACCTACCTCTGCAGTTTTTGTAGGCTTGCGAAACCTCCCGCAAAGTTCCAATTCTTCTGATCTTTGACAAGCGTGCTCCTGAGACATGCAACGTCCAGTCATGTCCATCCATTGATTGTCCCTACTGAATGACAAACAACCTTCTAGATCCTTATAGATCCTTATAGCGCATGTCACGTTCCGGAACCATGGAGGCGCCTCTCAAAATCATGAAACATCACATGGCGCATCGACACCAAGGGGATCCTCTCACCAGGCTCTCTCTGACGTCGCATGCCATCGAGAAGCAATAGGCCCCTTTCTTGCGTGGAGAGAAAATGCATCAGCTCATACCTAGAACCTCGAAAGCGTGCAAAAATATTGCTCTTTCAGAATTATGTGATATTTTTTTGAAACGGCACTTTTTCTGGCTGCGAGCACTTTTCCATTTTAAGATGGTTGAACTGATTTTTCAGAAATTGACAGTTTACATGAGTCTTATTGCTCCAACGGACCTTCTGAGCTCCAGAGAGTGCTACCTGATTTCGTTTGCGCCCTTTTGTGTTACCTGGTATTGTCAATAGCTAGTTTTTGATTGGTTGGGTGTCTGGAATGATTGTGCACGAACGTTCCAGCATTATCAACGAAACAAATAACTCATGAATGTAATATTGAAAAACATGAAAAAGATTGAAAAAGCGCTTTTGCCCGGCGAAAAAGCGTTTTTTCCAAGCGAAAACGCACATTTTCTCGTTGAAACACATTTATTTTTTGAGGGGCATAAACCATTGCCCTGGGAGAACCAAAGTAACCTATGTACCGGCAATGGGTCCTTGGACAAGCCTCATTCGAATAGTTTGGCTTTAAGTAACGGGAGAATGATCTTGAACTCTGAGAGTGCAACAAAGTTTTGTCAAATAAATTGCGTGGCAGTCAGCATGTTCTACATCCTGTTCCTATGAGGGTGAAGGGCCAGGGTCAAGAGCAGAATTCCACGAAACGACCTTTTTTTTTTCTGAAACGACTTAAATTTCCTGAAGCAACCAAAATTAGTGCATTTTCACGAAACGCCCAAAAAAAGCAGACCATGAGGATGTAGGTATGAGCTGTAGAATGCATTGCAAAATTGAACTGCCCTTGCCAGCCCCACAAAGCTTGTGCACGGCATTGAAACAGCCTCGTCACTATGGATTGCCTCTTCCCCCAATTTTCCCGGGATGTGTATATATAGTACATCGCCCTACTTTTACTATCCCCACCCCTATAGGGGAGGGCGGGGGGGACAAAACCAACCTGTCGAATTCCACTTTTTTTTGCTTGGAAACCCTGGGATAGTGATCCAACCCCTCGAATGGAATTGTAAAGTAACATTTCTTAACAAGCCTTGGGCACTGGTTAGAAAATACTTGCGCTTAGCTCCGGAGGAGCTAAGCGCAAGTATGATCACGGCAGCGCAATTTTTTGGAGGGATGCCATCCCTACACATCCATGTGCTGCTTCAGTCTGACATGTGCTTAGCTCCTCCGGAGCTAAGTGCAAGTATTTAATTTTCACCTGCTTGCCAATGACATGGAATGATGAGGAATATTGATCATTGAGAAAACATGATTGCAAAAATGGAATTTTAAACTTTAAACTGAAGTTTCAGTACGACTCCCCCCCCTCAAATTCTATTTTTAAGAGGGTAGGGATCTTTTACTTTAGAGTGGGAACTGAATCTCCAAACTATCAGTATGTCCTTGCACCATATACTGGCCATACTCATACTCCATCCCTTTGCCAAGCATGAAATCTTGATGTTCTGCCCAAATGTCAACATCCAATATCTGAAAGCACCCAAGCACACACGGACTGAAATGAAGGATGGTCTTGTCGCTTTGCTGACCTGGCCCTTCGTTGAAAGATTTTGACAGACGCATCACTCCCTCTGAGTTCCTTCCGAGCAAGCTTTCCAGAATGTTGCAACAAAACTATTCTTTTGCTTCACCGATCTTTGACAAGCGTGCTCCTGAGACTAGCAACGTCCAGTCATGTCCATCCATTGATGTGGAATGATGTAGCTTCCAGGTTATCATATGTCGTGCATACTACTTGTCTCTTGGACTGGGCCACGTAGTTGCAAGTGCACACTCCGAAGAAAAACCAAAACCAAAGGTGTAAAGTGATCCAAACTGACTCCGCCGCAGCCAGAAGCTGACATACCATGACATTGAGCCTGACAATATTGTGTCAGCTTCTCAAGTCCATGAGCTCTGAAGGAATCTGAAGCGCCCTTCAAAGCTAAGTGGAGTTTGGTCTGGTGTTTTGGCATGAGATGATTTACCTTGACTTGCAACCGAGCCAGCTGCATTGCGGCAAGAAAAAATGAGTGCATGATGCGGAGTGTCATCGTCTGGGGAAATGCAGTTTGAGCTGGCTGGCCGCAACAAACAGCTTGCAAGGCGACCTGACTGCCGAAGGTCAGCACACCGGCCAACAAGACCACCACACAACCCAAGCGGAACCCGACAGGCACGGGCTACTGTCTCTTTACAGCCTACTGCAAATTCTCGAACATGTTGGAACGTGGAGAATGTTTGCGTAGACGGTGGGTCCGATGTGAAATCAAATTTCTCTGATCATCTTTTGCATGACCGAGTCTATGTTCTGGCTATAACCCAGGGGTGCATGGGATGCTCACTGCTCTCATAGGATTCCAACCCTCTTGTTATTGAAGGATTATTCATGAATGAACGCCTGAGTCTTTGTATGACTCCAACAAGAAGCCATTCGAGGAGGTTTTTTTGGGGGGCAAATGTACCGACTGAGCCCTGTAGGCGTCGCAAAACCTACCCCTGCAGTTTTTGTAGGCTTGCGAAACCTCCCCCAAAGTTCCAATTCTTCCGCAGCATACCTTTCAGCCTACGCCCTACGCAGCCTCGCGCAGCCTCCGCGAAGCGAACCCACCCAACAGAAACACTACTCATTTCTCTGCCGGAACAAACAGCAAGCTTTCACAAAGCACCCAAGCACACACGGACTGAAATGAAGGATGGTCTTGTCGCTTTGCTGACCTGGCCCTTCGTTGAAAGATTTTGACAGACGCATCACTCCCTCTGAGTTCCTTCCGAGCAAGCTTTCCAGAATGTTGCAACAAAACTATTCTTTTGCTTCACCGATCTTTGACAAGCGTGCTCCTGAGACAAGCAACGTCCAGTCATGTCCATCCATTGATGTGGAATGATGTAGCTTCCAGGTTATCATATGTCGTGCATACTACCTGTCTCTCGGACTGGGCCACGTAGTTGCAAGCGCACACTCCGAAGAAAAAACAAAACCAAAGGTGTAAAGTGATCCAAACTGACTCCGCCGCAGCCAGAAGCTGACATACCATGACATTGAGCCTGACAATGTTGTGTCAGCTTCTCAAGTCCATGAGCTCTGAAGGAATCTGAAGCGCCCTTCAAAGCTAAGTGGAGTTTGGTCTAGTGTTTTGGCATGAGATGATTTACCTTGACTTGCAACCGAGCCAGCTGCATTGCGGCAAGAAAGAATGAGTGCATGATGCGGAGTGTCATCGTCTGGGGAAATGCAGTTTGAGCTGGCTGGCCGCAACAAACAGCTTGCAAGGCGACCTGACTGCCGAAGGTCAGCACACCGGCCAGCACGACCACCACACAACCCAAGCGGAACCTGACAGGCACGGGCTACTGTCTCTTTACAGCCTACTGCAATTTCTCGAACATGTTGGAACGTGGAGAATGTTTGCGTAGACGGTGGGTCCGATGTGAAATCAAATTTCCCTGATCATCTTTTGCATGACCGAGTGCATGTTCTGGCTAAAACCCAGGGGTGCATGGGATGCTCACTGCTCTCATAGGATTCCAATCCTCTTGGTATTGAAGGAACATTCATGAATGAACGCTTGAGTCTTTGTATGACTCCAACAAGAAGCCGTTCGAGAGGGATTTTTTTGGGGGCAAATGTACCTGGTAGCCATCGCGAAGCCTACGTCTGCAGTTTTTATCGCTCGCGCAGCCTCTGCGGGGGGGGAACTGAGCCCTGTAGGCGCCGCAAAACCTACCTCTGCAGTTTTTGTAGGCTTGCGAAATCTCCCCCAAAGTTCCAATTCTGCCGATCTTTGACAAGCGTGCTCCTGAGACATGCAACGTCCAGTCATGTCCATCCATTGATTGTCCCTACTGAATGAATGACAAACAACCTTCTAGATCCTTATAGATCCTTATAGCGCATGTCACGTTCCGGAACCATGGAGGCGCCTCTCAAAATCATGAAACATCACATGGCGCATCGACACCAAGGGGATCCTCTCACCAGGCTCTCTCTGACGTCGCATGCCATCGAGAAGCAATAGGCCCCTTTCTTGCGTGGAGAGAAAATGCATCAGCTTATATATGAGCTGTAGAATGCATTGCAAAATTGAACTGCCCTTGAGAGCCCCACGTGTCATCGTCTCGGGGAAATGCAGTTTGAGCTGGCTGGCCGCAACAAACAGCTTGCAAGGCGACCTGACTGCCGAAGGTCAGCACACCGGCCAGCACGACCACCACACAACCCAAGCGGAACCTGACAGGCACGGGCTACTGTCTCTTTACAGCCTACTGCAATTTCTCGAACATGTTGGAACGTGGAGAATGTTTGCGTAGACGGTGGGTCCGATGTGAAATCAAATTTCCCTGATCATCTTTTGCATGACCGAGTGCATGTTCTGGCTAAAACCCAGGGGTGCGTGGGATGCTCACTGCTCTCATAGGATTCCAATCCTCTTGGTATTGAAGGAACATTCATGAATGAACGCTTGAGTCTTTGTATGACTCCAACAAGAAGCCGTTCGAGAGGGATTTTTTGGGGGGCAAATGTACCTGGTAGCCATCGCGAAGCCTACGTCTGCAGTTTTTATCGCTCGCGCAGCCTCTGCGGGGGGGGAACTGAGCCCTGTAGGCGCCGCAAAACCTACCTCGACTCTGCAGTTTTTGTAGGCTTGCGAAATCTCCCCCAAAGTTCCAATTCTGCCGATCTTTGACAAGCGTGCTCCTGAGACATGCAACGTCCAGTCATGTCCATCCATTGATTGTCCCTACTGAATGAATGACAAACAACCTTCTAGATCCTTATAGATCCTTATAGCGCATGTCACGTTCCGGAACCATGGAGGCGCCTCTCAAAATCATGAAACATCACATGGCGCATCGACATGCCATCGAGAAGCAATAGGCCCCTTTCTTGCGTGGAGAGAAAATGCATCAGCTTATATATGAGCTGTAGAATGCATTGCAAAATTGAACTGCCCTTGAGAGCCCCACAAAGCTTGTGCACGGCATTGAAACAGCTTCGTCACTATGGATTGCCTCTTCCCCCAATTTTCCCGGAATGTGTATATATAGTACATCGCCCTACTTTACCTTTAGAGTGGGAACTGAATCTCCAAACTTTCAGTATGTCCTTACACCATATACTGGCCATACTCATACTCCATCCCTTTGCCAAGCATGAAATCTTGATGTTCTGCCCAACTGTCAACATCCAATATCTGAAAGCACCCAAGCAGACACGGACTGAAATGAAGGACGGTCTTGTCGCTTTGCTGACCTGGCCCTTCGTTGAAAGATTTTGACAGACGCATCACTCCCTCTGAGTTCCTTCCGAGCAAGCTTTCCAGAATGTTGCAACAAAACTATTCTTTTGCTTCACCGATCTTTGACAAGCGTGCTCCTGAGACAAGCAACGTCCAGTCATGTCCATCCATTGATGTGGAATGATGTAGCTTCCAGGTTATCATATGTCGTGCATACTACCTGTCTCTTGGACTGGGCCACGTAGTTGCAAGCGCACACTCCGAAGAAAAACCAAAACCAAAGGTGTAAAGTGATCCAAACTGACTCCGCCGCAGCCAGAAGCTGACATACCATGACATTGAGCCTGACAATGTTGTGTCAGCTTCTCAAGTCCATGAGCTCTGAAGGAATCTGAAGCGCCCTTCAAAGCTAAGTGGAGTTTGGTCTAGTGTTTTGGCATGAGATGATTTACCTTGACTTGCAACCGAGCCAGCTGCATTGCGGCAAGAAAAAATGAGTGCATGATGCGGAGTGTCATCGTCTGGGGAAATGCAGTTTGAGCTGGCTGGCCGCAACAAACAGCTTGCAAGGCGACCTGACTGCCGAAGGTCAGCGCACCGGCCAGCACGACCACCACACAACCCAAGCGGAACCCGACAGGCACGGGCTGCTGTCTCTTTACAGCCTACTGCAAATTCTCGAACATGTTGGAACGTGGAGAATGTTTGCGTAGACAGTGGGTCCGATGTGAAATCAAATTTTTCTGATCATCTTTTGCATGACCGAGTCCATGTTCTGGCGTTAACCCAGGGGTGCATGGGATGCTCACTGCTCTCATAGGATTCCAACCCTCTTGTTACAAACCCTCTGCCAAGAGGTATGGAAGGAACATCAATGGACCCTTTCGCAAATTCCTGAAGCTGTGTATAACGCATCGTTGAGTGGTACATTTGAAGATGTCCCTCCTGTTTTCAGCTGGTACCACTTTGCTCTGTAGAAGTCTTGGGTTTCTGTGAGAAAGTCCTGCAATTGTCACTACTGCATGACAAACAACCTCAAAATCTGTCACCTTCCGGAACCATATGCTTTCAAAGCAGTAAACATCATAATGCTTCCCATCGACCGGGCCAAGGGAATCCTCATGGCACCAGGCTCTCTCTGAAGTCGTATGCCATTGACTAGCAAAATACACATGAGGGGCAAAGCGATTGGACTCATTTGGATCAAACCAATACTTCCAAAGTCTGTTGAGTAGTGTTGCAGGCTCAGGCTCATTCACAAACCGTTCATTTCTGGGTGTTCGGCTGAAAAACCGTTTCCTTGCAAACATGTACATAAAAGGTTCCACTTCCCCTGAAACATTTTGACACAAGCACTTTGTCTTGCAAAATGTTTTCTGGCTACGCTGTCAATCCCAGAGGCAGACTTTGAGCGTTGACGATTGCGCAAACTCCTGCCTATGAGCAAACTTTAGCCACTTTCCTCGAACGCCGCCACCTGTTGCCGTTGGAAAATGCTGCAGTTTCGGTGATTCGCCGGGTCCAAACGACATGGCCCACTTGTTCGAGGCCAAGTTGAGTCATACATGTCCAGCCACCTTCGTCCCAAACGGAGAATTACTTGGCAAGCTCAAATTCACACCATCTTTTAGCACACTGGATTTCTTCCTATCAGGAACCCGACAGAAAAGTATGGCCTAAAGCCAAGTGATTGGCTTGGCTTCTGATACCTTTTGTATCATCACAAGATCCGGGAGGCATACGGTGCAGTACACATATTGAGTCAAACGCACATGCACTGCTCATCTTGACTGTGCTCTCCCAAATGACTGACTTCAGTCCGTTTCAATGATTTCCAAGCCCGACACAAAGGTGAGCGCATGAGTTGTCATCTGACCGTTTCAAGGCAGTCCGGATTGCTTCCTCAAATTCTCAACCCACATTCTGAACCTCTCCACAATCTGGGAAAGCACTTTCGGAAAGGGATATGCATGCGAGATCCGGCAGTGCATTTTCTTGTGGGGAAAGACCTGTTGAACCGACACGAGCCTGCCCTTTTCAACGACCAGCATTCTGAGGATCGAAGAGCGTCCTTCTGTTCACAAATTCCAACCCCAAGAGCTTTTCGCGGCTCGTCAGAATGAATTTGACATGTCGGATCACGGATCCATGATGATCCACAGCTGTGTGTGTGATTCTTCTCAGTGAAACAAAGCATGCTTGACACGAGGTGGCAAGTGGTCAAATGGATCTCTTTACACATTGTCACTTTCGTCCTTCAGCAGGGGAATCATATTTCCAGCTGATAAGCGATGGAACATTAGCCTTCAATGGCTGATGACATGACTGGAGAGCCTCAAGGTCTCATACCTTTGCATCGCCGAAACCTAGAAGTCCAACAGGTCGTCAGGGCTACAATGGCCACAAAACCATACTCTGGCAAACACGTCTGATTTATGATGGGATGTTAACCACTTAGTTTTGACAAATCTAAGAATCTATACCTACATTCTGTGAAACAGATCAATTTCTGTCCGCCCTGTTTTCGATTCAGTGCCAGCTTCCAGAGAGAATCACATGGACTTGATTGGCCTGTAGGTGATGAATGTGATGACGTTTCTTCTCAAAGAATGGTCCGCAACCTTCGCTTAAAACGAGCTTGGACTACTGTGCTTCTGCAGCCCCTCAATGGGTCTACTTGTTCAATGCAACAAATAATTGAACAAAACCGTCCTGTGCTGTTCCCTATCTGACTTCGCTTTTCTTCACATTGCAAGAATCGAAAATCGGAATCTATCGAAACTGTGGACAAGCACTGAATCCGACCTGGCTCCCACCGTGGTGCTAGGCTGGAGCTAGCTGGATCAAAGGTGACAGGCAGACTCTTTCAAAGCTTAATCAAAGGATCAAAGGTTCTGCAGGGACAGCCATTTGGGGCTACGTCTTCGGTGGATCGACCCGCGGTGATCCGGACGTATGGATCGGTCTGGATCACGTGCGTTTTGGTATGGATCGGGCTGTACATTTTGACTCGCAGCCATTTATGCATCAGAGGTTTTACTCTTGGCTGCACAATGAGAACGTGAAAGGCCAGGATAGTCTCTCAGGCTTTGACTTTCGTTCTGTACTGCTCATTTCTTTGGACATGTAGACAAACGCCTGGCAGAACGGACATTCCTATCCTAATATGTATTCAACAGGCTCTGTTCTGGTTTCCGCACACCAAGTCATGTCAAGGTCCGGTCTTACCAAGAGTCAAAGTGAGTAAGGCCAGTAAGGCCGTTAACCAGCTTGGGGCTGGGTGTGGCGAAGCTACCGTGCACCTCGCGCAATAGGCGGCTACAGAATGCCTCCAGTGCCTCCAGATCATGCCAGATCCTCCAGTATCAAATGCGACACATGTGAAGAAAGATACTTTGGTGATATTCATTTCATCTTTCATCATCTTTCATCATCTTTCCCTTTGGATCCTGTGGATTTCAGATTGGGAAAGTTGAATCGAGGCACTGCCCAACTTTCGCTTTGGTTCTGGTGAATGTCTGCTTGTTCTTGGCTTCGATCTGGGAAGCCTTGACTTGGCTGTACATTAGACCTCTACAGCCTCTACATACTTCTACTAAACAGTAGTCTGTTTCAATCAAGCAAGGTACAAGCATGCATTGCATGTGCAACGCATTGTAAATCCCTACCTATCAACTAATGCAGCCTGGCAGATTTGCGAGCTGGCAAATTTGCGAGCTGCAGAAAAAGATAACTTCGTATGAGAACTACAGGAAGCAAAGATGGGCAAATTGACAACCACTTCACATCCATTTCTGCCCATCTTCCTAGCCAAGTTCCACAGGGTCTCTGTGTGATCTTGGCTGCAGTTGAACTCTAGCTTAACTGCACCATTGCCTATATACTCAGAACATACTCAGAAGAGGCATTGGACATGCTCGGAACTTGAGCACTGTTTTTACTTTCTGCAAGTGCCATGGCTCTTTCTGCAGGCACGGCAAGCTTCTGCACTTGGACCTGCACTCTTCCCCTCGCAAGGTCCACGCACCAAAGCCTTGCCTATGCCTATGCGCAGCTATGCCTCCTACAAGCGGACAAATGGTAGAGAAGAAACCCTTTTTTGGGACAAGAGTCGGCTAAAAAAGCCGCCGGAGGGGCACATCCATGGAGCACCAAACCAGTGTCATCAGCAGAAGAATTCTGCAACAGTGCCACTAAACACAGAGTGTGGACCGGAAAGGACTTAGCTAGCATGGAACTCTGAGGTTTAGGCTTGCGAGTGGGGAAAGCACCCAAATGCCTTGAAAGGGGCTTGCAGCAGATTACTCAGTGGGTAACCTTCCCAAAGCCACGTTTCAGCGTTTCAGGGCACGGACTTTACCGTGAATGCCATGAATGCCATGAATGGAATAGTCTTGCGGGTTTCCACCCGCGCAACCAAGAACAAGGAATCGGAGATGACGAATGTTTTGGATCTCTGGGACGAAATCTTACGAAGCGCCAACTCGGGATCCTGACAGGCCAAAATTGGAATTCCTTTGATTTGCGATTTGCTCGTCTCCACTAGCTTTCCCTTGGCGCTGGGGGCGCTGGAAATGTTGCTTCAGACTGCTCAGCTGAAGCAGCTTCGTCACGTTTTCAAGTGACCAAGGGTCAACCATCTGGTTGGCAATGGGTTGCACTCCTGTTATGCTTGCGCAATCACGTGTCAGCCATTTCTGCGCTCCAAGTTTGCGCTTGCCAGAGCAGGTTCTCTTTCTGCTTACTTTTGCAATGCTTTGAAGAACATCTCTTGAAAACGACTTGTCATCAATCTTTGTTGGTGACCACAGTTTTGCAAGCAAGCACACCCAAGATTGGCTATGGATTGGAAATGGGGAAGAGGCTTTTGGGCCCCTGCTGTTGCATTGATACCAAATCCAAATGGCTTCCACAATGGGAATTCCAAGGTGACAAACCTACAGCGATTGCTTCGGTGCCTGCCTTACTTGTGGCTTCTGTGGTGGGATTTTGCCAACTGCAAGCCACATAAACCTTTGTACAAATCTTTACATACGATGTTTGATCCATTCTTCTTTTTCCTTATTCTACTCAAGCGCAAACATGTTGCCTTCAAGCTATCAGGCACTGGTAAAGATTGTTCTGAAGCAGGGCTCACCTCATCGTCTGTTTTCCTTTGTAGCCGATACAATCCGATACAGCCATAGAAGCCTGGTTGCCTTCATGCAACCAGTCAGAGCGACTATGATGCACTCAGGCACTTTCTTTCTTCTGATTGCCACTGATTGCCCTGCATGGAGGAGCTATCACTGCACCTGATCTGCTTGATTTGACAAAAAAGCTGGCAAGGTTGACTTGTCTGTACACATGTAGGGTCCGTAGGGTCCAAGGGCCAGGAATCACCTGGATTTCTGCTTTTCACGCATTGACGAAGTGACGAACCTATAATATTAACTGGTTGGATTGGTTGGGTGCCTCCCTTACTTGTTGTGGCATCTGTGGTGACTTTCGCAATGCGATTCGAAAAGAACCCTTTTGTCATTTGGCCGCGCGCATCTTTTGGAATTTTGCCAAGTGTAACATAACCCCAACAAATCCCAACAATCTTTGATTTGTGCAAATCTTCACACACCACGATCTTTGAAATTCTTTATCTATGACTGTTGCTTTTAATTATGCTACTCAAGTGCAAATATTTTGCCTTCAAGCAGTCAGGCACTTTCTTGTCTCGGCGTGCCGCACATGCTTGGGTGAAAATTGCTCTGAAGCACACCTGATCTGTTCAAATGGGTAGTTCTCAGGAGCAGATTCGACAGAGTCTCGAGTTCCAAGCTTCATCCCGGCTGTATCATGGCTTCTTGGAAGATCGATTTGAACTGCGCCCAACTTTGACCCTGGTTCAAACAACTTGCTGAGATATCTGATAGGATCTCTGGCAGGGTGTATGATTGAATGGAGTCCTGCACGTCATTGCAAGCCACGACACGGTGCCCAGCGAGACTGCACACATTTCAAGTCATGGAGGAACTTTGAAGGTCGTGAGACATCGTGAGACTGTCCACAAGGCCAGATGAAAAACAATTGGGTCATTGATTTCTTTGAGACGCTATGGAGCAGTCCGAGCAATCCATCAAATGCATCCACAGGCCGACAACTGACTCAACTTGGTGACTGAGATTTCCTTGGAGCAATTCACGAAATTCGGCCAAAGGACACTGCAATTTCCAGAAACCTCCTCCTCCTCCTCCTCCTACTCCTCTGCTCTTTAAACAAAGATGATAATTCTGGGTAAATTATAATAATTCACTAACCTGAAATAAGGCCATTTTGGGCCTGGGATGATTCCCCTTACTAACCATGATTCCAGTGAGGTCGCAGTGAGGTCGTTATAATTTACCCAGATAATTGGTTTTTGATTGGTTTTTATGGGATGTAAACCAATCACGCTTACAGCTTCTTGGCATTTAGCAAACATCAGAATCTTGAATCAAGAATGCGTGCCTAGAGATTGACATGCCTCATCGTTCTGAACCATTAGCTTGAGTCGCTGTCATCAATGGTGTGCAATCCTACATCAATTAGCAGGGTCTGCTCCTGAGCAGTGCTTCGATGGCAATGACTCACGTCCTGCTTAATAACAGGGTGAACTCAACACATCGCCAATATCAAGTGCTTTAAAATATTTGTTTGATGGCATCAGTTCTCGGGAATCGTGCGAAGGGTGAACATCTGGCTAGAAAATACAATGATTGGAGGGCCGGTGCAAGTCCGCTTCCGGCCTTGCTTTCTGGAAAAAGCAGCAAACTTCAAGGTGCAAATCGCATTGAGAGCAGGAAGCATCACAGTCAACGCCGTTTTTTCTTGTATAAACATGCTTCGAAAACGTTGCTGGGTGAAACAACGCCTTGATATAAAGATTAACACTTTGAAACAATCTTGTTCACCTGACAATGGGGGTGTAGGATGCAAGTCAACAAAATTTGGGTAGAAGCCTTTGCAGCCCTTGCACTCAACAAGTTTGCAACTTGTCGGCTTTTCGGCATGAAATTTCAGTCGTTCTTCCAGATTTCACAGGCCAGAATCACATGCAGCAGTTGCAGCAATCAATGTCAACTTCTGTGGCCAATGTACAGCACCAAGGATCGAACATCTGCAAACTTGTGAGCATCCCTCACACCATCTCGAACGTACTGGAGCTATAGTCTGGTTTCTCTGGACACGGTTTTGTGGGACACTGAAAGGGACAGAACGGTTTGCCTATTGCGAAGGCCGAATAACATATGACTGGCATGATCCACGCAAAATGTGTCAAAACTGTAGGGGCATGTCCTGCCTAAGGAAATTGTTGAAAATAATTCAACATCATTAACGTCGAGGATTGAATTCTGGGGTACTATATTCCATAGGTCATTTCCCGCACTATGCTTGCAACTACTTGATCTTCCAGACTCAATGAATCCTACACAATTTGCACTCCTGCAGCCAATCGAAGGAACTGGCAATCTTGCCCACATGCTAACGTGTTGTTTTTTCCGTGTTCTCCAAACACGATGATTGATCCTTCGACTCACTCTTCCAGTCGCATATGATTGACGTCTTGCAAGGTGACCTGCCGGTGTTCTGAAGCACTGTTGATGAAGTCCAGGCTGCGGGAGGGATCTCAAATGCCCGATGACTAGGCTTGTCAGCGTTCTCTTGCTTGGAACCTTGTCCTGAGTCGTCTTTGCAGCATGCCCGACATGCCTCGCTTCCATGTCTCTTCGTCAGCCCTTGCAAACGTGCACTTGTCACGGAACATTTGCATTGAAATGGCTTTGAGGCTCAACATGCAAAGTCCACTTCCCCACACATGATGAGATCAACCAAGGAAACATCGAAGGAGCAAAGCTCATCGGGTGGATTGGAGGGATGGCTGATGTTTTCTGCAACACAAAGCAACGCCTGATGGGTTCTTGCAGTCCTGCATGTAGGTATGATTTGATGGTTCCAGTCAAGCAGCAGCAGGCTGAATTTCATTAAGTCGTACACAAACGTTTGGCCGTGACGCATCCTTTCATCGTGCTCTCTGCCAGTTTCTTTTCCGCCTTTTCTTACCCACACAACTCCTTGCTATGGCACTTTTTCAAATTGTCGCCTTTCTGTCAGCAACCAAGTCTGGCCTGTAGCCTCTGTTTTTGAGGAACCAAAATGAACCAAACCTGATTTGTCTTGTGATTTACCAAACAACTGGGCAACCTCTGTGTTTTTTGACTCTTCGGAACATCATGCAGCTTTTCAGTTCGCATCGTCTGCCACATCCTTGGCCTGCACAGCTCCCTTGTAGGTTGCTCCTGCAAAAAACATTGCAGGGATCACAGCAGTGTTTTGAGGCGAACGGGCCCCAGCAGACTGTATTTTTGCAAAAAAAACAACGAACCTGAATGCAGTCACGTAAAAAACTTGTGTGAAACAAATTATTTGAACAGTCTTGTACGTTTTTCCATTTTCCCCTGCTACCATACCAGCGCATTGCAGACTGTGGAATGTGGAAGGGGGTGGAGTGCAAAGTGTGGAGTGTAAAGAAAGTGGAGTGTTGAGTGGGGAATGCAGTGTGTAGAGTGTGAAGTGGGAATTCTGGAGTGTGGGGTGTAAAGTGTGAAGTGTGGGGTGGAAAGTGTGAAGCGTAGAGTGTGGAGCGTAGAGTGTGGAGTGCAAAGTAAGAGACGAAAGCGTCTATCTGTGGTCTGAGGCAACTTTTTGAACAAATGGGTTTCGCTAGGGGTTTCGCCGGTATCGCCAACTTCGCCTCTTTCGTCGTGGTTCAATGGCAGTTTTTGCACATCAAGATCTTATAAATCAATAAGCATTGTTTAACGAAAAACGCACCAGGGATCTTTAAAATTTACAATCTGGCCAGTCTGAGTACGCAACTTTGTGTAAAGCACATTACGCAGAATTATAGGTATCGCCGTATCGCTTTTGGGGGAGACCATGGGAGACCTATTGGTTCATAGTGTCTGATAGTGTTTGGTGCACTTCCCAAACATATATACAAAAATAAAAGGGCACTTCAACCAAAAACATGTGTCTATTATGTACATGCAATATTACGCACGTATGTTGTCAATACTTGTGCAAAAACAGTTGTGTTTCAATTGCATGTGGCACAAAAGCATATTTTTGGATATGCAAACATGTCCTTTGTTGCCATTAAGACTATTGATACATGCACCAGCGCTTCGTGAACACACCGTTTCGCCCTGCGAAATCATTGTGTAGTGCACCTAATGTATATACCTGTATCCTCGGAAAAACACAAGTAAATGCTCAGTTGAGAGATTTCTGCTTTTTGAGCGGTTTTTCTCCACATGAGCGTAATTGCACCACTTTTGGCAGGTTTGCACTTTGTGCATTTTGAAGGCAAAATTATGAGCGTATTTTCCCCGGATTTTCCCGGGAAATAAGTGTAAATACCGGGAAAAAAACGTAAATACCCGTCCGTCAAGAAACAAATGCGCGTTTTCTAGTTCAAGTGAGCACAAAAAGTCAGAACGAGCGTAAATCCAAGCAAAAACTGCTATGAGCAGAAAAAAGTGCTAAGTGAAGATCCAGGTGTGTAATATATATATATATATATAAATATGGATGGACAATTGTGCTAAACTATACATAACAAAAAAACGCATATATATATATAGATATATGATTATATAAATAGATATTAGTTATCATCTATTACATGTTACATGATAGTTCCACAAGGTTCCACACGCGTCGAATCCTAGGGCAAGTGTATTTTGGAGCCAGAACATATAAAATTATTGGACTATAGATACAGTACTGTAAATAGATCTATATTTTAATAGGATATAATAGGATTGTATAAGACTATATATAATTAAGAACTACATAGCATATCATAGCATATTGATCCATATTGAGTAGGAAGGTCTTGGCGAAAATAAAACATGTATACATGCATAAATTTCCAGCATGCATAGAATTCGGAGCAAGTTGCAAAAGGCAATGCTACAAATAAATACAGATGATATCAAATAGCCATCTAGAATCTAGAGGCAATCCACACATCAATGTTTTGAGAAAGCAGGTCAATTTTGCCAGTTTTGAGAAATAATGATAGAATGTGAACCTTTTTGGCGTTCAGCGACATACAACATGCAACCAAACTAACTGTGCTAACTGTGTTGCTGCCTGTCAGACTGCACTTATCATCATTCTATACATGCGAATTCGTTATCTAAGTGCAAGCCTTGAAACAACCCTTCGACATACTTCCACTGGCTACCCGTATTGATTCCCTGGGCCTTTACGCTATGACAGCTGTGCAAGTGCGAGCACATGCACACAGTGCTGCATTTGTGTCACAAACAGAACTGCTTAAGTGACAATGTGCTGTCATCCCATGCAGTCCTGCGTTGTGCCGGACCTGACACTGTGTAGTCGAAAGTGATCCAAAGTTCCAAAACGACGCACGTCATCCATGTCATCCATGTCATCCATGTCATCCATGTCATCCCAGTGAAGCAACTGGGTTATTCCGCATCCTGAGCAAAACCATCCTCACAGCTCTCATGCTCACCGCTGTCAAGCATCCGATGGAGATTTTGTAGTGGTCTGTACATGTCTGTACTGTATGCAATGGGATGCAAGTGTATTAGCCAATGTCTTCGCACCTTCACAGGAGGTAAAGAAAGTGGCTCTTCGTTCTGAAAACAGATTCTGGTCTGCTGATCAGAGTGCTGAAAAATCACAACTTCGTTGGTATTAGCACCCACGGCAGCTTCTGGGCAGCATTGAATTTGCACATGGTGAGGTCAAGGTCCCTTCTGTGAAAACAGTTTTGCTGCGAGAATGCTCTCGAATGGTGAAAACAACTGGGCCTTATGCTAATATTATTTGCAACCGGAAAGTTCCCTTGCGGGTCCGCCGCACTACGTTTGCAAATTGAATGCTAAGGGCAAAACTTCTGACTTATCTGAGTTGACTACTGTCATGATGCGTGTGCAGGAGACTTGTAAACTCAACTCATGCCGGAGCATATCCGACACATTTGTGCTTCACTTTGCTACAAATCGTCCCTCTTAACCGATTGGATCGATAGCTCGATCCAGGTGATGCGGTTGTGGTTGTGATTGCTTTGCTCACAATCACAGTCGCAAAGCGAGTCAAAGTGCTTGGGAGCACCATGGAGTGGCACAGCACGAATCATGTGGAATCCCGAGACGCCGCGGCGCAGCGAGCACGGCTGACACCTGCTGTGCCACATTGTGTTTTTGCTCCCATTTCACAGCATTTCACTCTAGGCCGCGGCTTGAAGTTGTTAAAACCGGAAGTGACTCCAGCCGTCTCAAAGGCAGACTTTTGAGTAAAGAAAGTCAAGGGCGCAAAAACTGTGACTGTAATTCACTTCTGCCTCGAACAGATCTGTTGTGCCTGTGAAATATCTAGTAAAGGCAGCCAGAAAATGCGAACAATATTTGATCCCCAAGCGATTCAGCAAGTACTCTTGGATCACTGCATGCCATGGTCGCTTTCAGCGAACTCCTTTTCTCTGAGTTCTTGAGCCACTTTCGCCCGTTTGTCTGGCACAGCAGGGAAACCTTTCATTAGGAGTGTGTTGGAGGTCCACATGCGAACGCCTTGCTGATCCGCGAAGACCATGGCAGAAGGACCCGAGAGCAAATCCTGTCAAGTCATGCATGGGTGTTCAAGTCATCTACATTTATCTACATGATTCTACATGCGTGGTTGATGGCTATCATCTCATACATCATACTACAATGCACCCCATCACAACGCTCAGGTCGAATATCTGTAGATCTAGACATGATGCAGTGACGATCATCGATGCACAGTTTGTGGATGTTCGTCTTAGGATTTTGAAACAGGTTTGCGTCTGCTTTGAACACTGCGTATCATCCACAGGTAACGAACACTTGACACATGTAGGTGGCCACAGCTGTGTGCCTCAACACTCGACCATGGGACCGTCCTACTGATTAGATCCTCCCTTAGTGTTGCCTAGGGACCTTTGCCCCCCCCATTCTATAGGAAAATTAGCTCTATAAAATGAAAAGCTAAGGTGTAGACCCATACATTCTCTCTATGAAATGAGGTGCAAAGCAAAACCATCATAAACACATACCTTCCTATATTATGACCCAACTTCTTTTGCAAAGGTTACCAATGATATTGACCACAACAAAAATATAATCTATAAAATGTTCCTGCTCAAGTTGGAGGGGGTAGTTGGGATGTAAGACAAATGCCCAACAAGTGACCTATAAAATGGATTTGCAGTGACCTATAAAATGGTGCAACAAGGTGCAACCAGGGTCAAGCAGTGTCACGCATGGCATTCTTTTTCCCCGCTGAGGTTCCACACCTCTGTCAGCTCTGGATTGAGCCCTTGTCAAAGAACTTTGCGATGTCTGTCACCATCGCAGAAAGCGCCACCCTCCGTGGAGGAGTGGAAATCAGCTGCGCCATTGCGAGCTTCAATTCGGAAAACACCCGATCTCCGTAGACCTGGGGTGATCTGGCAGCCAAATATTTTGTTTCAAAATACTTGACAGAGCATTCTTCAAATGCTTTCAGCGACAAGTTTTGACACCCTTTCAAGGAGCAAAACCCATCTGATGGGAAAAGTGGCTTCTCTGTAAAAGCCAAACTGTCCAATTCAAGCAATCGTTTCATCACTTTTTTGACAGCTGATCTGCCACAGCCGGATCTTCTGATGTCATTTGCTGTCACAGTTTCCTCTATTGGTTTCACTGCTTCCTTTTTCTTTTTCTTTGCAACCGAAGTTTTGGCCTTGGCCTTTGCTGCAGCATTTTCTTTGCTGACTTTTTTCTTTGCAAAGGCACCGATTTTGGCTCGCAATCGTCGTCTGGTTGGCTTTTTCTCAGGTAGTTGAATCACTTTCGTTTCAAGGACTTGCAAAGCACGTGCAGAATCCGAACAAATTTTGATCTTGGCATTCTGCAAATCTTCTGCTTCACAATCCAACACTGCAAGCAGCTGCGTTGGTTCAAACAATCCTACAAATTCCGTTGGCTGAAGATCTTCCGGTAGTTCCTGGTTTGGCACTGGAACCAAAAGGACGGCGCGGAAGACTTTGATGCAAGGCAGAGGAACTTCTGCTGCTGTGGGCCGTGGTTTTTGCACACGGGGCCACACAGTGAGGATGAGGTAAGGTTCTGGGGCACGGCCACTAGCTGCGCAAAGCACCACGACCATGCCTGTCCTCGGCACAAGTGACTGCTACAACGATCTACAAAGCTCAAAGTGATACAAACATAAAAGAATGCAGGAACCACTCCTCCTATAAAATGACAAAACTTGGGTGCATATTGACACTTGACCCCTGGGTATGCATTTTATAGGTATACAATATTATAGATAAGAAAAATAAGTTCGGGTAAATCCAACTATAAAATGACAAAACTTGGGTGCATATTGACACTTGACCCCTGGGTATGCATTTTATAGGTATACAATGGTATACATAAGAAAGATAAGTTCTGGTAAATCCAACTATAAAATGACAAGACTTGGGTGCATATTGACACTTGACCCCCGGGTATGCATTTTATACGTATTCAATGGTTTACACAGAAGGGATAAGTTCTGGAAAATCCGATGTTTTCGCATTGGAATATATATATTTAAAAATATTATCCAATATAAAATGGTTGTTCAATGTTAAGCATAATCAATAAGGCATTAATAAATGGGTCCTACAGTCCTACATGCTGAAAAAATTCTCTGCCGTGAAATTCCGAAGTGCTAAAACAAACAAATATATAATCGTATCTCATCCAGGTCTAGATACTTGATCTTGTTGGGTTCTTCCAAGCCAACCTTCTGTCGCTCCTCTTCTGTGGCAGAAATCCATTTCGATAGGCGTGATCCACGCTGCCCGCTCATGAGCTCTCCATCTGCCAAACGCATCATCTTGAGTTCATGCTCCAAAGTCCTGAGCATTGATCATGTAGAATCATGATGGATCATGTAGGGTACTACAGTTTGAAACATGTTGAACCATTCATGGTGAAACAATGGGTGGCCAATGGTGGCCATGTTTTGTCAATCTACACGGTGGCCAACACTGGGTGAAGAAAAAAATGTTTGCACAAAAATGTTGAAGAATCTGTTGCCAATTCAGCTTTCTCGATCGGGATCTAACAACCTCAGCTTTCCGTAGGAAAGCTGCATCCATACCGCTGTTTCCACATCGCAAAGCCACTGACAGCATCCACAACTTCGACCACAGGCTCCCGCCGCTGCTCCTAAGCTGCTGCAAAACAGGGAAAATATGCGCAAAAATAGATGCAACCATATTATTTGATGATGTCTGATGTAATATATTGACGCTATAAAATGAGGGACAAGGGTTCAAACAAGGTGTTCTGGCAACAAAAATCTTCAACTCACTCCTGACATGCATTCTATAGGCCACAAAATGTGGCATTATACTGAATTATTGGAGCGCATTGGTGCTATAAAATGGGGAGCGAAGGTATAACCAATGTATTGTGACAAAAACATCTGCAACTGACTCCTACCATTCATTCTATAGTATGGGAAACATATGGAAAATTATGGAACATATTTTCACATATTTTCATATATTTTCACAATACATTCACATCATTGTCCATGTGTTCATGTAGCCTTCTTGCTCTTGCAGCTGAAAGGCAAAGCTCCTGACAAGGTCTTGGGGAACCCCTTCTGCGTCAAGTTGGTGAATTCCGAGGTTTCTTTCTCACCATTTTGCGCAGTTTGGTTTGTCAGAAATGACAACTCCTGACCATCAGGCAAGGATTCATCCTTGTCTCGAGGCTGAATTTTTGGTTCAGCAGCCTCGTCCTTTGAAGCTGACTCCAACGTCTGGGCTGCCACGTCCTGGATTGCCTCCAGCAAAGTGGAAAGTTGACCTCCAGAAGCATTGGATTGCTCATTCATTTCCTCCTCGTCTTCACAAAGCTCTTCAAAGTCTTCCAAGCCATCAGCTTCAGCCTCCTGCGCGTCTGCTTTTGCCAAGGTCTCCTGGGCAGCAGAATTTCTGCAACAATACCAGCCAAACTTAAAAGCTTAAATAATATTAAAGAATAGGTGCTATAAAATGAGTTGCCTGACTTCCATCAAAAACAACGACTTGATATCAGTCTTGGTGACTCTGGCTACACATTTTATAGGGGCCAAAGGCCTGGACCACACACCCTCCAGCTTAGGCCAGGCAAGCATCCAATGTAGAGTCGGACCTGTACATGGTCTCAAGGGCATTGGTCTCCATGTTGCTGCATTTTGCTGCAAGCTGCATGGCTGATGTCCACGCTCTGCGGGAGCACTCTTTGAACCTCAAGCAGAAGGAGCCAAAGTACAAAGATCCTACCAACAGGTTCTTAAAGGTATCTCAAAGATTCTTCAAAAAAACTAGCACAAAGATGCCCAACGTACAGAAACTTATAAAACTGAATCATCATCCATTGCTAAGTACTACCTCCCGGGCCTGAGAAATAATGTTACATTTATAGAAAAAGTCCTACAACATCACCCATGATCACCCATGAACAGCTGGCACCAAGCCAGTGGCTTTTCAACAAGTTGCTCTTCCGGGGAAATGATGGGCATGGTCTCTGGAGGTGCCAAGGCATCAGCCTTTGCAGCAGCAAAACGAGCCGCTTGCTGGCACAAAACCCGGGCCGAAGCGCTCCAGTATGCTCTGGCACTCAGCTCTCCACTTTGGCTTTGGGATCTGTATTTGCCAAAAGTTCGCTCGATGTGAATTTCCGACAGCACTTGGTCTCTGGGCCATGGGTTCCACGTCTCCAAGGCAGTTGATGAAGCAATCACAGCAACTCCCAAAGCCAAGGACTGTAGGTGAACCCGTGTTTGGGGGGCAAGTTGGTACATTCCCTTTTTGACCTTAAATTTGGCTTCCCGAAAGGATGCCAGCAACGCCCAAAGATCTTGTAGTAAGAATCCAGTCAGGCTCAGCTCCAACCGCTGCAGCAAAGTCAAATTGCCGTGAGTTGCCGGAGCCTTGCAAGAAATGTAAGGCTGCAAAATCAAAAATTGGGCAGTTTGCCATAGTTTGCAAATGTTTGCAAGTAAACCCAATGGTCCACAAAGGTGCCAAATACAGACGAAAATAATATCAAAAGGCACACCGGCCCTTTGCATTCCCAATTAAATCAAACAAGGAGCGACACACATGGCCACTGATATGTTGAAAAGCAACAACCCCTTGAGGTGCCATGGAATCTGCACATCAGCCCAGCGCTTCAGTTCACATGCCTGGGCTTTCTGGCTTGGAAAAACGAACCTTTTGTGGCAAGGCCACAGCCTATAAAATGGATGGCAAGGGAGATAATATGTCATAATGAAAATCTCACCATGACCTACCTGGGGAATACATTTCATAGGTATGCATCAAATACTCCGTCAAGCTGCTTCTGTCAACATGATGCAACATCAAAGTTCTGCAAGCCCCTGCAAATTAAGACATGATGAAATATAAGCACTATCAACCAATATTAAAACAAGTATCAGATAGTGAAGATATTAAAAGAAATTAAACATAGCATCCATCACCATCCGTCACCTACTGTAGCATTTCAATGTCCACGCTTTTTGTGGTAAGAAAAACAAACCTATAAAATGAACACCAAAAGGTGGACAAACCATTACGAACCAACTTTACCATACTTTACCCATGGCATGCCATTTCATAGAAGAGTCAAATTTCAGCCCGAGAGGCTT
Source organism: Cladocopium goreaui (assembly GCA_947184155.2). Taxonomy (NCBI): domain Eukaryota; class Dinophyceae; order Suessiales; family Symbiodiniaceae; genus Cladocopium; species Cladocopium goreaui. The sequence continues at coordinate 108,148 of CAMXCT020006841.1, read as the reverse complement.
GTGCATCCACCAGGTACATCGGCGAGCACAACAAGCTGGCGAGACGGTCAGACATTGGATCACGCCTCATGTACGCCGGCAGGGGCATGGAGTTCTGAAGAGTACCAGCAGCATCACAGAAAAACTGGCCGTAGTACAGAATCTTGGATCCGGCAGTCAATTGCCCACAAGCATTCTTGCTGCAATGAGCTGGTCCCGGTAGGACAAAGATCTCCTCATCATCAACGTAGCACCGCTGAATTGGCACCCGGGGCCAACTCTCCAGGCCAGCAAAAGGTCTATGTCTCACTCTTCCAAAGAAGCTCAAGCCCTTGACCCTTCTTTTGAGAGCCTCATCCACACAACCTGTCAGGACCCTCCGCACGAGCAAGTTGCAACCCTCAGAGTCGAAGACCATGACCCGTGTTAGCAGGCCACACTCAGAATCCAAGAAGTGATCCACCATACGCAGGATCTCCTCAGAAGTCACAGTATGTCAAGAGATGCCAAAAGAATGCCATTGGGATCCAACACGAAACAAAACTCATGACATAAGAGAAATTCAAAAATCATTGTTCAAAGCAAGTCGAAATTAAATGGTCTCTGATTGTCCATTGCATACCAAGGGTCAAATGACGAGTCTGTTTCAGCACCATTCAGCAACTTCAGTGAGATCGGAAGAGACAAAGTTGGGAAAAATTGCATATGTTTTGCCGGAGACCACATCAGAAATTCCAGCCTAAGCTAGGCAGCTCATCGGTCTGGAAATCCATTGGATACACCCATTAAAAAAGGAGCTGGAACATCTATGGAATGGGTTGCAAGACATATGGTACTTCCGTCCTCCCAAAAGCACCTTGGCAAGTCATTTTATAGAGACCACATTGGTATTCTTCCGACACCTTCTAAGCGTCTAACCGTGCAAAATAACTAAAAAAGTTAAATAAACGACAATGAGCATTAATAAACAGTAACAGATACTGACAAATATAAAATAAAAAGCAAAATAAATATTATGATCAAATTATTTACATAATACATCATAATACTGTAATTTATATATATATATATGATTATATATGTATATTAACTCATTACATCTCATTACAATATAAATTATATATGAAATAAAATAATTACATATGATTATATTGTACATGGGGAATCATGGGGACGGGGGGCACAAAAAGTGTTGCGCCATATTGGACTATAAAATGATGTTCCAAAGGATTCCTCATAACTGTTCAAGACTCAAAGGTCTTGCCATACATTTTATAGGAGAGACTGGCTGGACCATGGCTATGTCCAGCTGAGTAGCATCCGGTTTGCCTTTGCTTTCTCCACGAGATCCACCTTTCCATCGTCTTGGACAGGCTGGAAAGAAGCAGCCTCAGCAATGTTGCCCGTGAGATCCTTCATCGAAAAGGGCCCACCGACAACGCCAATCTCATTGTTCAGAACAGTCTGGGCGTGCAGCTTTTGCAAGTAGGTAAAATCCATGCAAAGCACAAATCTGCGGGCTGAAACGCCCGTGGGTCTGGGTGTGGCTGCATCAACCAAGGCCGCGTTTTGGCTCAGTACATCTGGAAACAAGCATGCTAGAGCAGCACACGGCAGCCCCTGCTCTAACAGGTTGTTGACTCTTCCTTGTGTGTGAAGGATACTGGCCCGGTTGAATCCCAGGCTCCTCATGAACTCCGGAGAGCACCCGTTCAGCGCAAGAACCCTGCCAGCTTCTTGAACTGCTTGAAGCTCGTATTCTCCCATCTTCCTCGTCCTCTTCAAGGACTCAACTCCACAGTTTTCACGGTCAATTGTGTCCATGATTTGGCACAGCAAGCCTAAGATCGCCGGTTTCTGTGCAAATTTGCCAGTGCAAGCTGCTTCTCCAATCTGTGCCGAAAGCTTTGCAACTTCAGTGAGTTGGCCACTCGCAAGCTCCATGGTGAACTTTCCTGCCAAAGCCTTGAACTCCTTGGTGCAGTCATTCACGTTCACACTGAGCATTGGGGTCACTGTTGTGGCAATAAAAGATTTGCACAAGTCTGTCATGGACTTTAGAGGCCAATGGACAAAGAATTGTCGGGTCAGCGACTGCAGCTCACCGTTGCTCTTTTCCAGCAAGTTGTCGATCTTGCGGAAATGGTTCTTGTAGAACATGGAAGCTTTCAGCTTGTCCATCAGGTCTTGAACTGTTCTTTCTGATTGGAAGAGCCTGGCATGGAGGATTCGTGCAACCCAGTACTTGGTTGCAAAACGGATTGCGTTCCTCCCTGTGTTTGCTGTACTCTCAACCGTCAAGCACTGCTGGCACACCCCATGCTCTTGATCTTGAGGAACTTCGACAACTTTCAGGCATTTCTCGTGGAAGACATTGAGCGCTTCCTCCTTCAGCTTCCATGAGTACGTATGCTTGTTCAAGTTGTGGTTCAGGTTGGTGAAGGTGGCCCACAGTTTGAATTCCTCCCTGTACTCACTCAATTTATGGCCGCCCTGTGTGAGCGAGAATCCTGTGCAAGGTACGGTGTGCAAACCTTTCAAAGGTTCGGCCATTTCCTCATCTTCCTCAGTCTCCCCACTGTTTCGTTTGAGCCACTGTTCCACACCATCCACGTGAGTTTGAGATTGGCAATGCTGCCGAAGGAAGCTTCTGACTGAACCTTTGGCTGTGCTTACCAGATCTATGATCTTTCCCCCAGGCTGCTTTGCACTCCGACAAACATGGCACCTCACCGGAAGTTGCTTGCCATATGTTCCACGTGGCAGCAACTCGAAGCACTTCAGCTCGCCCAAGATCTGCTGGAGGTAGTCCTGTCTGTCCTCCTCATTCTCGTCATTCATCTCGACATTGTCTTGCTCAGCTTGTTCACTGCTCTTCGCTGTCTCAGGCTGGGACACAGGCACTATCTGATTCGCCTGTGGGTTGTCATCTCCACTCACTACTGGAGGCGGACTGCCTTGTGGCAAACCGTTGGCGGACAATGGTGCCCACTCCATAAGCCCAAGCCTTGTTTTGATGGCGGCTAGTGGAGAAAATTTTTCTCCAGGTTCCCACCCAGTCAGCTTCTCCTCCAAAAACTTCATGTCGAAGTGACAATCTCTGAGCAATGCAATGCATGTCAGGCATTCTGGAACTTTCAGTGCAACCAAGCCCACGTGCATCGTGACAAAGCCGTTGTTTGAGGCACATTCCTTGGCATAGGCATCCACAGGGCGTGAGTGGTGATACCTCTGGGATCTGCTCCAAGTAACCCCAAGGCTGCCCAAATAGTTCTTCACGAAATTGTGTTTGTGGTCTTGATCTGAAAGCTGCTTCTTCCAACAGGTTCTTCGCCGCTTTGTCTTTTCACCTACGTCCTCTTGATCCTGAGCTTCCTCCTCACCTTCTTCCTCCTCACCTTCAACCTTCTTTTTTGCTTGTGTCTTTGCTTTTTTCTTTTTTTTTCCCTTTTGGTGGAGCACCTTCAACATCGGGATTTCCTTTTTCTTCCACATCCATGTTGGCATTGTCCTTGCTTTTTTTTTGCTTGGACTGTGCTTTCGTTTTTGCCTTGGGCTTGGGTTTTGCATTTTTTCTAGGCTGGAACCTCCTTCGACGAGTTGGTTTCCTCTGTGAAACCTCCCCTGGTGGATCCAATTCATCCAACCCTAAGCCTGACGTGTCGACATCTTTGCTCAAATTGCTTTGGTCGAAAGCTCCTCGTTTGGCACCAACAGATTGCACTTTGGGAGGTGTCATCAAGTCAATGATCTCACCGATGGGACCTGCAATCAAGAACCAGCATGTTACAATCATCATTTCAGGAGTCACCACCTATCTTCAGACTCATCATCCAGAAGGGCCCTATAAAATGAAGATCAAGACTCAGAACTCTTATCTTTGGATATTTTTGGCATTCTTTGGAAAGTAGTCGCAGCTAAATGTGGCAATAAGAAACAATGGGTCTGGTGAGTTATCACTATTTGATACAGTCTGATATATCACTGTAGATAACACCTGATTCTAGATGACAACCTTATGTAAGAACCAAATTTGGAGGCCCCCCAAATCGAAATTTTGAGTACCCCTTTTTTTGAAATTTCATCTGATATATATCACTGTAGATAACACACGTTTGTATTCTATTCCAATTTTGATCGTGGGGGGATGGGGGGGGGTCTGCTTTTGCCATCTTTTTTGTAGGGGGCAAAGCCAACCCGGGTAACACAACAAGGGGGGAGCCCCAGTGGCCCGAGGACTTCGACCCGGAAAGGCCACAAGGGGGAAGGCTATAAAGGAGAGACACAACGGAAATCCACAACAATAAAATAAGAAATATCACGGTTATGTCACTTTTGTAACATTTGAAAATGAAAAATGATACAATGATACTATATTGGATTATATTGGCTCTTTACTTTTTGAATCTATTTGATATGTGTATTCTTGAATTTGAATATCTGCTGCAATGTGCTTATTTTATTTAGGTGCTTTTTCAGCTACAGAAGATGATGAAGCTTTGCTTTAGGCATTTTATAGGTGGCAGTGTGGGTGTGCAGCATGCACTCTGCGGTCTGTACAGCCTTTGCATGGCATTTTATAGGTGGCAATCTGGGTGTGCAGCAGTCAGTCTGCGGTCTGTACAACCTTTGCATGGCATTTTATAGGTGGCAATCTGGGTGTGCAGCAGTCAGTCTGCGGTCTGTACAAGCTTTGCAAGGCATTTTATAGGTGGCAATCTGGGTGTGCAGCAGTCAGTCTGCGGTCTGTACAAGCTTTGCAAGGCATTTTATAGGTGGTAGTTTGGGTGTGCAGCAGCCAGTCTGCGGTCTGTACAAGCTTTGCAAGGCATTTTATAGGTGGCACTGTGGGTGTGCAGCAGTCAGTCTGCGGTCTGTACAAGCTTTGCAAGGCATTTTATAGGTGGCAGTGTGGGTGTGCAGCAGCCAGTCTGCGGTCTGTACAAGCTTTGCAAGGCATTTTATAGGTGGCAGTGTGGGTGTGCAGCAGTCAGTCTGCGGTCTGTACAAGCTTTGCAAGGCATTTTATAGGTGGCAGTGTGGGTGTGCAGCATTCACTCTGCGATCTGTGCAAGCTTTGCAAGGCATTTTATAGGTGGCAGTGTGGGTGTGCAGCAGTCAGTCTGCGGTCTGTACAAGCTTTGCATGGCATTTTATAGGTGCAGTTTCAAACACGCCTAAAATTCTGAACCTTTATATAGCGTATTATAACGTAATATAACTTGTCAGTGCCTTGTTGACCAACAAAAAAAACCGCACCTCTCTGACTTCTCTGGGGAGTCTGTTCCATCTTGACCTCCTTCTTGGCCTTGCTAGCTTTTGCAGGTTCTGGGTCAGGATCAAAAACAGCAACAAGCTTTTCAAAGACCTCGGTCCAGTTAGAGTCTTCAGTGGCTTTCTCCCATGCTTGAGCAATTTCCTCTCGAACAGCAGCAACTACTGCTGGTGGTGATCCATTGCCTGGAGTCCCTGACAGCAGATTGCACAATCCGTGCACTGCGCAATTGCCATCTGCTGGTACTTCAAACAGTGCAAAGCCTTTGGCTTGTGCCTCACCCAACAGTTTCTGGAAAGACTTGATTTGTTCTCTTCGCTCCTGTAGCTCCGCTGTTTTGGAGTTAAACACTGCTTCAATCATGTCAATGTCTGTGCTGCCATCATGCTTCTGCTCTGCGTCTAGCCAAGCTTTTAAAGTCTTTGCCTTTTCCACTGCTATCTGCTTCATTTCCTGTGTAAACCTGTCTGCCTGCTCCTGTAGGACCAACCCTGGCACTACGTTCATGGGGAAAGCAGGCACGAAGTGGTTCAAGCCTGCGGTGACTTTTCCACAAAGGATAGCTATGAAATGAAGTGCTAAGGTTGTTGTAAAATGTTGTAAACAACATGATAAAACATGATCAAACATAATAAAACATCATGAAATGTCATAATACACCATCATGCCAAAATAAAGCAAAAGCATCAAAAAGCAAGATAAGGATACCCCTGGCCTAACAAACCCTCTGGGGAGGACTTGTAGTTTGCAGTGCACATCAAGATGTTCCACTTGTCCGACCCCTCTGGAAGCGGCTCAGTCACCAAGTCCGGGCAGATCTCTTTCAGGTGGTCCGCCGCCTTCACAAGCTTGACGGTATCGTCCTCCATGAACAGCAGGGTCAGCTCCTGAAGCTGCCAAGGGACCACCAGAGGTATGCTCTATAAAATGGAGATCAAAGCTTTGGAATTCAGACGAATTCTGCACAATATGTTTTTTAGATTTCTTTTAGATGTTCTCCAATTCTGTAACTTATTTTGTGTTAGTTTGGATGATGATAATTCTGATGAACTTTGATATAATTTGGTTATGTTGTATAGACATGTATAGACCACCACAAATCACAAAAACCCTTGGTTCCAGCCTTTTGTTTCATGTGCGCAAAGAAGAAAACATCCACGATGTCCAAGTAGCGGCCATGAACTCTAACCTCATTTGCCCGCATCATCATCTTGAGGTTTGTCGTCAATGCGCCATTGCCTGAACAACCCAGAGCCAGTCAGATTGGAGGCAAGCAAATATTCTGGACATAGCTGGTGGTTTGGTCACATTAGAGATGAGATGAGATGAGTGTAGCATAGTGCAGCTATGAAATGGTTGGCATTGGTAAAACATCACGATGCACGATGAATCACTTGCTGTCCATTTTATAAAATAAAGCAGAACATGGTCCATCATATTCCCACGTTCTCGTGTGATTATCATGCCCTCTGCTGCTCTTGCAGCTTCCTGATGCTTTCCCAAATCATGCCAAATCTGTCCTTGTGGTGTAGCTTCAGTCTTTACCTTCATAACTTTTCCTGTGCGACAGGTTGCTGGTCGATCAAATAATGCCATATTACTTATAGGTGGACAAAGGCATTGGGGTGCCTGGCTCAAGTCTCTACCGGAATGTCTATTGGGATGCTTTGGGACAGGAGGAACCCTAGCCCTTCATTTTATAAACTACCGTGGTCTGCAATCAAATTAGGACAAAATCGTTTTCCCCCGCGCTGTCCAACAGAGAGTGCGTGGCATTCACCCACATGGACATGCACCTACAGAAGGTAACTAAGATCAACATAGATCAACTAAGCACGTTGAAGCGAAAGGCTCAAAGGCTTCTAATGATTTCTAATGTACTGGAAGCGTCTCACAGCACCTTGCTGGAGACACTAAGTCACTTGTGGACACGCACACCATGTCCCTTTGCAACAAAGGAACGATCTGAGAGTCTACAAGGCCATAGCCGCCTAATCCTGGCTACAGCAATCATTATCACAAGGTTCGCTTGTGAAGTACTGTGCATTGCTGCGCTTCAGATGTAATCCACCGGAACGAACTTTGTCACCTGGAACGCACTTGCGTTTCCCACATGTGCGGCGCACTAGCTTTGTCATCCAGGAATGAAGGACCTCTGGAACACGGCGAATAGAGAGTGACTTCACCTTGGCGGCGGGAGGCTTTTCCTCTGGCTTTTCAGGAAGGGCAAGCGGAAACTCATCTTGGACTATTGGATCTAGTCCCTTCTTGTAATCATCGCCTGCGCTGCTTGCTGGACTGAGATCCAACATCTCCCATGGCCCCTCTGACACTGTCCCATCAGAGTCTGCGGTGCCAATATGACCGCCAAAGCCATGAGTCCCAAGATCAGCTGCCATTCCGACTAAAGCAAAACACCACTAAAAGTTGATTGAGCCCAAATCCTTTGGCAAATGGAACCTAGAACGGAGCTTTTGTAAAACATTGTGGAACCAATAGCCAATTATCAAGATGCACCAGGGACCTATAAAATGAGGATCAAAACTTTGGCGCAGGAAACCCTATCGCAATCAAAGAGGGGAAAAATGTTTGGAAAAATACCAATGAAATTTTGACGAACTTCCATCAGAATCCATCAGATATGTCCAGACTATTCCAGACTCATCGTCCAGAAAGGCCCTATAAAATGAAGATCAAAACTCAGAACTCTTATCTTTGGATATCGTTGGCATTCTTTGGCAGAAGTGGCAGCTAAACAAGCAATTTTCTATAAAAGAAACAATGTCTGGTGGTACCACGATATACCATGGAGATTCATGCCCTCGTAAGCCAGGCCTTCGCATTCTTTCTTGGAAGGAAGCAATTTAACTTTTGCACCGGCTCCTGCCGCATCAAGCTACACCAGGGCCCTATAAAATGAGGAGCAAAACTTTGGTGCAGGGAACCCAGTCGATATCAAGGACAAAACCTTTGTAAATAAAAACAATGAAAATTTGACGAACATCCATCACAGATCTTCACAGCACTTCACAACAATCATGTCAAGAACACCAGATATGTCCAGACTCATCATCCAGAAAGGCCCTATAAAATGAAGATCAAAACTCAGAACTCTTATCTTTGGATATCGTTGGCATTCTTTGGCAAGAAGTGGCAGCTAAACAAGCAATTTTCTACAAAGAAAAAACAATGTCTGGCGGTACCACGATATACCATGGAGATTCATGCCCTCGTAAGCCAGGCCTTCGCATTCTTTCTTGGAAGGAAGCAATTTAACTTTTGCACCGGCTCCTGCCGCATCAAGCTACACCAGGGCCCTATAAAATGAGGAGCAAAACTTTGGTGCAGGGAACCCAGTCGAAATCAAGGACAAAAGCTTTGTAAATAAAAACAATGAAAATTTGACGAACATCCATCACAGATCATCACAGCACTTCACAACAATCATGTCAAGAACACCAGATATGTCCAGACTCATCATCCAGAAAGGCCCTATAAAATGAAGATCAAAACTCAGAACTCTTATCTTTGGATATCGTTGGCATTCTTTGGCAAGAAGTGGCAGCTAAACAAGCAATTTTCTATAAAGAAAAAACAATGTCTGGTGGTACCACCATATACCATGGAGATTCATGCCCTCGTAAGCCAGGCCTTCGCATTCTTTCTTGGAAGGGAGCAATTCAGCTTCTGCATTGGCTCCTGCTGCATCAAGCTACCATAGCATCAAGATGTACCAGGGCCCTATAAAATGATGATCAACTTTGGCGAAGGAACCCTGTCGAAATCAAGGAAAAAAGGCTTTGTGAAATACCAAAGTTATCCAAAGATATCCAAAGTTAATTTGATGAACTTCCATCACAGCATTTTACAACCATCATTTCAGGAAGGAGTCACCACCTATCTTCAGACTCATCATCCAGAAGGGCCCTATAAAATGAAGATCAAGACTCAGAACTCTTATCTTTGGATATCTTTGGCATTCTTTGGAAAGAAGCCGCAGCTAAATGCGAACAATGAGAAACGAGGGGTCTAGTGAACTATCACTATTTGATATATTCTGACATGATCTGGTGATAGCACGTACAGTAATAGCAGGGAGAATGCTGGAAGACTTGAACATATCCCCAAGAGACTCCAAAAGCATCCACAAGCTTAGCTGCTGACTTTGTGGCACTGCAGGCGATCCAATGACAATCAGATCACTTTCTGCATCAGCTCCTGCCGCATCGGGCTATCATCACTATCATCGTGTATGGCGTGTGGGACCTATAAAATGGGAATCAAAACTTTGGCAAAGGGATCTCTGTTGAAATCAAAGGAAAAGAGATCCGCCGTGATTGTATCCTAACAAATGCCTCATGTTTTGAGACCTACAAAATGCTCCTGCGAGCTTTTTTGAGGGCATTTTGTATACTCCTAATAGGGGGGGAAACTAGCCTACCATTTGCCTCCTGATTATTTCATATCATCTCCAAAAATCACGGCAAAAGGAAAGCATATTGTAGGTTGTTTTTGACATATTTCTATATGAATAGAAATCAACTTATGAATAGAAATCAATTTTTATAAGCATCAAACATCGTCAAACTATTTCACATAACAATATTTATAAGCACATATGCACAATTTTACAATTTCAATATGTTACAAAAGTACCTTTTTCATTGCTATCTCAATATGTTATTACATTATGTTCACCAACCATGAAGACGATAGGTCCCCAAAAAGAGTGTTTGGGGACCTATCGTTTTAATCCCCGCTGTGTCTTCCCTGTAGCGGTGATCCGAATGCAACGAGTCGGTTTATATTAAAAAAATAATGTACAAAATGTGTCCTTGCACACAGATGTATGGTAAAAGAAAATTACCCTGAGTTTTTAACCTGTAGGAGGCATTTTGTAGGAGGCGTTTTGTAGGGGGCAAAGCCAACCCGGGTAACACAACAAGGGGGGAGCCCCAGTGGCCCGAGGACTTCGACCCGGAAAGGCCACAAGGGGGAAGGCTATAAAGGAGAGACACAACGTAAAATCCACAACAATAAAATAAGAAATATCACGGTTATGTCACTTTTATAACATTTGAAAATGAAAAATGATACTGTACATGCTATCACCAGACACTCTCCTGAAAACTACCTGTGTTATCCTGTGTTAAAATTCATGAGCAGGATAAATGCCATGCAAAGCTTGTACAGACATGTACAGACCGCAGAGTGCACACCCACACTGCCACCTATAAAATGCCTTGCAAAGCTTGTACAGACCGCAGAGTGAATGCTGCACACCCACACTGCCACCTATAAAATGCCTTGCAAAGCTTGTACAGACCGCAGACTGACTGCTGCACACCCACAGTGCCACCTATAAAATGCCTTGCAAAGCTTGTACAGACCGCAGACTGGCTGCTGCACACCCACACTGCCACCTATAAAATGCCTTGCAAAGCTTGTACAGACCGCAGACTGACTGCTGCACACCCAGATTGCCACCTATAAAATGCCATGCAAAGGTTGTACAGACCGCAGACTGACTGCTGCACACCCAGATTGCCACCTATAAAATGCCATGCAAAGGTTGTACAGACCGCAGAGTGAATGCTGCACACCCACACTGCCACCTATAAAATGCCTAGCAAAGCTTCATCATCTTCTGTAGCTGAAAAAGCACCTAAATAAAATAAGCACATTGCAGCAGATATTCAAATTCAAGAATACACATATCAAATAGATTCAAAAAGTAAAGAGCCAATATAATCCAATATAGTAATAGCAGGGAGAATGCTGGAAGACTTGAACATATCCCCAAGAGACCCCAAAAGCATCCACAAGCTTAGCTGCTGACTTTGTGGCACTGCAGGCGATCCAAACAGATCACTTTCTGCACCAGCTCCTGCCGCATCGGGCTATCATCACTATCATCGTGTATGGCGTGTGGGACCTATAAAATGGGAATCAAAACTTTGGCAAAGGGATCTCTGTTGAAATCAAAGGAAAAGAGATGAAAAGAGGTATTTTGTAAAATAATGTAAATTGCGTTAAAATACCAAAATAAATTTGATGAACTTCCATCACAGCATTTTACAACCATCATTTCAGGAGTTACCACCTATCTTCAGACTCATCATCCAGAAGGGCCCTATAAAATGAAGATCAAAACTCAGAACTCTTATCTTTGGATATCGTTGGCATTCTTTGGAAAGAAGCCGCAGCTAAATGCGAACAATGAGAAACGAGGGGTCTAGTGAACTATCACAATTTGATATATTCTGACATGATCTGGTGATAGCACGTACAGTAATAGCAGGGAGAATGCTGGAAGACTTGAACATATCCCCAAGAGACCCCAAAAGCATCCACAAGCTTAGCTGCTGACTTTGTGGCACTGCAGGCGATCCAAACAGATCACTTTCTGCACCAGCTCCTGCCGCATCGGGCTATCATCACTATCATCGTGTATGGCGTGTGGGACCTATAAAATGGGAATCAAAACTTTGGCAAAGGGATCTCTGTTGAAATCAAAGGAAAAGAGATGAAAAGAGGTATTTTGTAAAATAATGTAAATTGCGTTAAAATACCAAAATAAATTTGATGAACTTCCATCACAGCATTTTACAACCATCATTTCAGGAGTTACCACCTATCTTCAGACTCATCATCCAGAAGGGCCCTATAAAATGAAGATCAAAACTCAGAACTCTTATCTTTGGATATATTTGGTATTCTTTGACCAAAAGTAAATGCGGCAATGAATGTCAATGAGAAAACACCTGCCTGGTGAACACGGAGACTTGAACATATCCCAAGAAAACCCCACAAGATCCCAAGAGCATCAACAAGCTTAGCTGCTGACTTTGCCGTAGTGCAGGCGAACCAAAAGGATTAACTCTTGCACCGGCTCCTGCCGCATCAGGCTATGATCACCATCATGTAGGACCTATAAAATGAGGACCACAAACTCTGACTTCACAGTGCCTAAGGGCTGAGCTGAAAAACATGTAATGTTTTCAGACATTCGCGGGATTAAACAGCAATCCAGCACTACACTGTGATTCTCACTTGTTTGAGCTATGAGACTGAAGGACATGCAATGATACCCCTCCTGGTTTCTTGATTGGTGTCTTGGGGCTGGTGGGCTCTCGGTAGGCACTGGCAGCGTCCCAGTGTGCTGTCAGATGATCAAATGCAGCCGCGTGAGCACTCATGATGTCCCAAGAATTCTTCTTCTTGGTTTTCTCAGGCGTCGTCATCATGCCTGCATCCAGTTGTCATCAGCGAGTGAATTTTGGAGGCCCGACACCAAGTACTTGAGAGGATCAAAAACAAATGTAAAAATGATTCATAATGTATTAAATAATATCGGTCCAAAACGTCTGAATCATGTGATGGATCTTGATGGTAAGTTATGGTAACAAATGGATGTGAATGATGTGAACGGATGTGAATGGATTATAATGAGTGCAAAATGGATTATATTTTGTTACACAAAGCCCGGGTGCCTCGATCATGTGCTGGAAGGCCTGGCACGATCTGTGGGTCTTGCTGTCTATGAAATGCGCGGCTTGAGCACACGTAGTGACGTTTGGGGGCTCAAACAACAATGAGCTCCTGCTTGCCATTTCATAGGAAGCCATTACATCGGAAAAACCAAAGACACAACACAACACTGATTGGTGCAAATTGGTGCTCCACATTGCTGCACGACCTTTTTCACCCATTTCACTTGCGCTCACTTGTCTGAATGCAAGCCCAGCAGGAGCTGGTCTAATCAGAGGACAGAATTTCCTTGGACTGTTTTTTGTCATGTTTGCCACTCTGCAAAGCAGCGATGCCTCATGCATCATCGCCCTCAGAGTCTGAGGAGTGGATATCTATGTTTTCCACTTGGCGGTTCATCTTGGACGTTTGCCACAGATCGAAAAGAGCACTGCAGAACTTAAAGGTCCATTTTGCTGTGCTTTGCAACTCTTTGGTTCCCTGTACAGTCTTCTTCTCCTTGTCCACCACATAGTAGGTCTTGTTCAATCTGGCTCGCTTTGCTCGCAACTTGGCCCGCATTTTTTTGTCCATCTTGCGGGCGATGGAATGGATGCCGGGTAAGTCTGACCAAATCCATGAACCTTTCTCCAGCGGATGACCAAACAACCCCATGTAGGTCAGAATCTGGCGCCAGTGAAATCGCCTGGCAAAGGCAAGAAGCTCTGGGTAGTAGAACATCATGCTTCCCTTCGGTTGCTCCAGAACCGCTGAGAAAAGTCGAAATTCCTTGAGTAAGGTCAGAAAGATCACCAGAGACAAGACGATTCTGTTGGAAAGCTGCACTTTCCAGTTGGATACATTTCCATATGGAAGCAACTTCGAACGTCCATGAACTGAAGATGAAAGGAAAATGTAGAGCGAACATGGTGGAGACAGTGCTAGCAAGGCTCCAGGAAGAAGTGAGAGGCCCAAACCCAGCAGGACCAAGAACCCGAGGTGGGTTGTGATATCATGGGTCACACCACCAAGGACCACATCAAATGATTCACATTTGAAGCCACGCTTGGTGAACACCTTCTTCATGCTTTGGCTGGCACCGAACACGTCCAGACAATCCAGATAGGGTGCTGCGGTTCAAGTCTGCATGTAGGCACGGAGTTCTGGCATATGATCTTCTGGTCGGAACCACTTCTGCGGGTCCTTCTCAAAGGACATGGTATCATCGGGCTTCTTCTTGCCTCCCTGCTTACGCTGGTTCCGAGGCATGGTCAGCGCACGACAAGAGGTACACGGCCTCACGGTCTGCGGTGGGTGAGAACCAAGAGAGCTGCTAGGACGCGCGCCATTCATTGTCATGATATCTGAATGTTCCTCCGGGAACCTAGGGCCTATGCCAAAGGGCTTTGACATGTCAAACATCTTCAAACTACCAGCCATCTGAAACCTCATCAAAAATCATCATCAGCACCAAACTCGGCAACACCGACATGAAGATGAGATGCTGGCCTGCAGAAGACTGTGCCCCAGCTGCAGCCTCTTGCAAGGAATCTCCTGAAAAAAAGGCGTCAAATGGCAGCACGGAAAAAAACATTGTCTGCAAACTCTTCTACGAAATCATTAATCAAGAAATCGTTTGTGATACATTGTCCATTGTGATGGGATTGCCCTAGCCATGACAGATCATGACAGCTCTCTATAAAATGATCTTCCAAGGTTTCCCTGCATCATTTGTGGGTTTGTTTTGCTTCAGAACCATTCTATAAAATGACCCAACAAGACATCATGTATGATCCTGCATTGGATTCATTCATAATTCCCACACATGAAGGCCAATTTCAGCAAAAGACTCTGGAACCTCATTTCATAGAGAGCCTTTCTGAAATTCTAGAGTAATCATGAACTATAAATATTGCTAAAAGAGAACTGAAAACATCTGAAAACATCTGAAAACCATAGAGCATCATAAGTGGTTAGGATATGTCAGCATATCAAAAACATCAAACAAACCACAAGAATTCAGAATTGGAAGTGACAAAATGGGCCATGCCTTCGGTCGCAGGTGATGCTTGCGCAGGCACACCTTCCCACCAGATGTTCTATGTTTTTACAGTCGATGCTTTTTACATTTTTTAACATCTTGTAACTGATCTTCGAAGACAGTCAAAGAGTGACAAAAAATTGTCAAGACACGTCAAGGTCCAAAAAGCTGCAGCATCATTATCATCATCATCGCCATCAAGAACACACTGTGAAGAAATAAGATGAGATCAACGAACCAGAGAAAATATCATCTCACTGCGTACCAACCCATGAATGTTACATCCCACCTGTGGCATTTTCCAGTGAAGCCACCCCTGCCGCGCCAGCAGCACCTGCCAAAAGATGCGCACGGTTGGAACCCGGCTGCTGAATAAAGATGGGGTTGCCCTAGTCATGACAGATCATGACAGCTCTCTATAAAATGATCTTCCAAGGTTTCCCTGCATCATTTGTGGGTTTGTTTTGCTTCAGTACCATTCTATAAAATGACTCAACAAGACATCATGTATGATCCTGCATTGGATTCATTCACAATTCCCACACATGAAGGCCAATTTCAGCAAAAGACTCTGGAAACTCATTTCATAGAGAGCCTTTCTAAAATTCTAGAGTAATCATGAACTATAAATATTGCTAAAAGAGAACTGAAAACCATAGAGCATCATAAGTGGTCAGGATATGTCAGCATATCAAAAACATCAAACAAACCACAAGAATTCAGAATTGGAAGTGACAAAATGGGCCATGCCTTCGGTCGCAGGTGATGCTTGCGTAGGCACACCTTCCCACCAGATGTTCTATGTTTTTACAGTCGATGCTTTTAACATGTTTTAACATCTTGTAACTGATCTTCGAAGACAGTCAAAGAGTGACAAAAAATTGTCAAGACACGTCAAGGTCCAAAAAGCTGCAGCATCATTATCATCACCATCGCCATCAAGAACACACTGTGAAGAAATAACATGAGATCAACGAGCCAGAGAAAATATCATCTCACTGCGTACCAACCCATGAATGTTACATCCCACCTGTGGCATTTTCCAGTGAAGCCACCCCTGCCGCGCCAGCAGCACCTGCCAAAAGATGCGCACGGTTGGAACCCGGCTGCTGAATAAAGATGGGGTTGCCCTAGTCATGACAGATCATGACAGCTCTCTATAAAATGATCTTCCAAGGTTTCCCTGCATCATTTGTGGGTTTGTTTTGCTTCAGAACCATTCTATAAAATGACCCAACAAGACATCATGTATGATCCTGCATTGGATTCATTCACAATTCCCACACATGAAGGCCAATTTCAGCAAAAGACCCTGGAACCTCATTTCATAGAGAGCCTTTCTAAAATTCTAGAGTAATCATGAACTATAAATATTGCTAAAAGAGATTAAAAGAGAACTGAAAACCATAGAGCATCATAAGTGGTCAGGATATGTCAGCATATCAAAAACATCAAACAAACCACAAGAATTCAGAATTGGAAGTGACAAAATGGGCCATGCCTTCGGTCGCAGGTGATGCTTGCGCAGGCACACCTTCCCACCAGATGTTCTATTTTTTTACAGTCGATGCTTTTAACATTTTTTAACATCTTGTAACTGATCTTCGAAGACAGTCAAAGAGTGACAAAAAATTGTCAAGACACGTCAAGGTCCAAAAAGCTGCAGCATCATTATCATCATCATCGCCATCAAGAACACACTGTGAAGAAATAACATGAGATCAACGAGCCAGAGAAAATATCATCTCACTGCGTACCAACCCACCTGTGGCATTTTCCAGTGAAGCCACCCCTGCCGCGCCAGCAGCACCTGCCAAAAGATGCGCACGGTTGGAACCCGGCTGCTGAATAAAGATGGGGTTGCCCTAGTCATGACAGATCATGACAGCTCTCTATAAAATGATCTTCCAAGGTTTCCCTGCATCATTTGTGGGTTTGTTTTGCTTCAGTACCATTCTATAAAATGACTCAACAAGACATCATGTATGATCCTGCATTGGATTCATTCACAATTCCCACACATGAAAGCCAATTTCAGCAAAAGACTCTGGAACCTCATTCCATAGAGAGCCTTTCTAAAATTCTAGAGTAATTATGAACTATAAATATTGCTAAAAGAGAACTGAAAACCATAGAGCATCATAAGCGGTCAGGATGTGTTAGGATATCAAAAACATCAAACAAACTACAAGAATTCAGAATTGGAAGTTACAAAATGGGCCGTGCCTTCGGTCGCAGTTGATGCTTGCACAGGCACGCCTTCCCACCAGATGTTCTTTCTTTCACAGTATATACGTTTAACATCGTTTAACCTCTTTTAACATCTTTTAACTGATCTTCAAAGGCAGTCAAAGAGTGTCAAGAATTGTCAAAAGACGTCAAGGTCCAAAAAACTGCAGCATCGTTATCATCATCATCATCGCCATCAAGAGCACACTGTCAAGAAATAACGTGAGATAAACCAATCAGAGAAAATATCATCTCACTGCGTACCAACCCATGAATGTTACATCCCACCTGTGGCATTTTCCAGTGAAGCCACCCCTGCCGCGCCAGCAGCACCACCTGCCAAAAGATGCGCACGGTTGGAACCCGGCTGCTGAATAAAGATGGGGTTTCCCTAGTCATGACAGATCATGACAGCTCTCTATAAAATGATCTTCCAAGGTTTCCCTGCATCATTTGTGGGTTTGTTTTGCTTCAGAACCATTCTATAAAATGACTCAACAAGACATCATGTATGATCCTGCATGGGATTCATTCCCACAATTCCCACACATGAAGGCTAGCTTCAGCAAAAAACCCTGGAACCTCATTCCATAGAGAGCTTTTCTCAGGTAATGATGAACTTTAAATATCGATAAGAAAAAATGAAAACCATAGGGCGTCATAGAGCATCATAAGCGGCCAGGATATGTCAGGATATCAAAAACATCAAACAAACTACAAGAATTCAAAATTGGAAGTGACAAAATTTGCCATGCCTTCGGTCGCAGGTGATGCTTGCGCAGGCACACCTTCCCACCAGATGTTCTATTTTTTACAGTCTATATGTTTAACATCTTCTAAAATCTTGTAACTGATTTTCAAAGACAGTCAAAGAGTGACAAAAAATTGTCAAAATACGTCAAGGTCCAAAAAGCTGCAGCATCGTCATCATCATCATTGCCATCAAGAGCACACTGTGAAGAAATAACATCAGATAAACCAATCAGAGATAATATCATCTCACGGCACACCAACCCATGACTGTTACACCTCACCTCTGGCATCTTCCAGTGAAGCCACCCCTGCCGCGCCAGCAGCAACACCTGCCAAAAGATGCGCACGGTTGGAACCCGGCTGCTGAATAAAGATGGGGTTGCCCTAGTCATGACAGCTCTCTATAAAATGATCCTCCAAGGTTTCCCTGCATCATTTGTGGGTTTGTTTTGCCTCAGAACCATTCTATAAAATGACTCAACAAGACATCATGTATGATCCTGCATGGGATTCATTGCCACAATTCTCACACATGAAGGCTAACTTAAGCAAAAGACCCTGGAACCCCATTTCATAGAGAGCCTTTCTAAAGTAATGATGTACTACAAATATCGCTGAAAAAAATGAAAACATCTGAAAACCATAGAGCATCATAGAGCATCATAGAGCATCAAAGAGCATCATAAGCGGCCAGGATATGTCAGGATATCAAAAACATCAAACAAACTACAAGAATTCAAAATTGGAAGTGACAAAATTTGCCATGCCTTCGGTCGCAGGTGATGCTTGCGCAGGCACACCTTCCCACCAGATGTTCTATTTTTTACAGTCTATATGTTTAACATCTTCTAAAATCTTGTAACTGATTTTCAAAGACAGTCAAAGAGTGACAAAAAATTGTCAAAATACGTCAAGGTCCAAAAAGCTGCAGCATCGTCATCATCATCATTGCCATCAAGAGCACGCTGTGAAGAAATAACATCAGATAAACCAATCAGAGATAATATCATCTCACGGCACACCAACCGATGAATGTTACACCCTGCCTCCGGCATCTTCCAGTGAAGCCCCCTCTGCCGCGCCAGCAGCACCTGCCAAAAGATGCGCACGGTTGGAACCCGGCTGCTGAATAAAGATGGGGTTGCCCTAGCCATGACAGATCATGACAGCTCTCTATAAAATGATCTTCCAAGGTTTCCCTGCATCATTTGTGGGTTTGTTTTGCTTTAGAACCCATTCTATAAAATGACTCAACAAGACATCATGTGGTGATCCTGCGTGGGACTCATTACCACAATTCCCACACATGAAGGCCAGTTTCAGCAAAAGACCCTGGAATCCCATTTCATAGAGCTTTGCTAGAGTAATGGTGAAAAGATCAAAAAAGATCTTTAAAGACAAAATGCACTAATATCGAAAACAATAAAAACATCACAAGTGACCACGATACCAAGTAGGATCAAACAGGTACCCCCAAAAAAAAAACAAAAAAACTGCAAGAGTTGGAAGTGACAAAATGGGCCATGCCTTTCGTCGCAGTTGATGCTTGGGCAGGCACACCTTTCCCACCAGATGTTCTATTGTTTTCTCAAGTCTTCAAAGACAATCAAAGAGTGTCAAAGTACGTCAATGATGGTCCAAGGAGTCAAAGTACAGTCAGAGAAAAAAATGATTTCATGGCGACATCCCACCTCCTTTCGCATCTTGCAAAGGAGCATCCCCAGCCGTGCCAGAAGCATCACCTGCCAAAAGCCGCGCACGGGTAGAGCCCAGTTGACATAGACTGGCTACTTCCCAAACCACCAAAACCATCCTATAAAATTGTTTTCAAGTGTCTTCAAGTCTCCCCCGAACCACTTGTGGACTTGTTTCACTGAAACAGCTGAAAACAATTTAAAACACTTCTACAAAATGATTCAACAAAACATAGTGAGGCTACCCATCCCCACAAGGACTTTGGAACCTCATTTCATACAGACCCATAATACAGATCTTCCTGGCATCACAAAACCACAAAACATGAGGTGTTGTGACATGACCGCCTTCACTGCCATTCTGCAATGGAATCATCTCCTCCTCGTCTACACATTTACCTAGCCAAACCGCGTGCAAGGAGTTTGGCAAAGGCATGTGATGGCATGCCTAATGAATATTGGGTATTGTGAAAATTAGGTATTGTAATGTATTGTATGGTATTGTAATGTATTGTATGGTATTGTTGGGTCAAATCAAATGTCATTCAAAAAGGAAGGTGTTCAAATTAAATAGAGTTGTGCAAGATATTCATTATACCTTTTTTTCGCTGAATCATTGCCATTCCATGCCATTACCACCCTTTGCCCCCTATAAAATGAAAGGCTAGGGTGGCAAAGTGTCTGCAACCCGAGTATAGCTGATCACAGGGCCTCTATGAAATGAAGGTACAAACTCTTTCTCAGCCCTGTCCCTGTCTATAAAATGATGCTGCAAAGCTCATCATGTCCTGAAATGCAGTAGTGAAAACCTGCACAATGTATTCACATTCCGGCCTGCTGCATGGTTTCCCTGTTCAGGCCCTCTGGCGTCTTTGTCGGCACCAGCGCCTAACGAATGTGCCGGGTTTTGAGAAACTAGTGCTGAACATGTGCAAAATTGGGTTCAAATATGTTCAAATCAAATTTATTCAACGCGATAAGTTTCAATCCCTTTCAACGTTGCTTCCAAAAAATCAACCCATTCGGATCGTTCTGGAAATTGGGGTCACAAGTTTTCATCAGTCCGCTGTGATTCCCTGGCCTGTTTCTTCTTCTCCTCCTCCACCTGTTTACGGGGGATCCCTCGTTGGGACCAGTGCCATTCTTGGGCATTGTCGAGCGCCCAACATTCATGCCAAGATGGTCGGGGTGTACCATCTGATTTTACCTAGGCTCTGGCGAAGACATGCATGCGACGTTTCAAATACAACAAAAATTTTGCCGTTTTTGTCCTTAAAAAAAATTGTTCCAAACATGTCTAAATCACCTCAAAACATCTCAAAACATCTTTGCATATTTTGGGCAAGACTCTCCAACCATGGCACAGCGAGATCGCCATACCCCGAGCTTTGCGTCCCATTCTGGCTGTACCACTGTGTGGGCACAAGACCCCCACGCGGTGGCACCGCATTTCTCCGGAAGTTTTGGTGCCGGCATTTTGTCCGGCACTGTTGGGCCAAGCTAATGCTGCGGGTGAGCGCGCAGGATCATCAATGTCATGTTGTTTCAAACTGTTTGTAGTTGTTTTTTAATGTTTTTTTGGGGGGATCGCCCTTATGCCCCCCAATTCTTGTCAATCCATTGCGTCTCAAAATAAATCGAACATTCTTTAAAAACATCAAAATCAACCAAATTTCAACACAATTTAACAATATTTAACATATATCAATAAGAGTTTAGTATCACAAAAAACAATGGTGCACCATGCTCTACTTAGCACAACCATATACCTATAAAATGAGGACAATTTCTTTGCAAAGGTCGCCGTGGTGTCTATAATAAAGTTTGGTTCACCAAACCGTTTGGCACCTATAAAATGAAGGGATTTTCTTTGCAAGAGTTCATACTTGAAAAAGGAAGAGTTTGCAAGTAGGCAGTGCAGGCCTTATAAAATGATGAATCCAACTCCTGCAAAAAGGATGCCGCAGTGCACCCCAACCATTTTCCTATATAATGGCTGTCCGGAAAACCATTTCATAATTGTAAAAGATCCCCATTCTATAGGCTATCACCGGCCGGGGATCTGATTAGCAGTCATCATTGAAATATGGGCCATTCTGAATTTATTTTTCCCAAGCGGTAGCAGTGGAATTGAAATATTTGAAATTGGAAGTAGCAGCAGATCCAGCCGTAGAAGTACAGTTTTAATGCACAGTAGTATAGTTACTATAGTGGTTAGATGAGGAAACAATGGGGAGCCGGAGAACCCAAAAACAAAACGACAGTCAAAAACTCGGATAAATGATTGGTTTTTGGCACCTTTCTTCCTCCCCTTGCCAGCAACTTCTTAACATGTTGGATCATGAGCGGATGCACTTGCAAAATTTATCAAAATTTGCAATATGTTTGCCTTGCGGACGGAATCAATGCCACGTAGTCAGCTCTATGAAAAAAATCTTTTTGTTCCAGGAATGCTGACGAGGTATGTATGCAGAGCATCCAGATCACTTTGGCTCATCACAGAGAAGCGTTTCAAAACAGCAAACACGTCCCGAAGGCTGTCACAAAGAACATTTCCTCAAAAGCAGCGTCATAAACAGTCTGTCTTTAAGCAGCGTCACAAACGTTTTTACACGCAAACGCCTTTACAGTTTACAGACAATTTTTTTTACACAGAAGAACCTTTCCTCAAAAGTGCCTTTACGCAAAACTTTTACACAAAGGAGTTTCTACAAGGAGAATTTTTTGCACAGAAAAACTTTTACACACAAAAAAATTCGCTCACAAAACATTTCACACAAAGCAGTTTCTACACACAAATGCCTTTACACATAGAAACCTTTACCCACAGAAACGTTTACACAAAAAAAATACACAGAGAAACTTTACACACAGAGGCTTTTACACAAAAATGTTTTGACACACAGATGATTTTACACACACAGAAGCTTCTACATGGAAACAATCTTACACATAGACACTTTTTACACAGATTTTACACACAGAAGGTTTTGGACACAGACGCCTTTAAATACATTTTTTTCACTGAGGAACCTTTACACAAAGCAGCCTTTACAAACAGACGCTTTTACACGGAGAGGCCTTTACACAGACCAGCTTTTACACACACGCACAGCTATTTTTTTACAGACCAGCCTCTACACAGAGCAGTTTTTACACATAGTTTTTTCCCTACATCTGTGTGTGGGGTTCTTATGGGTTCTTGTTTTTGGTTGTGCACTCCCGGCCGTCGTCCGTCCCGTCCGTCGCCTTCCGTCACCTTCCGTCTCACACACAACTCTCTCACACAACTGACTCACCCACAACTCTCTCACACACAGCTATCTCACGCGCAACTTACTCACACACACAAACCCAACCCTCTCACTTACTCTCTCACGCAGCTCTCTCACACACAACATTCTCACAACACTCACACACAACACTCATGCACAACCCTCTCACGCACAACTCTTCACACACAACTCTCTCACACACAACTTACTCACACACAACAACTCTCTCAGTGACATGCGCGGTGACCTCGTATGGCGGGCGTGGCACTTGGTGACGCGCTCCGCGGTCTTTCGTGTGGCAGGCGTGGCACTTGGCATGCGTGGCACTTATGGCGCTGGGGTGGCTCTGGTGACGCGCTTGGTCGCGGCTGGTCCGTCGTAACGCTGCGGTCTTTTGCGTGGCAAGTGTGGCACTTGGTGCCATCCACGGTGACTTGGTATGGCCGGCGTGGCACTTGGTGAGATCGACCTTCACTACTTGTGTGGCAGGCGTGGCACTATAACAATGGGCTGGCTCTGGTGACGCGCTTGGTCGCGCCTGGTCCACCGTGATGCCGCGGTCTTTTGAGTGGCAGGTGTGGCACTTGGTGACATCGACCTTCACTTTGTGTGGCAGGCTTGGCACTTATAACAATGGGCTGGCTCTGGTGACGCGCTCGGTTGCCTGGTCCGCCGTGACGCGCGGTCTTTTGCTCGGCAGGCGTGGCACTTGGTGACACCCACGGTGACTTTGTATAGCCGGCGTGGCACTTGGTGACATTTGACCTTCCGTTTGTGTGGCAGGCATGGCGCTTATCACACTGACCTGGCTCTGACGCGCTTGGTCGCAGTGGGTCCTTCGTGTGGCAGGCGCGGAACTTGGTGACATCGACCTTTGCACTTGGTGACATCGACCCTCACTTTGTGTGGCAGACGTGGCACTTATGGCGTTGGGATGGCTCTGTGACGCCGCAATCTTTTGCGTGGCAGGCGTGGCACTTGGTTACATCCAC
This sequence comes from Cladocopium goreaui, assembly GCA_947184155.2. NCBI lineage: Eukaryota > Dinophyceae > Suessiales > Symbiodiniaceae > Cladocopium > Cladocopium goreaui. Next base: position 84,440 of record CAMXCT020006841.1, on the reverse strand, counting down.
GGTCACTCTGTGTGGCAAGCGTGGCACTTTTGGCAGTGGGCTGGCTCTGGTACTGACCTGTTTCTTCTCACTTGCCCCAGAGTTGCCTCAAACATGACAGGACTGAGCAGGTATGAGCAGGTTAGCATGACATGTGCATGGCCAGACTGATGTTTAGTTTCGCATGATATGTGCTTCAGACCACTTGCGCCAAGATTGCTTTAAACATGACGGTCAGGGCAGCAGTCTGTCTGCAACAATGCTTTTGCAGCCAAGACAAGGAGTTGCCAAGACCGCTCTCTATGGTCTTGGCGCAACTGTCTTTGGCAACAATGCCACACAACAATTTCACGCGCAACTCTTTCACATACAACTCTCTCACACATAGCTCTTTCACACAATCTCTCTTCTACCATCTCCACGCTACTCACACACACACAAACACACACAAACACACACAAACAAACAAACAAACAAACAAACAAACTGCGAAGCTTCAAGTTCACTTTCAAGTCCACCAAACAGTGCAGTATCAGTCAGCTTCTAGTTTTCACTCACGCCAGTCTATCAGTCACAGTACAACGTCTCACAGCGTCAGTTGAGTTCCTAGTGCCACTTGAGCCAGGCTTGAGCCAGGCTTGAGCCAAACCATAGTTTGGCAGTGCAGTAGATTCAGTGTACTGTGCAGTGGAGTGCAGAGTGACAGTCATATCTAACACTCCCCTTTGGATCAGCAGTCCAGTTGAGTGACTGAGGATCCACACTTATTACAGTACGTGCATCCAAGTCTTGAGACGTACGGACTTCAATGCACTTGTGAAAGTCTAAAGTGCTAGTTCCAAGTCTCATGCAGAGACAGTCAACCTAGTCTTCAGCATTCTCAGTTGGGTGCTTACTCCTATTGCTAACAGTCTGAATTCAAAGTCTCTCAGTGTCATCTCAGTCGGCCTTCTTCACAGTGATCACGGTGTCAGTGGATGACAGTCCAAGTCCGCTGATCTGGATGTCAACCTTGAGATCAGTGCCAGTCTCAGTGATTGGCAAGGCCGCAGTTCCAGAGCCATAGTTGTGGTCCCAAGTGAACTTCTTCAGTTCAGTTGGAGTGCTGGCAAGTCCAGCCTTTTCCATTTGGAACTGAGTCAGTGGCAAATGCCCAAAGAGAAAACGACGATGAGCATTGCAGTAGCGAGTGCCATTCAGTTCCTTGGAGAGTGAGTCAGCAAAGTCCGCCGGTGTGTAGGCAGTCTGGAAGGTCTGGCTTGATTCAGTCTCTAAGTCAGTCAATTCGAAGTTCACAGCACCAGTTGCATTCACATAGGAGTGGCTGAAGTATCCTCGGTTGAATTGCTTCAGTCCAGCAACCTTAGTGCGTTCGAGCCACACAGCAGTGACCCTCAGTGGCTCAGTGGAGTACTTCTGAAAGTTCTCCTGACCTTTCCACAGCTGCAGTGCTGAGTACAGCAAAGCGCTTCGAAGATCAGTCCACGAGTTGCACAGTGAACGATCAAACCACTCAGTTGGGATTTCCCCAGTTGCCAGTGCCAAGTCTGACAGTGTGAGTGGAAGTGACAGAAAGACAGGGTAGTCCACCTGCCTGTCAACCAAGTGAGTGTACTCAGTAGTCACCCGTTGAAGTGGCTGCGAGTACAGTCGCAGTTCTGTCTCTGAGTAGGTGAAGTGGGCAGTACTCAGACCCGGGAACACCGAGTTGGGTGTGAGTACGCCAATCCACACATCATCAGTGGATTCATAGCCAGTCTTCTGAGCGACCAACAGTCCAAGTCCAAAGGAATTGCACTTGGTCGTCGCAGTGGGCCGAGTAGTACGGCACAAGTACAGTGGGTCCACTGTAGTGCAGGACAGCTCAGTGTGATTGAGCAGTTGGCGAGTGCACTTCTTCTCCAGTGCTGAGTTGCGATCCAGCATCTGGCGAGTCACACTTTCCAACAGTTCCAGCTGAGTAACACTAAGTTCCAGTTCCCGACTCTTCAGCATCTCAATCACAGTATTGTAGGCTTGAGTGTCAGGAGTGGCAGTCAGTGCTACCTCAGTATTCTGAGTCTCTCCAGTCTGTGCGACGGCCACGGTGGCAGTCTCAGTTGCCATCCTCAGTGTCAGAGAGGAAGTAGTGCAGCGCTACAGTGACGTAGTACCTGGTAGTACTCCTTTTCAGTCTCTACCAGTCATTGCAGTCAAACAGCGAGTGAGTTTGAACCACAAAAAAACGAGTTGCAGAGTCGAATTCAGTTCCTGTGCTCGAGTACCGTACAGTACTCAGTTCAAGCAGTCATGCAAATTTGGTTTCTGGAAATTTAGTAAAAGTAAAACTCAGTGAACTCTTGGCCAAATTCAATGCAGAAAAATGAGAGTGCTGAATTGCAGCTACAGTTCAGCGGCAGTTCAGCAGCAGTCTCCCCCTTGAAAACTTAGTCTACCAAAGTGAGTTTCCGCAGTGTCTTGGTGAAACAGTGCCTGTATAGTTCGAGGTTACAAGTCAAAACAACGAAAAACAGTTTCAACACATAACCTACCTAAGTGCGATTTCAAAGTCTCAGTATCCAGGTATTTAGTAAAGGGGTCGGCGCAGTTTTCAGTAGTATGAACTTTGCGTATTTGGAGGTCTCCCCGCGCAACCAAGTCTTGCATGTACAAAAATCTCAGTTCAACGTGCTTGGTTTTCTTTCCAGAACCAAACCTAGTTGCCATGCTCTTTCCTGCTGTGCTGTCAGTGTAAATGTGAAGTTTGACTTTCTTTGCCAGTTCCGCGTCGAGAATCAAGTTTCTTACGTACAGTGTTTCGGAAATTCCTTGGCCTATCGCGTACAGCTCGGCTTCTCCTGAGGAGAGTGCGATAGTACCCTGAGTTCTTGCACAAAAATCTACGGGGCAGTTGAGGAGTTTAACAACAACACCTGAAGTTGATTTTCGAGTTCGCTGAAAACAAGCCCAGTCACTGTCCACAAAACAGTCCAAATCGAGAGTGCATTTGTTGCTACTAAGAGTGATCCCCGCACGAAGTCGATGCACATAGTCCTTAGTTCCAGCGAGGTACCTCAGTAAATGTTTCAGTTTCAGTAAACTTCGGTTTGTCGGTGCAGTCAGGTCTCTTGAAAGTTCCTTAGTCGCATAGGACATGTCTGGTCTAATCAAAGCTAACCACAACAGTTTTCCAACAGCAGTGCGATAAACTTTGTGTTCATCAGTACTTAGTGGATCATCCAAGTCCAGTCGGTGTGAAAAACTAGTGGTACCCGTAGTTCCTACTGCTTTAGCCTTGACCATGTTGTACAAGTCCAGCGTCTTAGTGATGTAGTCTTGCGGCATGCAAATGTCTACGCTGTCGCCATTATGTCGCAAAACGCGTCCAAGAAAATTTACTGATTTACCAGGCTTCAGTTCAGCTTCAATTTTGAGTAAAACTTCCTTTTCCAAGTCTTTGGTGAATTGCACGGCAAGTTCGTGCTTTCCACAAACCGAAAGGTCATCTACGTAGCAAAGGACATACAAGTCGCCAGAAGAATGACAGTACAAGTTCGGATCAGCTTTGCAGCGTCTCATTCCGAGTTTCAGCATCGTTGAGCAAAAGTGTTGTTGCCACAGTGCTGGCGCTTGCTTCAAACCATACATTGCCCAGGATAGTACTCTTTTGGTGGAATCAGCATTACACGGTCCATCATGAGTGCATGAAGAAACGCAGTGCTTATGTCACAAGTAAAACATGACCATGTTCTAGACAACATCATAACAAGCAGTACTCTGAGTGTCACCAGTGTAGGTGTACTTGCAAACAGAGTGTCTTGATCCATGTTTTCTTGAAAGCATCCGCGGGCAGTGAGTCTGCATCTGACAGTGTTTGCAGTTTTCCAGCGTTTCACCCATTTACAGTCAAGTGCTGAGTCAATGTCTTCTTGCGAACACTGTTCTATTGGAACTTCAATTCTTTCATGCTTTTCATTTCCTTTTGCATTCCTTCGATGACAAGTTCATCAGGAAATTCTGGTTCAGTTCTCAGCAGTTGAGGTTCATTCAGTTTGATTTCCGTCTGTTTCTCTTCAGTGTCTTCGTTTACTGCGACGGGGACTTCAGTTCCGTCTTTCAAAGTGACAGAGAAAACTCCGATTGCAGCAATAGTGAGTCGTTTGTCATCCGGAAGCAAGTCTTCAGGAAGTTCTTGATTTTCAGCAGTTCGTTTTTCGTTTCTAACTCTCGTTTCCGGTGGAAGTCTCGTTTCAGTTTCAGTCGTCTCAAGCGTTTCAAGTCTCAAGTCGTCTTGCGTTTCAGTGACAGTTTCATGAATCTCTTTCGTTGGTAAATCCTCAGTATCCGTTTGAGTTTCACGTTCGAGTCCTGGTGGTTCACGGACTCTTCCAGTGGGAGTCAGAGTTGGAAGCAAAACAAATGAAGTGTCAATCACCTGTTTTGCTTTTGGATCCCAAGGAGTCGCCTGAAGTTTCAGAAACAGTTTCTGATCCCATTGTTTGGACGGGACCTGTCGCTTGATAGTTCTCACCTTAGTGATGCCAGTTCCAGTGGACACAATGTGCTCATCAGCCTCAGTGTCACGTCCTAACCAAATTCCAGTGCTCCATGCAGTGTCTCCTTTGTCTTTCAGTTTTCCAGGATAGCGAAACAAAACAGTTTCTCCGAACTCACACACAGTCGAGCTATAGTTCTTTCCCCAACGTCGAAAGTATGAGGTGTTTCCATCAGAGTGAGTGAGAAAGCGATTCAAAGTAAACTGAGCGTGTTTCACGATCCATGGATAAACAGCATGTTGCACGGAAATTTGCACTTTGTATCGCTCCTGTAGTTGCAGTCTGATTGCTCTTGCTTGACCGTAAAAGTTTGTTGAGACTTACCTACAAAACCATGTGCCTGCTTCCAGTCACGTGGAGTTGCTCTCATGGACATTCCGCCAAGTTCAGTCAGCGTTTCTGAAACCAAAGCCCTCAGTGAAGGTTCTGGGTCGTATTGAATGATACCATAAGTTCTTCCAATCTCAAAAACAAAACGTTTCAGTTCAGCAATACAGTACTGGTCTCTACCTTTGCTAGGAGTCACAACAGCAGAACCAAGTCCAGTTTGAATGTCTACAGCAGTGAGAACAGTCACGGTTGGGCATCCATCACCAGCTGTCAGAAAACAGTAGTCAACTTGGATGACCAGTTGTCTGTCCAAGTTTCTTCTGGATGGAGTTTCTTTACCTTTCGCTTTGACACAAATCTCACACCAGCTACGATATGGTAAGTGTGTCAAGTTGTGAAGTTCTCGTTCTTGTTGTGTTGGTTCCAGTGGAGAAGTCAGTGCCTTAGGCTTACGCGCAGTGACATCAAACGTCTCCTGTTCTGGTTCCTCAGTGAAGTTTTCCAGTGGTGCAGGCTCAAAGATGGTGTATCCGATCCAACTATGACCTACATCAAGTCCTACTTCATATTGATCAGTTTTCTGATCTTCTTCTCTCCACCAGTTGCAGTAAGTCATTCCATCACTCTTGGGTCTGTCCGGTGATTTCACGAAAACAGTCCAACGCAATGAACCAAGCTGGTCCTCAGTTGGTCCTCCGTCAGTGAAGTCAGGCTCATACAGCGTGCTTCTTAATTGGTAATGGAATCTGACCCATGCAATTGGAAGTTGAAACCAGTACGCACCAGTCCTTTGTTCACCAGTGGTTGGATCTGGGACAAAGAAAAGCTCAGTTAGCTTCACCCTAAGGTAACTAGAGTTCCAGGCAGTACATGACAGCAGTTCGGCTGTCAGTTTCTTGCCAATCACATCTTCATCCAGTGAACAGCGTAGTTCCTCAGTGTGTCGCTTTCGTGACTTCAGTGAAGTGTCCTCAGTGACTTCAGTATCTTGAACCTGTTATCCTCAGAGGCTGGAGTTGGAACACCTGGAGGTGGTCCTTTAGTTAAATACCTACGACTAGGAGGAGGTGAGTTGAGGAGAAAAACAGTTCTACCTTTCCAAAACTCATCCTGTCTAGTATTTGGTTCTGACAAGTTCTTGAAGTCAAAGTCCACGATTTTGTCTCTTACCTTGTCCATAGTCCAAGTAAGTGGTTCGAACTCCTGAGAGTTGGTTCAGTTCAACAGGACATCCAGGACCAGGAGTAAACAGACTTCTTCTTGGTCGTTTGTGAATTCTCACCAATTTGTAGTTTGCTTCATCAAGTTGCCATTCATCAACATGATAGTACTTTGGCTTGATAGTTCCAATGAGGGATTCCAATTTCTCAAGTGGATCATCTTGAGTCACAACCGTACTCTCTTCGGTAGTGATATGACTCAATTCAGTGGAAAGTTCTCTCATGTGTTCTTCGAAGTGCGCAGTGAGTTCTGGTGGAACATTGGAGAATGGTTCAAGTGATGGTGTCAGGTACAGCAAAGTGCCGTGTCGAGTGATTGAAATTTTCTCGCCTTCAGGAGTCAGTAACATTAAACGGTCCTTTCCAAGAACGAAACCAAACAACTAGACGACGGATGGCCCGAGAGCGTAGAGGAGCAGAGTCTTCTTCTGCTGTTAGTATGGCGACACTATATTACAAGACAATATTAAATGGCATCGTATCTTTTGCATCGTATCTTTCAAAAAGTTTTTCACGCACAGAACTTTTTACAGACAGAACTTTTTACAGACAGACGCTTTTACAGACAGACGCTTTTACACACAGACGCTTTTACACACAGACGCTTTTACACACAGACCCTTTTACACACAGACGCTTTCGCACACAAACACTTTTACACGCAAACACTTTTACACACAGAGACGTTTACACCCAGAAGCTTTTACACACAGACGCTTTTAAACACAGAAGCTTTTACACACAGACGCTTTTACACACAGAGGGTTTTACACACAAACACTTTTACACACAAACACTTTTACACACAGACGCTTTTACACACAGACGCTTTTACACACAGACGCTTTTACACGCAAACACTTTTACACACAGAGACGTTTACATCCAGAAGCTTTTACACACAGAAGCTTTTACACACAGAAGCTTTTACACACAGAAGCTTTTACACACAGAGGGTTTTACACACAGAGGGTTTTACACACAGACACTTTTACACACAAACACTTTTACACACAGACGCTTTTACACACAGAAGCTTTTACACACAGACGCTTTTACACACAGACGCTTTTACACACAGACGCTGTTACACACAGACGCTTTGACGCACAGAGGCTTTGACGCACAGAGGCTTTTACACACAGAAGCTTTTACACACAGACGCTTTTACACACAGACGCTTTTACACACAAACACTTTTACACAAACACTTTTACACACAGACGCTTTTACACACAGACGCTTTTTACACACAGACGCTTTTTACACACAGACGCTTTGACACACAAACACATTTACACACAGACCCATTTACACACAGACGCTTTTACACACAGACGCTTTTACACACGGACGCTTTTTACACACAGAGACTTTTACACACACAGACGCTTTTACACACAGAAGCTTTTACACACAGACGCTTTTACACAGACACTTTTACACACAGACGCTATTACACACAGATGCTTTTACACGCAAAAGTTTGCACACAAACAGTTTTACACACAAACACTTTTACACAGAGACGCTTTTACACACAGAAGCTTTTGCACACAGACGCTATTACACACAGACGCTTTTACACACAGACGCTTTTAGACACATCGCAATTTTACTTCAGTTTTTGGCGATCCAACCTCATTTCGTGCGAAAGGGACGTGCGAAAGGGTCGCGCGGGACAAGTTGAAATCGCAATTTTACCTCAGTTTTTGCCGATCGAACCTCATTTCGTGCGAAAGGGTTCACCGGAAACACGAAATCGCAATTTTACCTCAGTTTTTGGCGATCGAACCTCATTTCGTGCGAAAGGGTTGCGCCGGACAAGTTGAAATCGCAATTTTACCTCAGTTTTTGCCGATCGAACCTCATTTCGTGCGAAAAGGTTGCGCCGGACAAGTTGAAATCGCAATTTTACCTCAGTTTTGGGCGATCGAACCTCATTTCGTGCGAAAGGGTTGCGCCGGACAAATCGCAATTTTACTTCAGTTTTTGCCGATCGAACCTCATTTCGTGCGAAAGCGTTCACCGGAAACACGAAATCGCAATTTTACCTCAGTTTTTGGCGATCGAACCTCATTTCGTGCGAAAGGGTTGCGCCGGACAAGTTGAAATCGCAATTTTACCTCAGTTTTTGGCGATCAAACCTCATTTCGTGCGAAAGGGTTGCGCCGGACGACTTGAAATCGCAATTTTACCTCAGTTTTTGGCGATCGAACCTCATTTCGTGCGAAAGGGTTGCGCGGGACAACTTGAAATCGCAATTTTACCTCAGTTTTTGACGATCGAACCTCATTTCGTGCGAAAGGGTTGCGTTTCGTGCCGTCTCGTTGCCACTGCCCCTGCTCCCGCCTTCAAAGAAAGAAATAGAAAAGAAGGAGAGGGCAAGAGGGCAAGAGGGCAAGAGGAGAAGGTGTGAGATGAGAAGATGTAAAGATGAGAAGATGTAAAGATGAGAAGATGTGAGAAGATGTGAGAAGATGTGAGAAGATGTGAGAAGATGTGAGAAGATGTGAGAAGATGTGAGAAGATGTGAGAAGATGTGAGAAGATGTGAGAAGATGTGAGAAGATGTGAGAAGATGTGAGAAGATGAGAGAAGATGTGTGAAGATGTGAGAAGATGTGAGAAGATGTGAGAAGATGTGAGAAGATGTGAGAATATGTGAGAAGATGTGAGAAGATGTGAGAAGATGTGAGAAGATGTGAGAAGATGTGAGAAGATGTGAAGATGAGAAGATGAGGAGAAGATGGGAGGATGAGAAGATGTGAAGATGAGAAGATATGAAGATGAGAGGATGTGAAGATGTGAAGATGTGAAGATGAGAAGATGTGAAGATGAGAGGATGTGAAGATGAGAGGATGTGAAGATGAGAAGATGTGAAGATGAGAAGATGTGAAGATGAGAAGGTGAGAAGATGTGAAGATGAGAAGATGTGAAGATGAGAGGATGTGAAGATGAGAAGATGTTTTACAGACCCCCACTATTGGAAGAACCCTGCGCTCAGACGCTCTCGGGAAAAAGGAACATCGCATACATAATAGTTGACATTCAAGTATACACCGTCACAGTTGTACCGAACTAGTCTGCGTCCGTATATTGTCAGTGGTTTTCCAGTCACACTTCTCAACTTGGGAGGATTCTCACCTAGTGGAAGGAGAGGATAGTCAGAGGCATAGTTCGCAGGACAACAGTGAGCAGCAGCTCCAGAGTCAAACAAGACCCAATGCTCTTGAAGTGAGAGTGAGGCTAAACAAGTCTCGTGAAACAAATCCAAGACATCTGAGGCATCTGAAGATTGAGAGTCCAGTGACAGTCCTTCAGATCTACCGAACATGCTCAAAACAGCAACAGTACCCAAAAGTGCTCCGGCAGTACCTAACTTCGAAGTTCTTCGAACAGTACTCCTGTTGGTCAAAGTCGAGCCAGTGCTTTGCAGGCTCTCTGGGTCGAAACTAACTGCAGAAACAGTAGCAGTGGGCGCAGACGGTTGAGCACCCGAAGCTAAGTTCTGAGTGGCCGGCTGTGAAACTAAGTTCGCGTCGTTGGATCCAGTTGGGTGTCCGACAGTCTGAGCATCTGGCCATTTCTGTTCATGCCAGTATCCAGTCCAGTCGTCACTCCAGTCACTCCAGTCCGTCCAATCTGTCCAGTCCTCACAGTACTGATTCTCATACCACTCTTCAGTTACTGAACATAACCAGTCATTCCACTCTTCTTCAGTCCATTCTTCCTGAATATCGTCAGTCACATAGTCAACTGCGTTTACCATCATCTTAATTACAGTCTTTACTGAAGTGTCCGAAGTTACCACAGTTCCAGCATCTTTGTCTGTCTCCTTTACCTTTGTCACCTTTGCCTTTGTAGTTCATTCCAGTCTTTCCTTTTCCTTTCATTTTTCCTTTTCCTTTCAGGGGGTACAGTCCTACTCTTCCCTTTCCTTTCTGGCCAAAGGGGTACAGTCCTACTCTTCCTTTGCCTTTTCCTTTTCCTTTCAGGGGGTACAGTCCTACTCTTCCCTTTCCTGTACCTTTCTTCCACATGGCACCTATGTCCATTGGTGTTTGAGTGTCGCTTTTCACAACATGACGCGATTGGTAGTAGTCCAGTATCACATTCCTAACAGTGTCATACGTATCCAGTGTCCTCACGTTCAGTCTGAGGTGTCGTTGCAGTGATCCCGACGTCTTGTTCAACAGTGTTGCTACCAGTATGCTGTCCGGCAGGGCAGTTCCAGTTTGACGTTCGTACCTGTTCTTCAGTTGTTCCCATTCAGTATAGTCCTGTTCAAAGTGTTCAGTCCTGAATCGAAACTCAAGCACCTTGGTCAAGAGACTAATGTTGTGTGCAGTACATGGAAGCGCAAATCTACGTGACAGTAAGCGCCAAGTCTCAAACCCGTTCAGTCCCAAGTTACCTCGAACTACCAGTCTAGCACTATTCTTAGTGATCAGGCTGAGCAAGTAGTGCAGCTGTCTTCTAAAAGCTACGAGGCCAGTGAGTTCAACTGCATTGTCTTCTATAGTCTGCACAGCGTCATCAGTGATGACCGTAGTGGCTTCTTCAGCAGCATCCATGACTCTCAGTACATGTTCTTTGAACATAGAAACGTAGTTTCTCACATGCCATGACCAGTCTTCCCATTTCTCCATAGTTCCATCGAAACTTTCAGGTAGTGGGAGTCGTGAGTTTCCACCTAGAGTTCCACTGTCTCCAAAGGTCGCCATTTCCTACTGTGAGTTGCAGTGTGGTACAGTTCTACTCTTCCACCGCAGGCAGTGTGGTACAGTTCTACTCTTCCACCGCCGAAGTCTTCAAGCACAGTAGGAGCCAGGTAGCTCCGCTACCATGCGAAGCTTCAAGTTCACTTTCAAGTCCACCAAACAGTGCAGTATCAGTCAGCTTCTAGTTTTCACTCACGCCAGTCTATCAGTCACAGTACAACGTCTCACAGTGTCAGTTGAGTTCCTAGTGCCACTTGAGCCAGGCTTGAGCCAGGCTTGAGCCAAACCATAGTTTGGCAGTGCAGTAGATTCAGTGTACTGCGCAGTGGAGTGCAGAGTGACAGTCATATCTAACACAAACAAACAAACAGACAGACAAACAAACAAAGAAACAAACAAACAAACACACACACACACGTTCTCACACACACACACACGTTCTCACACACACACAAATCTCTCTCACACACTCACAACTCTCTCACACGCACAGCTCTCTCTCTCTCTCACACACACACAACCTTCTCACACGCACAGCTCTCTCACACACAACTCTCTCACACACAACTGACCCCCACAGCTCTCTCGCACACAACTCTCTCATACGTACCTCTTTCACACAATCTGCCTTCCACCATCTCCGCAGAACTCACGCATATTTTTTTCAAATGTATAGCATAAGCCTTCTCACACACAAATTTCTCACACAGAACTCTCTCAATCGATCTGTCTTCCACTATCTCCTTTCTCTTTCCTGCCTTTCCCATCCCGTCTTCACCTTTCTTTTGCTACTTATTGGAAGAAGTTGACACGTGGGGTTATCCGGTCCTTTGATTTTTAAACAGAGAGGCCTTTACACAGAGGAGCTTTTAAACACAGAAGCTTTTACACAGAGAAGCTTTTACACAGAGCCGCCTTTACGCACAGAAACTTTTTTACACACAGACACAGAAGCTTTTACACACAAACGCCTTTATATACACACAGAAGCCTTTACACAGAGAAACTTTTACACAGAGCACCTTTGCACATAGACGCTTTTACACAGAGAATCTTTTACAAACTGACGCCTTTACACAAAGAAGCTTTTGCACACAAAATCCTTCACACACAGAAGCTTTTTACACAGATCGAGAAGCTTTTTTACACACAAGCTTTTACACAGAGAAGCTTTTACAAAGAGCCGCCTTTACGCACAGAAACTTTTTACACACAGAAGCTTTTACACACAGACGCCTTTATATACACACAGAAGCCTTTACACAGAGAAGCTTTTACACAGAGCACCTTTGCACATAGACGCTTTTACACAGAGAATCTTTTACAAACTGACGCCTTTACACAAAGAAGCTTTTGCACACAAAATCCTTCACACACAGAAGCTTTTTACACAGAGAAGCTTTTGTACACAGAAGCTTTTACACAGAGAAGCTTTTACAAAGAGCCGCCTTTACGCACAGAAACTTTTTACACACAGAAGCTTTTACACACAGAAGATCCCAGAAGACTTTGCGCAGAGCAGCTTTTACACACAGACGGGTTTACACAAAGAAGTTTTTGCACACACAGAAGCTTTTATGCACAGACGCCTGTGCACACAGAAGCTTGTACACAGAGAAGACTTTGCACAAGGACGCGTGTATACTTTATACTATATACCCAGAATTGTTTACACACGGAAGATCCCTGTTGGAATTCGAACCAAACCTGGGGGTTCCATTCTATAGGGACTAAAACGCAAACCCAGGACTAAGGGGGGTGGATTTTCCCTATAGAATAGAAACCCAAGAAAACCAACAGCCCCCTGCCACTCCTATAAAATGAAAACCCAGCATCATACTGGCCACTGCTTCTAACAAATAATCCACTATAAAATGAAAACCTGAGTCCAAGTGATTAGGAAAAAAACCCTATAGAATAGAAAACTGGGTTTGCAATGCCTTAAGTTTGGTTTCACTTTTTGGATCTGGGCTGGCACCATTCCACAAAAGAATCTACTTGGTGACTGGTTGGATTTCCATTTTATAATCACTTGGACTCAGGTTTTCATTCTATAGTGGATTATTTGTTAGAAGCGGTGGGTATGAGGCTGGGTTTTCATTTTATAGGAGTGGCAGGGGAGGTGTCAGTGGGCAATAATATTGTAAATACTGTATGATACTGTAAAATATTGACACATACTGCAAACGAATAAGTAATCAACACTGTTAACGAATCAGTTTTGTGCAGGGCTGCTCCTTTAAAATGGAGATCCAACCACTCTTCTAAAAATGGTTCCCAATGATTTTTTTTGCTTGAAAGGTGCCAGCCCAAACATGAACCACATTTTTGGCCTTGGAAATAGCGGTTTCTATTCTATAGGGGGCACCTAATCACTTGGACTCAGGTTTTCATTCTATAGTGGATTATTTGTTAGAAGCGGTGGGTATGAGGCTGGGTTTTCATTTTATAGGAGTGGAAGGGGGGGTGTCAGTGGACAATAATACTGTAAAAATATTGATGCATATTGTAAACGAATAAGTGGTCAACACTGTTAACGAATCAGTTTTGTGCAGGGCTGCTCCTTTAAAATGGAGATCCAACCACTCTTCTAAAAATGGTTCCCAATGATTTTTTTGCTTGAAAGGTGCCAGCCCAAACGTGAACCACATGTTGGGCCTTGGAAATAGCGGTTTCTATTCTATAGGGGGCACCTAATCACTTGGACTCAGGTTTTCATTCTATAGTGGATTATTTGTTTGAAGCGGTGGGTATGAGGCTGGGTTTTCATTTTATAGGAGTGGAAGGGGGGGTGTCAGTGGGCAATAATACTGTAAAATATTGAAACATATTGTAAACGAATAAGTAATCAACACTGTTAACGAATCAGTTTTGTGCAGGGCTGCTCCTTTAAAATGGAGATCCAACCACTCTTCTAAAAATGGTTCCCAAGGATTTTGGAAAGGTGCTAGCCCAAACGTGAACCACATTTTGGGCCTTGGAAATAGCGGGTTCTATTCTGTAGGGGGCATGTTTCCTAATCACTGGGACCCAGTTTTTCATTCTATAGTGGATTATTTGTTGAAGCGGTGGCCAGTATGAGGCTAATCATACTGGCCACTGCTTGTAACAAAATCTTTAACAAACAATCCACTATAAAATGAAAACCTGAGTCCAAGTGATCAGGAAAAAGACCCCCTATAGAATAGAAAGCTGGGTTTGCAATGCCTCAAGTTTGGTGTCACTTTTGGGTATGTAAACTGCATGGGCGCAATCCAGGTACCATTCTATAGTAAACACTGGCCTACCAGCCTCATCTCTATAGAATCGTACCCCCAGGTGATCTATTTTATAGAGATTTTTCCAAGGAGGATCACGGAAGCATTTACACAGAGAAGCTTATACACAGAACTTATCTACACTTGAGAGCATTAGGACGGGGTGCGGGTACATCTATGTACATATAGTGGGTACGGTCGGTACGTGCAGTGGGTATGTCAAGTGGGTACGCTAGGTACACATGTACCATACCTATATGTACCATATCTATGTACCCATGTGCCATACCCTGCTATAGCCACATATTATGGCGCTATAGCGGCAATGGTGCTATAGCGACTTATTCTTCGAACGGGTACATGGGTGCGTGGGTACGCATAAATGGTGCACGGTACCCATGGGTTGTACCCACGCACCGTACCAATGTACCACACACCGTACCTACCGCATGCCCCATGTACTGCATCCATGTCCCTACCTGACCGTAGCCCAATAAACACATGATAACACATGTATGTACTTCAACGTTGCTGGTCAATAGAAACCACTCATTTCATTACTCTCACTTGTAGCTAACACAGAACCATTCAGAACCATTTACACACATCCCAACCGTTTCACCACGCTCGCTCATGTCTACCGGTCCCTTCTCTCCACCGATTTTCACCCATTGCGCCCGCACCGGCCGCACACGTCCGCGCACCCACGCTTGCCCCCAATTCACTGCTAAAGCAAATCCAGCTCAATCTAAGCTAGCTTTCGTGAACCGTCCAGGTTCAGAAACTTCAGCTAAGTTTAATTTAGGTCCATGACTAAAGGTACTAAAGTAAATGGCTCCAGCTTAGGTGTCTTTGATAGACTTGTGACTTCCATTGCCACAGCTGATTCAACAAGGAAGATCATTACTCTGTGGCCCCATGACAAATGGCTCCGAACCAGGTTCAGTCCGAACACTCACGGTACAACCTTCAAGCAAATTCATGCAAATCTACTGTAACATGTTCAAGTTGTTGCGTGAAGTTTAAATAAGTTTACTGTTTATTTTCACTACTTTGCCTCATGACATCCCGACTCGTTCACAGCGCGACCTGTTCACAGCGCAGCATTTTTCACGCGGAAATCTGTCCCTGTACAAGTATTGAAAAGAGATAAATTGCAGTAATGCGCCTTTAAGATATGGACTTGATCCATGGAGATGACATATAGGTTACAAAGGCTCAAAGCTGCCAAAAGGCAAAAGTTCAGAAAATTTGTAAAGACATATTTTTGGGTCCAGTTCTCATCCTTCTTGTGGCACCTCTCTGACTTTACTCAAGGTGCCTTTGGCAGCAAAGTCTAAGTCCGTTGCTCGAGTGCAACTGCTTTCGGCGACAGTTCCCCCGCCTGCCTCAGCTGACACATTTCGGCGTCAATTGTCTCTTTGAAAACTCCTTCAATCTTTAAGATGCATTCAAATGCAAGTTTTCTTGAAACACATCAAAGCACCCAGACACCAGAGATAGAGTATTTTGACGCAAACCGCTAGGATCTACTAGGATCTACTGGGATTGACAGCCAAGCTGGGCCAAGCTGGCATACACGACGGTGCGCCACCTCTGCAAACAACCGTGCAAAGGACGGCTACCACCTGAAGTTATGCCCAAGCTCCTCCAAACTCAGTGGGTCTGAGCCTACGCCTGCACTTCCGCCGTCTAGATATCAACAGTTCGCTATCGCTCCACTGAGATCCCACATGCCGCTGTTTTGCTGGCAGAAAGCCACGGTCTCAATGGCTCTCAAGCCTGTGGGATGCCGAATTCTGCATTCTGTGTCTATACTTTATTCACGCTCTGAAGCCAGCTGTGTGGCTTGAACCATCCGGAGCATCTATGTTTCATGGGTTTTCTATGTCATGCCCTATCGCACTCAACTCCATCATGCAAAACTGCATGATTTCAGTGCAAAGCGAGCACGCATTCAGGAAGCACCTGGGGCTGAGCCCCCTGATCTTTATTTGCCGTTTTGGTTCGGCAAACCAAAGTGCAGTTGTGTTCTTCTTTGCGGGCATGCAGGACTAAGAGTGTTCAGCCAAAAATATCTACAGTAAGCGTGGGGCACACGTTCGCAGATAAGGCTTAAGTTTTGGGTACTGAACTTAGGCTGACAACCTAAGCCCACCGAGCTCCATGAAGCTCTGGTGCGTTAGTTTGATTACAGTTCACGTTGCACGTTTCACTGTTTTGTTGGCCTGCAGAAGTTGCACTGCACTCCACCCAAATGTAGAAGTATGGGGCATGCCCTTACAAGTCAGTCTACACAACTGCCTCAACGAAGCGTGGAAACCTTAATTGAAATTCCTGTGTACCGCCTTGCTACATCATCGAATGGCCTTCATGCACTTTGTGATTAATTTTTCGCTCTTGGCAAATCTTTGCAAACGTCGTTCATGGATGTTCATGGTCTTTTGAAGCAGCACTTAGCATCTTGGCCCTGGCGGCCCACGAAACCCACATCTTGGCATGTCTTGGCGTGATCAACTGCCCTGAGTAGCATCTGCTGGGCCTTTGGACTCCTCAACCGTCTGCTTTGGTACGGAATGGCATGGAAGTCTTCTTCAAACCTGGCAGCCTCTCAGCACGCAAGTCCTCTTGCTGGGAGCTAAGTCATACTGTCCACCGAAAACACCTGGATTTGCTGCAGTGTGTTTGGTCACAGGATGTCAAAGGGAAACTATCGAATACTTCCAACCGGATATGATCGTTTGCTGACTGTGGGACACAGTAGAGTTCAGTGCTTGCAACTTCTTGTCACCTGCACCAGTTTCTTCCGCCCTTTGCACAATAGGCGACGTTGACTTTGAAATGTCTCACCAGCTACTACACTCGTGGATGCAGCACGTTAAATGTGACTAGTGGGATCCAAAGCTAGCTAGCAGCCATCCCTAGCTGAAAACCACAAACTGTGAGAATTGGCAAGTATACCTCAAGGCAATTTTGACACAAGAAAGATCTTAAATAAAGTCCTTGAGGACCTCTCAAGTATTTGCAAAGGAGCCAAATTGCAGCTGAAGATGGATCAAATCACATAGGACTCTACAGGACTCAAAAAAATACGACTCAACAATCTTGACCATTCACGCTTGCCCAGTGCCCGGGGTCAACTGAGCGTGGACTGTGACATAAAGTGACTCCCCGTCCACTGACAGTTTCCTTTCAACTAATTAGAATGGGCCTGAGACTAGAAGCTTGGGCACCGATAAAGAATGCGTTCTGCAAGGCGACAAAACCCATGCGCGGAAAATAGCCTGAAAATGCACAGAGTTTTCTGTACGCAGCCATGGAAACAAGATTGATGGCACCCATACTCACCTCAAGAAAGTCCAAGGTCGAGAACGGGACTGTTTCGCTTCACAGGAGTTTTTGAAACTCTTCAAGCAATCAGCCCAGTCAGCCATCTGGCTGCCATGCAGCTCCCAGGAGCTTGCCCGCCCTTGCGCCCTTTGGTGTGACTGCAGGCCGCCACATGTGCCAGTTGCAGTTGTCCCAGTAAGCCACAAGTCTCAAGTGCAGTCCTTGACCTTCTCCATTTGCTTCGCAGATGCACCGTTCCGGTCATTCTCATGGATTCATGGGGCTCGCTGGCTTTCCTCAAGGGCGCGAGCTGTGGGAAACTTTGCATTGAAACTTGCCTCGCAACAGGGCTTTTGAATGCAATCTGAGTAGAAAACTTCTGCAAGGGCTAGCCCAACTCTGAGCTGGAAAGGATGTTCTGTGGCTAAAAACACTTCCGAACATGCGGATCTTTTGGCAAGCACAGTATACCTCAAAGAAATTTTGACATGAGAATGAGAAGGATCTCGCATAAAGTCCTTCAGGACCTCTCGAGTATTTGCAAAGCAGCGAAATTACAGCTGAAGATGGATCAAATCAGATAGGACTATGATAGGACTCAAAAGGACTCCCAAAAATGCGACTTCACAATCTTGACTATTTCCGTTTTTCCAGTGCCTGGGGTCAACTGAGTGTGGACGAATGTGACATAAAGTGACTCTCCGTCCACTGACAGCTTCTTTAGGGCCTGACACTAGAGCCACTAGAGCCTTTGGCAACGATAAAGAATGATTTGCGCAAGGCGAGAAAACCCATGCGCGGAAAATAGCCTGAAAATGCACAGAGTTTTCTGTAAGCAGCCATGGAAACAAGATTGATGGCACCCATACTCACCTCAAGAAAGTCCAATGTCGAGAACGGGACTGTTTCGCTTCACAGGACTGTTTGAAACTCTTCAAGCAGTCAGCCCAGTCAGCTCCAGTGGCTTGCCAACTTTCCAAGCATGGCTGGGGACTGCACGGGACTGCCGACTTCCCACTGCTATAGAAAAAACGCAAGCATCCAGTGGATCCACATCTAATACACTACCAACTCGACCCAATTTGTCCACCGCGGATGCTCCGCATCTTATTCTCTGTCTCTCACTTTTCGAAAACCAGCACAAGCCTCCAGAAAACCTGTCCTGGTCTCTTGACATGTGGGCAGGTCATTTCACCTGCCTCACTGACTGGCTGCTGCTTTAGCTGCTGACGGTATGGACAAACACCTCTGAATCAGTTGAGGGCACCCCATAGATTCGCATTACTTGGTTTCTGGCTGATGGTACGATCGTCAACAACAGAACCACTGCTGGAATCGCTGGAATCACCTAAGTCAATAAGATTGTGCCATCTGTGTCTAAGAGACCGCTTTGCTTCAGAGCAAGGCCTACAGCAACCTTTGTCTTTTCAATTTCATCACTCCATGGGTCTGTCTTCAATTCACAGGGGGATGCAATATGATGCAACTTCCTTTGATTTCCTTTGGCTGCAGGCCAGCAAGGCAAACAAGCCTTCAAACTGCTTTCCGGCTCTTCGAGACTCCACGAGGTGCTGTCAATTGAAGGCTTGTGGCAAGAGAAACGAACCCATCCAATCAAGCGCAGTGGATACCTCTTCTTCTTGGAATGCAAACGCCACAGCCAGCAGCTTCGCTCGTTCAACTGGCATCCAAATTGGCATCTAACTTGTGCAGGGAAAATCTGTCACCAGCGAAAGGTCATCTGAAGTCATGCTGCTGGGTACTGGTTGCACACGCTGCAGGAGAGAATGTGCCTTGCTTCTTGCAAGGAATCCACGAACCTCTTATTGAAATCGAAGATTTTCTCAAGCTGTTTGTGGCATACATTCTTATGAAAGGAAATGCAACAAGATTGTGCGCCTTGCAAGGCAAGCCCATGCCGTGATTGAGTTGAAGCAACACTAAAAAAGCAAACCGGTGACAAAACATGTTCTTTCGAAGCTCTATTCTGAGTAGCTGGTTTTGGACAAAACCATGTTGGAGAAGTATCAATCACACGGAAATCGCTTTAAGAAGTTCCAGCCCGCCACAAAATGCGTGAACCTTTTGCAACTGCTACCCGACTGAAACTGACCGCACTGTACTTGATGGGTCTCTTGCACGCTTGAGGCGCTGAGACTCTGACATCATTTTGCACTGTCACATCATCGATGGAATCGCTCTATGAGAGAAACAACAAATGTCTTCACTCAACACACAAATTTGCCACTCACGGTGGCATACGGTGGCTAGTTTACTGGCGGAATCATCTCTTCCTCACTCTTTCCTGATGTGAGGCTAGCTCAAGTTATGAGGACTGTGTTGACAGATTCCTGCAAAGAATCTTGTACAGGACTGAAGCTGGTCTTGGATTGGAGCTTTCAACGTGCGCCGATAGTTCCTTGCTGGCAGCTCATCATCAGTAATACTTACAGGAAAAGAATGCAGGAAAAATTCTGTGGCAAGCGCAAAGTATGTCGGCCAGAGTAAGTATTTCAGCATACCAAAAATCGATGGACAGTGTCATGCCCTGACTGATTTTTCACCTCGCAAACATCTCTTGAATCGGGGGGGTGAAGCTTGAATTTTAAGAATGCCTGCTGTGAATTTGTGTAACTCGAACCTTCTAAACTCTTTCATTTCAAACAGTTTGAATCTAACTCATAACCCCACGCGAGCAATGATTCTCCAAAAGAACTGCCCCATCTTCTCCAATCATGTCACCTGTAACTCAGCTACACATGTCGTCATGTGTCCAGAGTCCATGGCCCGACAAAGCAGGACTGTTCCAAGTGCGCAAGAAATCCGAGCAAAATATAGTCTCGTTGACGCCTGTTTCATCCTAAGAAGGTGCTATATCTATCTATATCTGCTATGAAGGAACACTTTGACTCATTTGTGGAGTGGGGGATCTGAATGGAATACATTGGCGCACGAATGCGCACGAACCCTTGGATCCCTTTGATTCTTTGGCCATCAGGAGCCTTCACAACGTCAGAGGGCACTGAATTGGATTGCTAACTCGGATGCTCCGGAAACTTGAGGGGATGATGCTTGTGCTATCCATGGCGCATCTACGTCCGGTCGCAT
The DNA here is from genome assembly GCA_947184155.2 of Cladocopium goreaui. NCBI lineage: Eukaryota > Dinophyceae > Suessiales > Symbiodiniaceae > Cladocopium > Cladocopium goreaui. Next base: position 63,959 of record CAMXCT020006841.1, on the reverse strand, counting down.
GCAGTTTGAGAACTTAGCGCGGCATTCACGGTGCATATGATTCTCGCAGGCGCAATCCTTCAGCTAGCAGACTCTGAGACTATGACTTGAGAGAGATTGCATCCAGCAATTCTTTCGGTCCTTCCAATTTTGCGCACCTGGCTGGACTGTCGGTGAAAGCTTCTGAATTCGATGAGCCCTACAAGCCGTTCACAAGCAGTTCATAAGCAGTTCATGAGCAGGCTCTTGCTACATTATGAGGAGTGGTCGATTCCATCTTGCTCTTGATTTTCTTGCTGTGTACCTCTTCTCATCAGCAAAGGCCTGAGTTGCATCCAGCATGGAAGTCAGGCCAGAATGACACCTTTCGCCAAAGATAGGGAAGCCTACTAGCCTTTCCTCCCCGTAGTATTGTCCCACTTAAACTAGCTAGCCATTTGCGGGGGCAGTCATAACCAAATGCAGTAACATATGCGCTGGAAAGGATTCATTTTCTGGAAAATAATTTTCACCTTGCAACCATCTCTGGAATTCGTCTTTTTTTGTCAGAGAAATCTCGCTGTGTATTGCCACGCGCCATCTCCTCTGAATCTTTTCATCGGAAACAGTCAATTTACTCAAGCAGTGAGGCCAGCTCCACTCACAGAAAAGCGATGTTTCTGTATGTATACATTGTAACCACAGGGTGTACATCTATATAGCTATTCTGTTGCTACATCCTCAGGCTGTGGCCTTGCATGCCTTGCTACGATTTGATATCTGAAGTCTGGGCCACACGATGCCAAGAGTTGTGCCGCTGCCAGTGAACTAATTGGATACGCAACATAACCAGAATTATAGAGGCTATATCCTAACCTATGGTGGCTATTACTACCAAGATTGTAATACCCAGTCATAACCCCACGCGAGCAATGATTCTCCAAAAGAACTGCCCCATCTTCTCCAATCATGTCACCTTTGACTCAGCTACACATGTCGTCATGTGTCCAGAGTCCATGGCCCGACAAAGCAGGACTGTTCCAAGTGCGCAAGAAATCCGAGCAAAATATAGTCTCGTTGACGCCTGTTTCATCCTAAGAAGGTGCTATATCTATCTATATCTGCTATGAAGGAACACTTTGACTCATTTGTGGAGTGGGGGATCTGAATGGAATACATTGGCGCACGAATGCGCACGAACCCTTGGATCCCTTTGATTCTTTGGCCATCAGGAGCCTTCACAACGTCAGAGGGCACTGAATTGGATTGCTAACTCGGATGCTCCGGAAACTTGAGGGGATGATGCTTGTGCTATCCATGGCGCATCTACGTCCGGTCGCATGCAGTTTGAGAACTTAGCGCGGCATTCACGGTGCATATGATTCTCGCAGGCGCAATCCTTCAGCTAGCAGACTCTGAGACTATGACTTGAGAGAGATTGCATCCAGCAATTCTTTCGGTCCTTCCAATTTTGCGCACCTGGCTGGACTGTCGGTGAAAGCTTCTGAATTCGATGAGCCCTACAAGCCGTTCACAAGCAGTTCATAAGCAGTTCATGAGCAGGCTCTTGCTACATTATGAGGAGTGGTCGATTCCATCTTGCTCTTGATTTTCTTGCTGTGTACCTCTTCTCATCAGAAACGGCTTCCAAATCTCTGCGTTGCAAAGGCCTGAGTTGCATCCAGCATGGAAGTCAGGCCAGAATGACACCTTTCGCAAAAGATAGGGAAGCCTACTAGCATTTCCTCCCCACTCCTCTGTGTAGCCAAGGAAAGCAAGAAAACATCGTCCTCCTTCCTCTGCTCATTTTGCAAACCCAGTCCCTGTTGTTCAGACAGAGGTTCACCTTGAGGACACGCTGCTGAGGACCAAATGTAATGACTCTCTGGCGGTCAGGCCGTTTCAAGTGTCGGGCAACCTGGTGGGGTAGTCCAATGGTAGGCTGGCCAACTACTCTACGCAGCTGCCATCAGTTGCCATGGAATAGCCAACTTGCCCCCAAACCTGGTGCCCATATCTTTCCTGCATTCCAGAATGCGTTTGCCAACTCAACTGGACCAAGCACGTCAAGGACTGAACTACATGTGCCTTTCTGTCTTTCACCACAAACACACTCCGAAACTTATAGGATTCTTCAAACGTGCTATTTTACATGATTTTTTTCCTATGTAAATTGGGACTCCTGCTTCAGCAAACCAACAGTGGTGTGACGTTGCAGGCCACGCACAATGGAAGTGTAAACAGGTCCGACCAAATCCAGTGCTGGGAGTTTTCTGCTTGAAGGCTTCTGCTCACAGACTTCGGATAGTATTTAACACACACCTGGACACTAGATCGGAAAGCCCATTGGGATCTTCTGCCAAACACTGCTGGCAGCAAAGGGAGCGGGAAAGCATAAAATAATCTCCCTCAGCCCTCGGCTGTTCAATTTCAAACCTACTGTCTGTGGACCTTCTGAACACATAGCACGGAATCCATCCTCCAAACTCGCTCTTGCTGACCACCAAATGAAATTACTGTTCTTCCTGTCAGGCCGTTTCAAGTGTCGGGCAACCTGGTGGGGTAGTCCAACGGCAGGCTGGCCAACTACTCTATGACCTCTATGCGGCTGCCATCAGTTGCCTGGAATAGCCAAGTTGCCCCCAAACCTGGTGCCCATATCTTTCCTGCATTCTACAGAATGCGTTTGCCAACTCAACTGGACCAAGCATGTCAAGGACATTCAAGGACTGCATATTGTTGCCCCGCTACTATATGTGATTTCCTGTCATTCGCCACACACAATCGGGTTCATGATTACAAGCCATCTGAAGCGTACATGGTTCGAGGCTTCAGTTCGGAGGAAACCTGTCGTTCCAGACGAAGCTCTTCAGCCAAAAGCGAAGACGACTCTTGAAACAAAACAAAATAAGACCATTGAGACCAAGAAAGCAACCATGTCTTGCTGAAATTGTGGATCATCCTGGATCTCTATACTGCCTAAAGCTAGTGATGCAAAAAGACACAGCAGGAAGACACGAGAGTTGCTTCCAACATCGGACCACTTGACAAAGCCGGAAAGCATCAAGGGCATAAGAGCGCTGAACTGGCTTGTAAAGTCCCAGAGAACATTCACGGCTGGGACGATCATGAACAGAACCACTGCTGGAATCACCTAAGTCAATAAGATTGGGCCATCTGTGTCTAAGAGACCGCTTTGCTTCAGAGCAAGGCCTACAACCTTTGTCTTTTCAATTTCATCACTCCGTGGTCTGTCTTCAATTCACAGGGGGATGCAATATGATGCAACTTCCTTTGGCTGCACGCCAGCAAGGCAAACAAGCCTTCAAACTGCTTTCCGGCTCTTCGAGACTCCACGAGGTGCTGTCAATTGAAGGCTTGTGGCAAGAGAAACGAACCCATCCAATCAAGCGCAGTGGATACCTCTTCTTCTTGGAATGCAAACGCCACAGCCAGCAGCTTCGCTCGTTCAACTGGCATCCAAATTGGCATCTAACTTGTGCAGGGAAAATCTGTCGCCAGCGAAAGGTCATCTGAAGTCATGCTGCTGGGTACTGGTTGCACACGCTGCAGGAGAGAATGTGCCTTGCTTCTTGCAAGGAATCCACGAACCTCTTATTGAAATCGAAGATTTTCTCAAGCTGTTTGTGGCATACATTCTTATGAAAGGAAATGCAACAAGATTGTGCGCCTTGCAAGGCAAGCCCATGCCGTGATTGAGCTGAAGCAACACTAAAAAAGCAAACCGGTGACAAAACATGTTCTTTCGAAGCTCTATTCTGAGTAGCTGGTTTTGGACAAAACCATGTTGGAGAAGTATCAATCACACGGAAATCGCTTTAAGAAGTTCCAGCCCGCCACAAAATGCGTGAACCTTTTGCAACTGCTACCCGACTGAAACTGACCGCACTGTACTTGATGGGTCTCTTGCACGCTTGAGGCGCTGAGACTCTGACATCATTTTGCACTGTCACATCATCGATGGAATCGCTCTATGAGAGAAACAACAAATGTCTTCACTCAACACACAAATTTGCCACTCACGGTGGCATACGGTGGCTAGTTTACTGGCGGAATCATCTCTTCCTCACTCTTTCCTGATGTGAGGCTAGCTCAAGTTATGAGGACTGTGTTGACAGATTCCTGCAAAGAATCTTGTACAGGACTGAAGCTGGTCTTGGATTGGAGCTTTCAACGTGCGCCGATAGTTCCTTGCTGGCAGCTCATCATCAGTAATACTTACAGGAAAAGAATGCAGGAAAAATTCTGTGGCAAGCGCAAAGTATGTCGGCCAGAGTAAGTATTTCAGCATACCAAATATCGATGGACAGTGTCATGCCCTGACTGATTCTAGACCTCGCAGACATCTCTTGAATTGGGGGGGTGAAGCTTGAAAATTGAGAATGGCTGCTGTGAATTTGTGTAAGTCCAGTTTGTCCAACCTTCTGAACTCTTTCATTTCAGTTTGAATCCTCGTGCTTCTCATTTGGCAAATCCAATCGCTGTGAAAGACTGAAACCTGAGATTCAACTTGTGGGTATAAACACGCGGGTTCATCATTGAGTCAAGGACGGGGTATCACCTACCCTTAGTTTGGATTTTTTTAAGGAGATGTGGCTCTAACCCACAGCCTTGTGACACAGGGCTGCATTTCCTGGTGGCCGTTGTCAGCGAACAACAGGACAAGTGACAAGTAACAAGTGAAGTTTGGCACCGGGTGTGAAGGCGGCCTTGTGCATAGATTCGGTCATAAAGTCGCCTTCCACGATGATACTGAAACTTGTTGGGAGGAAGGGTCAAACAAATCAAGCTATACTAAAAAGATCCAAGTTTTTTATCAGTTTCTTTGGACATATAAATGGTTGAGTGATCCTGACGGCAGCAATGACCAATCATTCGCCAAATCTTTTGCCCAATCGTCCCCAATCATTTGAAATCTAGCCAGAGTCCAGGCATCAAGTGATTGACATTGATCTCTGGGCTCTATTGTGCAAGTTCGGAGAAGCCAAGAAAGGCATAGTGGGCTCAAAGTAGGTGGGCTCGTAGTCAAAGGCTGCGCCAAAGCGGCAAAATGATGCCAATTGCTGTCGGAACCGGCTTTGACATCTTTGACTCTCGGCTGCAACCGAAGGCTACACAGGCTCCTGACCCCTCGGAAAGCCTCTCTTGGCACATCTTGGCACCTCACCATGTCAGAGCGGCAACCCCAACAAGTGGCAAATAGCCGCAACATGCAAAGTGCTTGAGGCAACCTCGCAGCCCTTGGTACATGAAGCAGCCCAAGCCTCAAGGAAGACTCCTTTAGAGCTGTGTCTGTCTGTGACAAGGCCTCTCCGGCCTTTCTCATAAGTTGGAACCGCTTTATTGGCACACTTTCGCTCCCAAACACGGGTGAAAATGGATCGCTGATGGTAGGACAACCCATGAAAAGGCAGAGAAAGGTCTACAATCATCAGACCCAGGAGTTCAGGTTTCTGGCTCCCAACCTGCAAAAGGTCAATCATTCCAGACCCCGTCAGTTGAGCATCTTAGGGACGATTTCTCTTGCTAGCCACCACTTGTGGTGAAGTCGCAACTGAGGTCGCTCGAATGGCTGGCTTGAATTGAACCCTGGGGAGGGGCATCTCACTTTTTTCAATGATTTCTGATTAACATCCCCCAAATTCAGAACACAGTTCATCAAGTTTGACCGATTAAGCTGCTGATGTTCATCTACCCGCACGTTGGATTGTTTTGGACAGCTGCCAGAAGGCGTGATAATGCTTACGCCGGAGCTTACACCTTGTATTTTGCAAAAGTGGCTTGCGCCACCTTACTGAACCCAGGGTTTTGCTTACGCGCCCTAGTCATATATGATACAGCTCTTCTTAAAGGGTACGCAAAGGTTTCTGACGATGCTTATACTTTGCAACGGAGAGTCAGACCCAGTGCTGAAAACATCGAATAGGTCAGACTCCCACTTCTACCAAATTGCACTTTCAGCATTAAACAGTCAATTGTTCCTAAGAGCAGCAATGACCAATCATTCGCCAAATCTTTTGCCCAATCGTCCCCAATCATTTGAAATCTAGCCAGAGTCCAGGCATCAAGTGATTGACATTGATCTCTGGGCTCTATTGTGCAAGTTCGGAGAAGCCAAGAAAGGCATAGTGGGCTCAATGTAGGTGGGCTCGTAGTCAAAGGCTGCGCCAAAGCGGCAAAATGATGCCAATTGCTGTCGGAACCGGCTTTGACATCTTTGACTCTCAGCTGAAACCGAAGGCTACACAGGCTCCCGACCCCTCGGAAAACTTAATTTGGCCGCGAGGGTGGCAATGCCTTACGGCGGCTATCTTGGCGAGAGACGTCATTGTGTAGAGTCAGTGTCATCTGAGTCGTACTCAAAACTCCTGGTGAAACGGGGAAAGAGAGCTTGCTTTTGCGAACCTGCACAATCCCTGCGCAATTGCAGCGGAAGCCTGTGGCTTGTGCCAAGTTTTCGACCCGAGCTTGCGCTGAGCGAATTTGTGACGGTCATTGAGGTTTTGCCGTGGGTGCAAGCACATCTCTGTTGGGGCACCGATATTGAAACAGGTCTAGGGACAGCTTAGGCTCAGACCTGTCAAGTTTCACCAAAATTCCAGCTTCTCGGTTCTGGATTTTGGAGGTCAAAGCAGCATAGGTTGCAAATAGGGGAACGTCGATAAAGATGCTGGCGTGGTCTACTAACAGTCCTGACGGCTCATCTGGTGAAAAACATACCTGGATCTTCACTTAGCACTTTTTTCTGCTCATAGCAGTTTTCGCTTGGATTTGCGCTCGTTCTGACTTTTTGTGCTCACTTGAACTAGAAAACGCGCATTTGTTTCTTGACGGACGGCCTTACACGGGGCATGAGCAATCACCATTGCAACTGTTGCGAATCCCCATGAATGCCAAAGCCCTTTCGCAGGCTCTTTCACGGCGTTCGGCTTTTCGCAGTCTTGCCCCAATTTCTCCTTTTGCAAACCCTTTCACCGGAAGGGCGTTCACTTGGGGGGTTTGCCAACGCTTTTCATTGAATTTGCCCCCATGCACTTTTGGTCATGCAAAGCCCAAAAATGAACTGTCTTCCGCCGCAATCCACCAGTCTGACGTCAAACTTGGCACTGCTCAGCCTTCATCTTGGCAGTCTCCACCACGCAAAGCCCTGTACATCTCTACTTCCAGCAATCTGAGACCTTCAACAAAGATTCAGCCTGACGAAACCCACAGTTGCCGCTAGCTTCTCGAGAAGACTTGCCCCTTGTATTCCCTTGTCACGCATGACAAATGCCACTCCACAAGATAAACCTGTCTGAATGCAGGTATCAATGCATCATCATTTTGATTTAAGATGTGGCAAACCAACCCGCGTCACGCACCATGCGGATTGCTCCGCTTCACCTGCAAATCTTTAGAGCTTCTGCAACTTTGCTTTACAAGCAAAATGACTCAAGTTTCTTATTGTTTCTTACCCTTGGTCAGGCCTCCTGAAAATGACAGAACCAGTAACCAGAGACAACTTCTCGTAGACCACCTGAAGCCTGTTTGTGTCATGGGCAGAGAAAGGTTCCTGTGTGTGGCTTTACTTCCACTGCACCCAAGGCAATCTGTCTGTCATTTCTCAAGTCAAAGACATGCCAAAAAATCCACGAAATGTGAAGTTTCGCTTGACTTTCATTATTTCTTGATATTTGTGGATATGTCTGGCATTGATATCCTTCTTCGCCGGACGCAATAAGCGCTTGCGAGACTCTGCACATTTTGGGTTCATGTGGCAAAGTCTTAAACTACTGCACTCCTAACTTCAAGTGAAGGGACAATACTATTGTGACTGCCCCTTGCAATCCGTTGGGAGCCAATCATGAAACAACTATATCCCGGGCACTGAAATTAGCTTTCCTTTTGGTCCGAACATATTTGGTCTTCGATAGTGCCTGTGCCGAACTGGCCGGAGCAATCCTTTTCGTTCACTTTGGTATTCCAGCTTCAGAGGTCTGAATCTTTTCGGTTGGCTTCCAGTCACTGCGTCACAGTTTCTCAAACTTGGCACAAGTTGACACTATGTTTTTTCTGATACAACTCTAGCTGGCGAAAGGAGAAGCCTTGGGAAAATGAATCATCAAGCGATGCTTGAGATGCACTGAGAAAGGGAACGCAGCTTTCTTCCGATGCATGATTTTCAAATCCCTACAGGGTATCAGAATTCTGTGGCTGCAAACCTTCATCGTCCAAATGGACTGTCCTTTTTTTGGTGTCTCACTGCGGGATTTGGATTGCCACACATTGACAACACCTCTCGGATTTGGACCTAGCCATCTGCGCGGCTCGTGGCCAGCTGTCTTTTACACATTTTACACATCTACCTAGTCACAAAGAGCCCAATAAGCTCAGGCGATTCACCTCACAGCTTCCTTTCCAGGCGAACGCACCGAGTCACTGGGGATGTAGGCTGTGTAGGTGACAGGATGACTGAGACAGACCACAGCTATCTGCTTGGTTTCCTGCGAATGTCATGCTATTTCAATCAAGAACCAGGATGAACGAGGTAACTCGTAGGTAACTAGGTGATGAAAGGAATGTCCTTCCCAAGGTGCCGGCATGGCTCAGGCTCCGTTGCAAACCTATCTGGTTCAAACCGTACTGACTAAGTGACTATCCTGGCCTGTCCTTTGATCATTTCCAGTCAAGAATGAAAGCTCTGATCCCTGAGGAGCTGTCCTTGCTGAGAACCCATTGCATCCATTTCTGTCCATCCTCCAAGTCAAGTTCAAAAATGATATCATTATTGATTGTGTTGATGTCGGTACTTTGGCGGAAGCGTACCTGTCGGTGCTTTGGCAGAAGTGTACCTTATCAGAGCAACTGAACATCCACCGTCTTTACCTTTTTCAATCGACGTTGCTTTCTAGTCTGAAGTAGACCTGATAGGCTTTTGCTCTTGGAGGCAGTGAGGGTCACTGCACTCTTCCCCTGCCAAGGTCTAGACTCTACACAGCACTGAAACCACCAGGTTGCTTGCTGCAACCCGTCTCATCCTGGCTGTCCTAGCTTTGCATCTTACAAACGAAGTAGTGGTAAAGAAGACAGCAAAGTGTCTTTGGCACAACGCGGCAGAAAGCCAGCAAGCCTCCATCGCAAAGGCTCAAACATGCAGCACCAAACTAGTTGCTTTGCAGAAGTACGCTGAAGAGTAGCAACTTCACACATAGTTTGCGAGTGAAAAGGCTTCACTAGCATCAACCAATCGAGTTAAAGTCATTCAACGCGCCGTTTTGAAACAGCGTGCAGCTGACACTGACGCATCTGGACGCGAAAGAAGCTTGGCAGTGAGTTGGGACTTGCGGCGGCGCTTCAGAGGAATCGTGAGCGACCGCCTAATGGGCCTCGACACGACGATGCCACGAGCATTGGAAAGCTGAAAAATGCTGAGCAAACCCTACTTTGGGATACTTTGGGATGAGATCACTGAAACCTGGCATTGGAAATGCATTGGATAGTTTGATCATCACAGGCCTTCCGTTAGCGCATGCAATCCCTGCTTTCTTTGCTCGAACAAGCTTTCTCACTCTTTCAACGGCAATTTTGCTTGAACATGTTGGTGTTTGCACTTGCTAAGACAGTTTCACACTCTGCATATACATTACTTTGGCGTCTGACTTTTGACCTGCTGTCAGGGCAACTCCCAAGTACTTTGGGGTAAGGTTCAGGTACCATGAAGATGTTGCTTGTGGACCTCAAAGCGGACAGCTTGCACAGCTTGAAAGGATAGAGGCGCTAAAACCAAGGCAAACTGCTTCTATTCAAAAGATTCGACAAGAACTTTCCAAGCGCTCGAATCGTCAGCGCAGTCTGGATGTTTGTAGCATCAACATCTGCTTTTGCCACAAACACCCAACAACCAGCTGTCAATAGAAGATTTCTGAGTCCATGCTGATCTCATCCGGTGATAAATGTCGCCTTGCTAATGCCATGGCTGAACAAAGTGTGGCTTTGGAAAGCCAATAAGAAAGCAAGAAGAGCTCATTCCTGGTACTGGGAGTTGTGAGGGTCTGCAGAAGTCAATGAATGTGGAAATGCTGTTGAGAAGGCAACAACTATTCAAGTCAGTTCTTAATGCGGCTAGGATTGGCACACAGGGGGAAGCACAAGCAAGGCTGCCAGTGGCTTTTGAAACAGCGTAACCAACCAACTGCCAAGCCAAATCACTTGTCTTGCTTGCTGGACAAAAGGCAGCTGGCATCAGGCAGCCATCACAGGTTGATATGACAAGCGAAGCTGTTGCTTCAGCAGCGCTTCGCATACTCAGTTCTTCAACGCATGACCAATCGTGTCATCAACAACTTTGGCCAAAAACATGCAAACACCTTTGTTGATGAGACACACTAAGCTACTACCGGTCAAAGCTAGTATGTCTGTGAGCTATTTATTGGCAGAACTTTGCGGCTCGGTTAGGCCTTGATACTCTTTGGCGCAACATCACGTTGGCTTCAAACTTCACCTGACTTCACCTGGGCAAATCGATTCAAACTGCTCCCAACTTCGATATCAGCTGCCTCGCAGGTGATCTCCACTTTTTCGTGGAGTTCTGCACATCGGCAGATTTCACTGCAACTCTTCCTGCTGGAGATGAGCCTCTGGCCACAATTTGTCTGGCTCCAGGCAGCCTTGAATTTTGCCAGCAGGAATACCCCACAACTTGGCTACATCCAATCACAGCTGGAAAGATTCGAACTCTCCGCCTTTTTCTGTGCCAGCTTTCCCTGAATTTTTGGGAGCTTTTCATGTGTAAGGTCCACCTGGAGACATTCCGAACTTCTTGGTGCTGCTCATCTTCGGCCAGTGGATCCAGTGGTTGGATTCGGTTGGGGCTGAAGTTTCCCGAGAGCGACTCTCGATTCGGCAGAAGAACCATGAAAAACCTGACGTTTCTAAACCTCCAAGGCTAAAGAGATGCCCAAGGCTATGTAGATATCCAAGTGATCTAAGCTCAAATCTCGAAGACTAAAGGTTGGCACTGAATTCAGCATACCCCATCAACCTCATCGATCTCAGATCCAAGACTGCTAGGTCCTAGTTTGTGGCGAACAAAAGCTTGCAATGATTTCCTCTGCATTGAACAGCGCTGTCCGTTTCTGAACAGAACGGGAGTTGTCAAAGGAGCATACATGGTGGAAAGTAGCCATGAAAACTTGTCTGGTGGCATTGCTTCAGAGGCTTTGCGAATGGGGGAAAGCATTGAGAAAGGCATCAAGGGGATTCTGCTGACTGAGCACGAGGCATGAAATATAATCATATCTGAACTACGGTCTCGGATGCTGCAAACAGCAAGCATGGTGAAACAAATCACACAGCACAAACAAATCTGACAAATTGTCGCCCATCTGCCCATTGCCCGTTGTCAGAAAACTCAAGTTGTTTTCGCTCCTGAGTGCTTAATGACTGAATCTACATCCAATAGGCCTCGCATGGCCTCAATCAACTTGGTTCAATGGCGGACTGAACATTCTTTCAAACGACCCTGCATCCACCATTCAGTCAGCATCTTTCAGCGTGCATGGGGAGAGGGACAACTTTGGCAAACAGAGTCCCACAAAATGATGGGAGAAATTGGAAAGAACATGTCTCTTCTATTTGTTTTTTTGAAATATGGCGGTTCTGTCCGTTTCATCGCGAACATCGTTTTCGACGGTGTGACTTCAAAGTCTGAAACGAACACAAACACTTCGGAGCATCATGTGCTGGATAAAATATCTGAAGTGGGATGAGACTCTCTTGAAATTACACAGGCTGGTCTGCGTGCGCATCTTTCATGAATTACCTTCAGAAAGGTCTTACAGGAACATCTGGACCTGGTCACAAACAAACTGCATCCTTCTCACATGACTTCCAATGGCTTGCTAGAATCAAGCCAACATCTTACATAGCAGGCCCTATACCACCAAAACCATCCTACATCGTTCTCGTTCCCGTTCTCATGGTCGAAAAGGGTTAGAAAATAGCTGCAGCTTGTTGGAGAGCTGGGTAATTGTGTGCAAGATGCGCTGAAACCCCTGTGGAATATTCGCTCCAATGATGGCTTTTTGAAAGGGGGCGGTTTGGTATAACGTTTCATCATTGCTTGCCTATTGGCTCTGCAACCGCGGAGCGAACCTCATTAGAAAGCCAACCAATGAGCATAGGACACCTATATGGTTTGGTCCCCAAACGCCTTGCTTTGGACGGGCTAATCAAAGACGCAGTGCCCGGTGCGTGACTTTGGAGTTCCAACGGTATCCCCTGTACCATTTTGGATATTTTGGAGATTTGGGGTGATTTTTTTTGCACAGCAAAAGGGACGATAAAGTCAGCTGCTCCGGCTCCTCCAGATTTCACTCCCAAATCTCTCAAGTCCTACTTTTTGATCTTTTTGGACCTTCAGTCTCTGCGGACAATTTGCAACCCTTTAGGCCCATCAGGAAATAATTGCAGAATGCAACATATCTTGCTACTTTCTTGCAACAGCTCGTTCCAGCTAATTGAACGATTTGCAATCAAGGAGGACAGTCCACTGCATACAACAAAGGCGTCACCAGGGGGGTCTTCCCGGTCTTCCCGGAAAAATGCTTCCGGAAGCGCATGGCAACTTCGGTTTTCTTGATTTCTGTGCAGGCCTAACACCGCACTTGCTCCATCTTGCTCCACGGAAAACCGGTCAGTAAAGCGAGCAAAAGGCAGAAAAAAACAAGCACACGACGCAAGTTTTGATTGACTCAATTGACTCTGAATGTTTGCAGGCTTTAGTTTCATCAGCGAGGCTTCACTTTACCCTCTGACCTTTCTTCGCAATTTTCACAGCTTGGTTAAAACCATTTCATTTAAAACCATTCGGCTGCTGCAATCTATTCCGAAATCCTACATTGAAGAATCGAAGAAATTACTACTCTTTGAACGGAAAACACAGAAAAAACAGATCAAATTCAAGTTGTGACAACACGCAAACAATGGAGGTCAGCCTTTACACTTTGGCCATGGCTATGGCATTTGCTTCGCTCCTCTGCTCGCATGTTCAGCTTCGGCTCATATTTCGGTTCCTGGCGTGACAATTTTCAACACTGACGCAGTGAGCGCAAACCCAGATGGCTGTGCTACAGTTACACTTGAAAGAACCATAAAAATACATCTTAACAAAACCATGGTTTGATCATTTTGAGGCACAACTAATCTTCAACTGTGTTGAATGTCTCAAACAAAACCCAAACCCTGTACAGTACTTAAGCAAAAACAACATAGTGCTCCAACTTCAAACGCATCAGTCCTGCCGTCTGGGTGAGCGCGTAAACAAAAGCGGAGCTGCACCATGAAACCAGACGAAACCAATGTGGTCGCACCATCCAGCAGGCTCATTGCCGCTCTTTTGGGTCACGCTGGATCCTGATATATGCATTCCTCCCCTAAAAGAAACCGAAGGGCCGAAGGGCTATCAATCAAAATCAAATGAATCACGCATTACCAACTCACTTATTGCAACATACTGCGACAAGTTCAAACTGGTGACGCAATGGTATGCTGCATTTCCACTTTATGCATGGCTCTTCGCAGCTCGGCTCAAGGACCACGTGGCCTTAACTATGGCATGGGAAGCTTTGCGATTGCTGGGCATGGCATGCCCAGCTTTCTTGTTCGCCGTCGCTCTGAATACTGTCTCATGCCAAGGCATGTCTTCTTCCGTTTCTTCGGCAAAAAATCTGAGGCACACCAGTGTTGCAGGGATGCTATTTGTCTAAACACCCCGAAGATTGCATGACAAGGGTCAACCCCCGAGATCTTCAACGTTTTTGCTCCTGGAATTGCTGGGCTTCATCTAGGGGAAGACTGGGAGTGCTGTCAGCGGCTTCAAAGGCGCAATTCTGCAGAAGGCTTAACAGAAAAATTGGTGCCTTTGGAAGTCAAGTCAGCTGCACCCGAATCAGTTACGCAGAAATTGACAACAAATGAAGTCAAAAAGTTCAGGTCATCTTTGATTCCCAAGCGCTTCACCAGCCATTCCTGTATCAAACGAAGGTGCTGTTGATCAGATCATGAATTAGCCCGGTGGATGAAATTGAAAGAGGATGATCTCTGTACATTCCCTGGCTTCGTTCCACCACCCGAAGCGCAAGAAGCGTCGCGGCAAAAGTCAATTGCGCACGTCCACTTGAGCCAAAAGGATGGGTGACAGGACTGTGAAGGCTCAAAGGCTCAAACCAGCTGCAAAAATGACTTAGCAGACTTAGCATCAGTATCCCAAGTTCGGACATCAATATCACAAGGCTGGAACTCCTTTCGTTTCCATCTAACAATAGCAAGGCTGACAGCTCTGTACTATTTCAACATATTTCAACATTCAACCAGCCAAGGACCCACTTTCGGGGTGTCTGGACACTAAACTGACGATGCATTTGCATCATTTCTGCAACTTCACTTCCTGAATGGCTGTGCGCGTCTTGTGAAAGTGGTTGGCAAAGGAAAACGGCCTTGAGATATGTAAACAAACACAAAAAACACTTGAAACAACAAGATTGTCTGCTTTCACTGGATTTCCATAGTGTCCACTTTTTCATTTATACATATATTTATAAGATGTCCCAAAACGGTGGACCCACAATCATCCCAGTATTGCTCATCTTGAATGGGGAAGCCAACGGTATGCCAACAGTTTGGGGTATCCTCATTATTCTACTGGTTGGTCAATAGGGGTTCTCACAATGGATTCTGATCATCCCCAATATACATAAATTAATATTGGCCATTGGCTATAGTATAACTATTATTAATAAAAAATCATAAACAGTAATTATAACCCCAAGATTCCCCAAGAAATCGAAATCATCAACCAACTGGTGTTTTCACCAAGGCTCCCTAAATAAGAACCCTTTTTTCACGCGCCTTGACGACGACCCACAGGGCGACGGCGGCCGAAGTCGGCGCGACCGCAAGGAGGACATCCAGCGCCTGGTGCCCAAGTGGTGCGAGAACTGGACACATATTGGGGAGGACATGTAGCACAAATCTTCATACAAATGGAAAATGAATGTAGAATAATATAGATTGATATAGTGTGATGAATATTCAGATGTATAGTATGACTTCAAATTCTATGGCAACATGTGTGACATAGCTCGGTTCTGGTGCTTGATCTGGATCCCAATTGGTATGTGCCAAATGAACCCACGATGAATCCAACAATAGAATCCCATTGCCACTTCCCCGCCAAATACCTCAGGCTTCAATTTTTTAGAGGGTACAGTACGGTAACATTAGAAAGTTTTCAAAAAAACATGCGAACAACGCAGCACTGAACGTTGCAAAAATAACGCAACATCCTGTAGCTCATGAAACATGCCAAAGGCCATTGCCGTAGAAATCAGACTATAATCTTAGCCCCATGACACTGCCTTGAATTTGAACACTCTCCAACAGGAACGGCCGATGGGTCCAAGTTAGCCATTGGGTGATTTTCATATACATTACTCCTTTCTGGGAAAAAACAACATATGTCATATTATAGAGATTTGCACCTCCCCCCCCTACACCAACAAACAGTAAAACACCTACTACAAAATTGGAGCCCCTTGCTTCGAAATGTAAAAACGTAGCACCCACGTTTGGCAAAAAACTTAAAATTTGCCCCCTTGATTAAAATCAGCACCCCTTGGTCGCCTTCTACTTGAGAGGGAAGGGTGAAAGATCGAAAGGTAGGCATGGGTTGGAACAGGAGAAGAGAGCAAGGGAACGAGGCATATCCGCTGCGGACGGACGTGGGTGGAGTTGGGGCGGATATCGAAAAAAGTCTTCTGGGCTTGGACTCGAGGGCGGGTACCAAAAAGGTAGGTTTCAGGGAGGGGGGACACGACACACACACAGACACACAGACATATATATATATATATATGCAAGTTCAGTTGCAACCAGGTGTTATCCAGTTGGCTGCCAGGTCTTGCAGCTGGAAGGGTTCAAGATGCTTTCTGGCTTCTATGTGGCATATGCCGTCATTTGATATGGCATGAGTAATGATGAGATCTTAATCATGATATATCAAATAATCTAAACCAAGAACCCCATGAACAAGTAACCTTTCAAAAGCAAACCAGCATCATAGTGTTTTCAACCTTGTGGCGCCATGAAGATGCGCAGGGATGAATCATCTTTATCTTCATCTTCATCTTCATCATCGGATGATGAACCTTTAGACCTGACCCCTTCTCAAATGGAGTATAGCGAGTGTGGTGCGGACTTTGTGAAGAAGGCCAAGCTGGAACCATGGTTTCGCCAATGGGGTTCCCGCCCATTTAACTACTCTAGTGACTGCTTCTTGTCCGCAATGCTGGGGGGTCCTGGGGTTTGTTTCCGACAGTTGGCTTCTAACTTTAGCCATAGTTTGGCATTTTGACTTTTTCATTTTCCTAGGCTCTGGGATGGAGACTCCTTTGATGGGCCTCCAGATGTTGTTTGCAGCACGTGGCAGTGAGGGGTGTATCCACTACAAGCCGGGTTCTTACCATTCAGCTTCATGTGTCACAGTGATTTGTTCTTATCTATCGTGTACCCAATATGTCCAGCCTCAGGATATGTCCAGCCCCTTAGGTCTAGCAGTGAAATCAAACCAGCCGCTATTCGTTTTCTGGATGCCAACTTTGCATGCGAGATGCTTTCTGGCTGCACCATAAGGTTTATGTATGAGGGTTCATCATCCCCATCAATGATTTACAATTTCCAAGCCACACATCTTAGGAAACCCGGTGACATCTTTAGCAAGAAGTACACCAGCAGACTGAAACGTCTAAAGAACCAGGCTTGGGTCACAAACAAGCATCAACAATCACAGAATTTGAATGTTCTCAATTAGCCAAGATTGCTACCCATATTTCCCTGGAGGTGACCCTATATTGCGCTGGATTCCCATGTACTCCATTCTCAGCATTGGGCCAACAGCAGCGATTGGCCGACAACAACTCCCGGCAACTTTTCCGATGCATTGCAAATGGTAAGACTATGCAGCCAGCCGCGCCTAAGCTAAAACTCATGTTTGCAAAGAAATGCCTTTGACCTGAGCCGTTTTGAACATTATGTTTTGTAAGTTATGTAATAGTTATATAATAGGTATGTAGTATGTAAGATAGTGACTGTGATATTTCGTGATTGTGATTCCCATACATGTCCTTTCCCTAACTTTTCCCAGATCCACTGAGATGATCATCTTTGAGAACGTCGTTCCCTTTCAGCAGGTGCTGGAACCGGTGGTGAAAGTCATTGAAAGGAATCTCCCGGAGTGACTTTGACACATTATATGAAACGTATGTTGAAAAAATGATGCATGATATGACAGAAATGACATTCAAATACATTCAACCTTTATGTGAAATGCCATCCAAGGTATTGGATAGCCAATATCATCGTGAATCCTGCAAAGTTTGGTGCTCCTATTGACCGTCGTCGTCTTTACATGGTGATGATTCGGCATGATGTTCTTTGAGATGAAACCCTGGAAATCCTAGATGATGCAGAGCCAATTGAACGCTTCACACGTCTCATTGCTGAACGTGTATGTGGGCTAAATATGCCATGCCAATATGATTGGAATCTCGTATTATATGCTTATATGCTGACTTTTCTTTTACATGTGACATAGAGTGATGACAAGCTTGGAGTCCAACAAACAACATATCATGGTATGACATGCTTCTTGTGTCTTCAGCCCAGGAAAGACTTGATGTTCTCCAATTCATTCGGTTCAGTTCAGGAAGATCGACAGGCACGGATCCTGAAGCGGGAGCGCCAGGCGGCCAAGAATCTTGATCGCACCCGGGACCCAAGTTCGAATTAACATGGTAATTTCAATGCATCCAATGTCCATGTGCAGATCGACACACTCATTTCAAATTAATTTCAACCAATGTACTCTGAGGAAGATTGACAAGAATGCCAAGTGGATCAAAAGACATCGCAAATGGGCAAAAAGCCCATCTATTGATGACAGTAAGTTGGATTCGTTCTGAAGCCCTGCCATCAGATTCCCCATCCACAGGTGAGTGTTACCGCATCCCGTGGCGCCTTTGCAAAGCGATGGCCGCAGGCTGCAGAGGTGGTAACCACCTTCAGGGAGATGGAGGCGGCTGGGTACCAGGATATGTGGTTGGTACATTTTGATAATTTTTGCTACATCATATTACATCGTCATAATCTTACATCAATTTGGATGTTTTGATTTGATCTATCTCAATGTTTTTGGCAGGCATTGGACCTCCTTACATCGAGTGGGAAGTATCCTTCTGGTTTCGTGGTGAACACCTCCCAGAATTTGGGCTGTATGCCCTGCAGCTCCCTTGACAAGAACTTGATGGTACTGACGTACATGGCTTAGTCTCAGGAATCATTCCAGTATGTGAATCTTTTTCAAATGATGTATGCCAATAAGATCCAAAAAGTATGGAACATTTTGTTTAACCCTCTTACATCCTGTTACTACCTTTTACAAAAGAAATATATCATATCTCCCATATATGTCCTTTTTCCAAGGCCGAATGGTACCTTTTTGTCTACTCACCATGGACGATATCTACTTGGAGAAGAAGCTCTTCTTCTGATGGGATGTCCGATTCACCGGTTGGATTTGTCCAAGAACACCTCCAAAGTTTCTTGGTATGCAGCTGAATTCCAGGTGGTGGTGATGGAATGGCATATCATGTGTATGTAAATCATTTTGTTTGGAATTTAAAGATGGGAATTCACAAACAACATCTAACATCTAAGGAACTTCATGGGCTTGCTGGCAATTCAATGGCTGTCCGAGCAATCACTGCCGTGATTTGTGCGGCCATAAGTGTCACTGACCCCACAAGAGTGGCTAATTTGTCATGAGATGTGCAATGTTTGTACTGCAATTAGAGTTAGACTCAGATCTTTCAATTCAATGGTGCATTGGAACCATAAACATCGCACTTAGATGAAAAGAGATTAGAACCAATACATCATGTGATGTGGCTGTGAAGCATTTGGTGTGCAGTGTGATTGTTTGTGTATCATGTACATGCATGGTCGTCATGTTCATCGTATTTGCCGTGACCTGCTAGTTTACCATTCTTTCGTGGATTCCAAGCAGGAGAATATCCATACAGGAGAATTTATTTCTATCTAAAATCAATATATGATGGTGACTCATAGGACGAGAATTTAGAATGTTAGATTTGCTCAGAAAAAGCCATTGAAAATGTTTTTCTTGATGCTGCATGTGGAATTTCCAATAATCACCACACATAGCCAATGCCCAGCCGCCCATGCCTCTTCCACCACGGTGGGATTCGGATGGTGAGTCCTGCAAGGGTGCTGTGTGCGCCAACCACCGCCGTCGATATGATACTTCGTCAGAGACACATAGCTGCAACAACAACAACAAAAACCTTGTGGTATCATACAGTATCAAACAATACAATGTATTTTTTCTTTTCAAGACTTATGATCAACTTTAAACATTTTAAAAACCAAGGACGGAGACGACAACAGAATCTGGGGGTGAGGAAACTTCTAGCTCAGAGGATGCACCCTCAGCAACGACTTGTCGGTCCATCAGTGGAGTCGCTTTGCCACCCGTGATTCACAGCCCCGACCTCGCCTGTAGGCTGCGTAGGTGTGAAACTTCTGCATACCTGTCAACTGATGTGTGTCTAGGTCAGTTTCAAGGTCATTCGGGCATCTCGAACTAGTTTTTGCAGTTTTTCCTACCAAGGGTGCCTCAACGAAGTCGCACAGGTGCAACGGTCGCTCAACCCCAAGGATTTGAGCCCGACTGCACCGGCCGCGCAAGCAGCACACTGATTCGCATCTGTGAAATATATGTTCAAATATTTTGATATATTATAAGGGTATATATACAGAAGAATTATCGTGATGATCTTACCATTCTTATCGTTGTTACTACGATCTTATCGTTGTTTCCAGGTCTCTATGATGGTTTCGTAGAAGGTTATAGAGGCGGACCTGGGGGGAACCCCCCCCCTTGAAAGGCGGACGAAGACATAACCGGCCCAAACTCTTGCACTTGCACCGCTCGCCCCCTAGTACTTGCTACCCAAAGGGGAACTCAGGTAGCTCACCGCTACCTTTCGAGACCAAAGTGCAATATCCCACAATTGCTGGGTAGAGTAGGCAGAGAGAGAGATATATATATATAAAATAAATCTATGTATGTGTAGTGTATATGTATAGATAATATGTCATGAAATTATATGTGTATATATATGTCTATGTATACATCTTTAACTGTATTGTATATCAGGTAGGATTTTTGCGACTACTGCAACGCAGTCCGTCGCAACGTTCTTGCTCCGACATTTTTCGTCGCGGTTGTTAGGGTGAACGCAACGAAGTTCTTGAGCAATTTGACATTATCGAGTTTCAGTGCGGGTCTTGACTTCGGTTGGGGGCGGGGATGTATGTCGCCGTGGTGGATGAAACCGACTGCACCGGCCGCGCAAGCAGCACACTGATTCGCATCTGTGAAATATATGTTCAAATATTTTGATATATTATAAAGGTATATATACAGAAGAATTATCGTGATGATCTTACCATTCTTATCGTTGTTACTACGATCTTATCGTTGTTTCCAGGTCTCTATGATGGTTTCGTAGAAGGTTATAGAGGCGGACCTGGGGGGAACCCCCCCCCTTGAAAGGCGGACGAAGACATAACCGGCCCAAACTCTTGCACTTGCACCGCTCGCCCCCTAGTACTTGCTACCCAAAGGGGAACTCAGGTAGCTCACCGCTACCTTTCGAGACCAAAGTGCAATATCCCACAATTGCTGGGTAGAGTAGGCAGAGAGAGAGATATATATATATAAAATAAATCTATGTATGTGTAGTGTATATGTATAGATAATATGTCATGAAATTATATGTGTATATATATGTCTATGTATACATCTTTAACTGTATTGTATATCAGGTAGGATTTTTGCGACTACTGCAACGCAGTCCGTCGCAACGTTCTTGCTCCGACATTTTTCGTCGCGGTTGTTAGGGTGAACGCAACGAAGTTCTTGAGCAATTTGACATTATCGAGTTTCAGTGCGGGTCTTGACTTCGGTTGGGGGTGGGGATGTATGTCGCCGTGGTGGATGAAACCGACTGCACCGGCCGCGCAAGCAGCACACTGATTCGCATCTGTGAAATATATGTTCAAATATTTTGATATATTATAAAGGTATATATACAGAAGAATTATCGTGATGATCTTACCATTCTTATCGTTGTTACTACGATCTTATCGTTGTTTCCAGGTCTCTATGATGGTTTCGTAGAAGGTTATAGAGGCGGACCTGGGGGAACCCCCCCCCCTTGAAAGGCGGACGAAGACATAACCGGCCCAAACTCTTGCACTTGCACCGCTCGCCCCCTAGTACTTGCTACCCAAAGGGGAACTCAGGTAGCTCACCGCTACCTTTCGAGACCAAAGTGCAATATCCCACAATTGCTGGGTAGAGTAGGCAGAGAGAGAGAGATATATATATATATAAAATAAATCTATGTATGTGTAGTGTATATGTATAGATAATATGTCATGAAATTATATGTGTATATATATGTCTATGTATACATCTTTAACTGTATTGTATATCAGGTAGGATTTTTGCAACTACTGCAACGCAGTCCGTCGCAACGTTCTTGCTCCGACATTTTTCGTCGCGGTTGTTAGGGTGAACGCAACGAAGTTCTTGAGCAATTTGACATTATCGAGTTTCAGTGCGGGTCTTGACTTCGGTTGGGGGCGGGGATGTATGTCGCCGTGGTGGATGAAAGGGCATGTGCGGCTGGCGTTCCTTGTTGTCCGCCTATGTTGCAAACGCAGCTTTAGAGGCGGACCTGGGGGGAATCGAAGGGGGGGCCCCCCCCCCCTTGAAAGGCGGACGAAGACATAACCGGCCCAAACTCTTGCACTTGCACCGCTCGCCCCCTAGTACTTGCTACGCAAGGGGGAACTCAGGTAGCTCACTGCTACCTTTCGAGATATCCTTTTTGTGAACAAACTATATAGAAACTATATTGAGGTGAATCCGACCCACGTTTCCTCCACTATAAAATTGGCACCCAGCGAAATTGGCCCAAAATAACCACAAACAATCCACTTTCCCATGTCGATGTAGTTGAAAAATGGATTGTATAAACATAATAAACAACATATAATATAACATTAATTATACATATACATATAAGTAATACATATAATATATTTATTTAGCTTTATACATAATATATAAATTGTTTATAGAGCACTCAGGTACTTCAATGTGATAGTGGGAATTGGCCGATCCAACAACACATATAATTGGAATGTAGTGGGATAAACGTGGATAAAACATTATAAAACCCAGCGACACATTAGTTCATTGGCGCTTACTAGGTCGTACTGGGTATGGCAAAATGATAACATTTAACATTCAAGATAAAAGATACATATAAATACCATTTTAAATCCATCTAACATCATTTACATAAATCCACTTCAAATAACATTTCAAATAACCATGACATACCATGACTACAAGTCGTTCCGGAAATGACCATCTTCCCCATCTTCCCCATAGCCACACCTCGAAGCAGCTTTCTCTGGTACCTTGGACATTGCCTCGCTTTTGTCAGCGCTTGGGGCACCTGGGCTTGGTCCATTTGGACTAGTGGACCTAGTGGACCTAGTGGACCTAGTGGACCTAGTGGACCTAGTGGACCTAGTGGACCCAGTGGACCCAGTGGACCCAGTGGACCCAGTGGACCCAGTGGACCTAGTGGACCTAGTGGACCTAGTGGACCTAGTGGACCTAGTGGACCTAGTGGACCTAGTGGACCTAGTGGACCTAGTGGACCTAGTGGACCTAGTGGACCTAGTGGACCTAGTGGACCAGTAGTGGACCTAGTGGACCTAGTGGACCTAGTGGACCTAGTGGACCTAGTGGACCTAGTGGACCTAGTGGACCTAGTGGACCTAGTGGACCTAGTGGACCTAGTGGACCTAGTGGACCTAGTGGACCTAGTGGACCTAGTGGACCTAGTGGACCTAGTGGATAGAAAAAACCGGGAAAAATAACTGTTTAAGACTGTTAATGGGGTCCAATATCTGAAGGCTATACTTGCAATGAAGTGCAAAACAAAGCCTGCAAGATTACATCTCAAGTCAGCCTCATATTATATATATAATTTATATATAATATGTAATATATTATAATACCTGGTAAACCCTTAGATTGGAAAAAACAACTCTGTTTCCAGAAAACCTGGTTTTTTGCAAACAGTGTAGAAAAAAGTGCTCTAGAGCACTTTTTACCGTTCGAGGCTATTCTTGGGTCTTTAGGGTATACCATTTCCAATCTCAGGTGAACATATATATATATACATATATATATATATACATATATATATACATATATATACATATATATATATTTACATATATATATATACATATATATATATATGTGTGTATTTACATATATATATATATGATATATATTAAATATACATATAGGGGTTTCCTGAAAATTGCACATGTATACAAACACATGCATATACACTATATATTTGTAATCATCAGTATTTGGGATTGAGAAGCAATAATATGGCGCACCAAGGCACAAAATTACATGTCCTGTTCCCCAATTCAATTTATATATATATATATATTGTTGTTGGGTTCTATATATAAGGGTTGATACGTGCATGGATAATATCTATATATATATATACATGCAACATTACCCAATATCCTCATCAAACCGGCCCGCAAAGGCCTGCCGTGCAGCAGGAGTTGAGCTTCAAGATTTTTTGGCAACCGGGCCAGGACGACGAGGTGTCAAGTAGCCAACCTATAGATATATACAAGATAGATCCAAGCACCCAAAAATATATCCTTTTCATGTTTGGGTATACACAAATTAAGCTGTAAGTTTATACAAATATATATTTGATGTTAACAGAATAAACCAACAGCCGAAGAGACACACAGAAACCAGGCACTTTATAGAATCCTCTGCTGCCATGGCCACGATTTGGAGCCCTTGGCCACAGCTGCATGGTGACACCGGCTTGATTTAATCCCTGGGTGCTTGGGTTGAAAGAAGTGCAGTTGAAACCAAGCCAGGCCAAACGCAGTGAACTTCAGCTTTTTTTCAATGAGATCTGTATAAGAGAAAAAAATATGGATATGAGTCGGTATTATATTTATACACATATACCTGAGTCCCGAACACTTTGTAGCACATGATTTTGAAACAAGTCTCCAAGAGCGCACTTGCGCTTTCAGTATTGGGGCCTCACAGGCTGAAGTTCGTCAAAGATTCGTTTCCTAAAAAGGGCGCTTTGGCCCACGTGCTCAGCACTCACCAAGAATTCGCCGGCCTTAGCCGCAGCCGTGTGATCAGACCTGCTGGAAACCTGGTAAGTACTTTGGGACCTTGTTATGGTTCGCCGTTTGTCGTCTCGGAGTTCCGCAAGTGGAGCAGCATCTTCATCCGGTGCTTCCCCAGTGGTTTCCCCCCGCAGTGAGCTTTCTGATGAGGGTATCCACCACTATTCACTGGATGGTTTGGCAGACTTGTGGGATAGCAGTAGTTTGATCAGAGAACGTTTGAGGAGCCAGCACAATCTTTGCCGTCATTTTGACAACAAGACCAAGAATGAAATGGACTGCTATGTGGAGAGGAGTGTTCACAATCTGAAATGCAACAAGGAAGTTATCTCCCCAGTTCTGAAGTTCATGTGGGTGAATGATGCGAAGGTCCCTAGCATCGACAGGGTGATCGAACAAGTTACGTTGTTGTACAAAAAGGCGAAGTGTGCCGTGACCGGCGACAAGTTGTATCATGAAGGATGGGCTGTCAGGAGGCTGTGCGCTTACCTCAAGACTTTCGCCCACAAGCCTTATTTACCCAAGGACCGTTTTTGTTCAAGGATTGTTTCTGTTAGTACACACAGGTTTGATTAAAGCATGTATGAACTTATATACTGTATATACATATACCAGGTATTTGTCATCTATATCCCATGGTGTGGGGTTCGTTCCCTCGAGCACTGCTGCCTCATACTTGAGGACCAGACGGTCAGGGGCCTCCTCGCTGAGTTTGGAGTCAACTTGCAATCCTTGCAGGATGCTACCAGGTTGCACAACCATGGCATCAGGGTCATATATAGCACACTATAGTATAATTTTTTACAGCGCAACCGTAGAAACAATATAAACCATCCCCATATATATATAGTTATATATGTTCCCCGTCTCTCTCTGATATAACTTTATTTCTATTTTTTGGGTTGGCCCCATTCTATACCCGAAAAAAGACACCATACAGTAAGGAAACCCACTGAGTAAGCTCTCCGTCTTAACTGCGATTGTTTCCCCTGTAATCTCCAATCAGCACAACCCAACTCCTTGACACCATACAATTGGCCAATGCCACATACAGAAGTTCAGTAAGACCTTCTGGTAGAAGAAAGCTTCTCCTTGACGTTCCTGCATTAACTACTGTCCAAGACGAACAAACTGTGGCGAAGAGTGCGGCGAAGTTGTGCTCCGCAGCTGACAACACCAGGTGAACTGCCAACCTCACATACAAATAGACTTGTGGGTTGAACTATAAAGGATATAAATGAAATTGCTTTGCTTCGAGTGATCCCCACCATGACATTTATACGATTTGTTACTGGCAAATCTTCTGGCATTATATCTGACATATCTTCTGGCATTCGATCTGGCTTTCTATCTGTCATATCTTCTGGCATTCTACCTGGCATATCTACTGGCATATGTTGTTCTGGCATATCTTCTGGCATTCTATCTGGCATTCTATCTGGCAAATCGTCTGGCATTCTATCTGGCAAACATTCTGGCACTTTATCTGGCATACCTTCTGGCATTCTATCTGACATTCTATCTGGCATACCTTCTGGCATTCTATCTGGCATATCTTCTGGCATTTTTTCTGGCATATCTTCTGGCATTCTATCTGACATGCTATCTGGCGTTCTATCTAGCATATCTTCTGGCATTCTATCTGGCCGTTGAGGTCCAGCGGTGCTCACTGAGCTCGGAGGGTCCCAGGTTGAGGTCCAGCGGTGCTCACTGAGCTCCAGGTTGAGGTCCAGCGGTGCTTATTGAGCTCGGAAGGTCCCAGGTCGAGGTCCAGCGGTGCCCAGTGCGCTCAGGTCCCAGGTTGAGGTCCAGCAGTGCCCACTGCGTGCGGAAGTTGGCGAAGAGCTTGGCGAAGAGTTGGCAAGGCGGAAGTGGACATGGAAGTGGAGGCAGAGGTGGTGGAGGAGAAGGAGGAGGAGGAGAAGAGGCAGGAGGAGGAGAAGAAGAACAACTCTGATAAAATCTAACAACCCTCACCTGGCATGTGGGGAACAAGAAATCACAAGAATGCGTTATACTTCGCAGAGAGAGTTACATATATATATATAGGGCCCACTACTGTATAGAAAAAATGAGAACCCCATATCATGTTTCCCCGTAACCTTGACGCTAAGCAACGCCAGTCCGGACGCAGTCAAAATGTCAAAGGCATTGGAGCGGGGTCCACCGATGGCCGAAAGATATTCTATATCAAGAGCCGTACTTCCATACAACTTCTTCACTTCTGCAAAGACATTTGCTTGTCCAGCAAAAAATTCGATAAATGATAGGTCCTGCAGGGTTGTCCAGGGCTTCTGTGCATGTATATATATAATATATGCCAAAGAAGTGTCTCGATTATATATAAATGTGCATGTGTGTATATGTAGATGTGTATACATGTTTTCATTGATACATATGGGGACTCTATAAGACCAATTATCCCAACCCGATCCCTGTAAAGCCTGCCGAAATCCAGGAAGGCCCTCCGTGAAGAAAACGAGCACCACTACATAGATAAAAGCCTGCAGCCCCAGCGATGATAGTCGTGGTTGGGGCGGACTCAAGCTGCCATATATATATATAGGTATATAGATTTGCAATGACCCACATTGGCATTTAAATTTCAAAATGCGCTGGAAAGGTTTTCCAAAGATATCATATATATATATATATATCCACTCTCATTTTTATATTGGTTGACTGTGCTGAGCCATTTTCAAAGCCCGAAGACATTCGGCGCCTTCGGACATCGATAGTGCATGAGAGAACGCACAATTTGATGGATGCTCTTCCCCATGGCAGCTCACAAAGCGTATATATGCTATAGTGAAACTGTGATACGATTCCATGAAAACAGACCCATCGCAAACCTGTTCATTGAAGGTGCATGATTGTATATACCCTTTGATGTCTTGTATGAAGTGACCATTACATATCTGATCTATATCCTTTGCGGTGACAATTTGTGGTTGCTGATGGCTGCAAAGATCCCCGCAGGCATGCGGTGCTGTATTGCACCCTGTGATGTCAGCATAGTTTCATCAATTGCTTTGCTCCCATACTCATGTGTGTATATATATATATATATGTGTATAGATCCAATGACACACTCCAAAAAAAAACACGCAGGGCTGACCAAGTCGAAATTGGGTTCTCACCGGCCGCTTCTTCGCAGGTGCCACGCCAGACCTTTTGGACTTCGCCATGTCGATGTTGTGGGAGGACCTGGCGCATGCACCAACGATTGCAGTGGTTCAATGAAATATAATAGGGGGAGTTCCAAAACTAATTGGGTGTTCCAAACCAATTTTTTACAGTGGAACTTTTTGAAGAAGGTTGAAAAAAGGGTTTGGGATCAACATTCATCTTCAGGGGATTTTCGTTTATACTGATGGATATATATATATATACACCCAGTTTTCAACTTCCCAAGATGGCTGAATGGAGCTGATGTATACATGCATGATTTTTGGTTGGCCCCACACCTCCACCAAAAATTGTAATCGTGTAACCCGAAGGCCCTTCAAGCTTCCAAGCGGAGGCACGTATAGTGATTTTCCATTGCTGCCTTTGTGCTTTGATGGTAATCCCCACATGTCACATTGAAACACTACATGTATCAATCTAGTCTCAGAGCTGGTGCTGAGTCTAGAGCAACCTGGATTAGATGCCAAAAGCTTTCATGCGGAAACATCCGCGTCGAGTTTGGCACAAAGCCATATATACACGTGTTCATTGCTAAGAGAACAAGTGCAGCTACATATATCGAAAAACACGAGAATAATCTTGAGTTTCTCAAAAATTGGTATACTGAATCTTACAGCTGAAAGAAAACCACATGTGCATATATATATATATATTATATGTATATAAAGAAAAAATATATCATTTTTACTGCACTTCACCCTTTCGCTTCACGTGTCCATCGGCCACCCCAAAAAGTTTTGGCTGTATGCCAACTTTGCCACTCCGTGTTCACTCAGTTTGTTGGTCAGTCACCTCACGAAAAGCCTGTGCCCTCGCACTCTTCAATGAATCTGCAAATGCCCGCATCGAAGCTGATGATGGGTCAGGACCATTGGGTGCATTCATCTGCTGCGAAAGCTCCTGGACCTGAGAAGGCAGGGCACAAGAGCGGGGAAAGAATGGGACAGTCATGCTTGCTGGGCCGAAAAACGTTTTAAATAAATAAATATATATATATATTTAATATATATATATATGTAAATACAATATACATATATAGATGTTTCCTACAATGAATATATATATATATAAAATACATGACAAACCCATGTCAATTGAGGACCCCACATAAACACGTGCAGCTTCGATGTTCACATGGGAACAGGTGCCCCCACTGAAGTAAGCAATCTGTTGATACGCATTTTTGCCTTTGCGAAGGCTATTCCTGAGGAGGGATTCCAAGATCTTGACCCCAACTGCCTTCCGGGACCAATAGACACTGAATTGAAATCCATCAGCCTGGGGCATCTCTTCACCCAAATGGTCAGAGACACAGCCCGGATGTCCGGGGACATGGCACTTCGTGTACATAGACTTTGCCTTTGCACGGAACTCATCAACCAAGGGCCCGTCACATTATCACCTGCCTCAGCCACCACTGAACCCACCTCATCCTGGTCACCCCCCACAACATTCCCAGCCATGGCTGGCTGTGCAACTGGCTCAGCCGCCACAACCGGTTCAGCCACTTCAGCTGGCTCTGGCCCTAAACTCACGTCAGCTGGATCCTGAGCTGGGGCCGTTGGAACTCGGGCTTTGCGTGCTCTGCTTTTTGCTTGTGTCTTCGCCTTTGCCTTTGCCTTTGCCTTTGCCTTTGCCTTTGGGCGGGCTGCCTGGGGATGAACCTCATCAGTGCCACCACTCTTTTGGCGGGTAGAGCGGGAAACCTTGGACACCTTGGAAACCTTGCTTTTCTTCTTGCTGGTCTCGGTTGTCTTACGATTCTTTCCCTTGCTGTTGGAAGATTTCTTCGTAGGTTTGCCAGTGGAATTGCTGTGAGATTGGTCATGTGTTTGCTCCGGCTGCTGGGCTTGCTCTCGATAGGATGCATGTGTCTCCTGGAGTGTATGTTCTTCAGCATCACAAGGGCCCTGTGTTTCACTGCTGCTGTCGCTCAAGCTGCGGTTTCTGTTCGCTAAGGCTGCTCTCCTTGCTTTGGCCTTTCTGGCTGACCTACGCTTGGAGTTGCGCAACTTGTTGGCTTTCTTGTTGGTCTTTGCATGCTTCTTGCTGCTTTTACCTTTTCCTTTTGATCCTCTCTTGCCTTTTCCTCGTCCCTTTCCTCCCTTGCCTTTTCCTTTGCCCTTTCCTTTCTGTGCCTTTTTCTGCTCCTTCTCTTCCTTGATGGTTCTCTTCATCCGAAATTGATTTCGCCTGGTGAGGGCTGTGTCTGGCACTTCAGGAAAACATGGGGCTTCTGAGTTTTGGGTATGTGGGGCCGTGCTACCTTCACCATTGTTGGTCATGTTGTCAGCATCATGGTCAGTCGAACCCCCAACATGAGCAGCAAGAGCTTTATCTTCCTTGGCCAAAGCCATGTGGTTCTCGATCGTATTGACCAGTTCCGCCGATGGAACCAGTTCGGCTTGGGTGTCAGCATTGTCATGGGCATATGGCATCGACTCAGCTACCCAAACAGGCGTAGGATCACCTCAGGTATCATGCAAGCTGTTTTATATATATATATATATACAAAAGAGTCCTGAGGATCGAGTCATGACATGTCAGTTCCAGCACTCTATGAACCTATATATAAATATATATGAATATGATCTCAAGTTCAACAATGGTGATGACAAGACACCTGCCACAGAGGTCCCATGTGGAGTGTTGATGCCCCACTTCTCAGCCAGGCTGCTCAGATCACCCTGGCCTTCGTTGCTGGCGCCTTGTCCCACATCAGAAGGATCTCGGGGAGCATGGTGCGACCTCGCTGCATGCGGGCAAAGGTTGAACACCCCCCCAAAAAAAAAGTATCAGATGACTGGATGGGCGTTCTTATACATATAACAGCTATAGATAAAGCAGATTGAAAAAAAAATATATATATATAACATGAACTGCATGGAACTCAACGCAATGAGAAAGCACTTATGATTGCTGCGAAGCTACTCAGTCAAATTGAACTCACTGAGTTGCTCCAGGGTCTTAAGATACTCCATGTACAAATCGATTTCTTCCTCATTCTGAAACGCAAAGTTTTCCAGCTCCATATCCTTGAAAATGGGCAAGGACAGTCATGTGCAGGTTTCATGGAGGGGTAAATAAACGGAATATCGATCCTATATATAGATATATCCTGTGTACAAGTCCCACAAGGAAAACAAATAACAGATCTATACCGCTTCATAATTGCCACTCCCATGGAACCTATAGAGTTGTATATCTACTGAGTGAGATGCATATTTTTTGTTGAACTACATATGTATATATGCAACCATGTTTCCAAATCAAAACCCATGGGAACTTCTGGCTGTTCATCAGAAGTGGAAGGCACCAAAGTCGTCGGTGTTGGGATTGGGCTTTCCATAGGAGAATTTGAAAGCGGAGTAGATCGAATTTCAGAGGGAGAAGCCACAACAACTTCCATAGATTCTGGAGTTGGCACTGAATCAGCAGGACCACCACTTCCATCTTGAAGAGGAGGAACCTTCAGTGAGTGATGTCAAATCAAACGGCTATATCACATGTCAGGATGTATATACAGTCTGTACATATATAAAAATGTTTCTGACACTAAATTTAAATGCATCTGCACACAGTTTCCTGCATATATATATATATAGATCGATCTTTATATATATATGCAGGAAACTGTGTGCAGATGCATTTAAATTTAGTGTCAGAAACATTTTTATATATGTACAGACTGTATATACATCCTGACATGTGATATAGCCGTTTGATTTGACATCACTCACTGAAGGTTCCTCCTCTTCAAGATGGAAGTGGTGGTCCTGCTGATTCAGTGCCAACTCCAGAATCTATGGAAGTTGTTGTGGCTTCTCCCTCTGAAATTCGATCTACTCCGCTTTCAAATTCTCCTATGGAAAGCCCAATCCCAACACCGACGACTTTGGTGCCTTCCACTTCTGATGAACAGCCAGAAGTTCCCATGGGTTTTGATTTGGAAACATGGTTGCATATATACATATGTAGTTCAACAAAAAATATGCATCTCACTCAGTAGATATACAACTCTATAGGTTCCATGGGAGTGGCAATTATGAAGCGGTATAGATCTGTTATTTGTTTTCCTTGTGGGACTTGTACACAGGATATATCTATATATAGGATCGATATTCCGTTTATTTACCCCTCCATGAAACCTGCACATGACTGTCCTTGCCCATTTTCAAGGATATGGAGCTGGAAAACTTTGCGTTTCAGAATGAGGAAGAAATCGATTTGTACATGGAGTATCTTAAGACCCTGGAGCAACTCAGTGAGTTCAATTTGACTGAGTAGCTTCGCAGCAATCATAAGTGCTTTCTCATTGCGTTGAGTTCCATGCAGTTCATGTTATATATATATATTTTTTTTTCAATCTGCTTTATCTATAGCTGTTATATGTATAAGAACGCCCATCCAGTCATCTGATACTTTTTTTTTGGGGGGGTGTTCAACCTTTGCCCGCATGCAGCGAGGTCGCACCATGCTCCCCGAGATCCTTCTGATGTGGGACAAGGCGCCAGCAACGAAGGCCAGGGTGATCTGAGCAGCCTGGCTGAGAAGTGGGGCATCAACACTCCACATGGGACCTCTGTGGCAGGTGTCTTGTCATCACCATTGTTGAACTTGAGATCATATTCATATATATTTATATATAGGTTCATAGAGTGCTGGAACTGACATGTCATGACTCGATCCTCAGGACTCTTTTGTATATATATATATATATAAAAAACAGCTTGCATGATACCTGAGGTGATCCTACGCCTGTTTGGGTAGCTGAGTCGATGCCATATGCCCATGACAATGCTGACACCCAAGCCGAACTGGTTCCATCGGCGGAACTGGTCAATACGATCGAGAACCACATGGCTTTGGCCAAGGAAGATAAAGCTCTTGCTGCTCATGTTGGGGGTTCGACTGACCATGATGCTGACAACATGACCAACAATGGTGAAGGTAGCACGGCCCCACATACCCAAAACTCAGAAGCCCCATGTTTTCCTGAAGTGCCAGACACAGCCCTCACCAGGCGAAATCAATTTCGGATGAAGAGAACCATCAAGGAAGAGAAGGAGCAGAAAAAGGCACAGAAAGGAAAGGGCAAAGGAAAAGGCAAGGGAGGAAAGGGACGAGGAAAAGGCAAGAGAGGATCAAAAGGAAAAGGTAAAAGCAGCAAGAAGCATGCAAAGACCAACAAGAAAGCCAACAAGTTGCGCAACTCCAAGCGTAGGTCAGCCAGAAAGGCCAAAGCAAGGAGAGCAGCCTTAGCGAACAGAAACCGCAGCTTGAGCGACAGCAGCAGTGAAACACAGGGCCCTTGTGATGCTGAAGAACATACACTCCAGGAGACACATGCATCCTATCGAGAGCAAGCCCAGCAGCCGGAGCAAACACATGACCAATCTCACAGCAATTCCACTGGCAAACCTACGAAGAAATCTTCCAACAGCAAGGGAAAGAATCGTAAGACAACCGAGACCAGCAAGAAGAAAAGCAAGGTTTCCAAGGTGTCCAAGGTTTCCCGCTCTACCCGCCAAAAGAGTGGTGGCACTGATGAGGTTCATCCCCAGGCAGCCCGCCCAAAGGCAAAGGCAAAGGCAAAGGCAAAGGCAAAGGCGAAGACACAAGCAAAAAGCAGAGCACGCAAAGCCCGAGTTCCAACGGCCCCAGCTCAGGATCCAGCTGACGTGAGTTTAGGGCCAGAGCCAGCTGAAGTGGCTGAACCGGTTGTGGCGGCTGAGCCAGTTGCACAGCCAGCCATGGCTGGGAATGTTGTGGGGGGTGACCAGGATGAGGTGGGTTCAGTGGTGGCTGAGGCAGGTGATAATGTGACGGGCCCCTTGGTTGATGAGTTCCGTGCAAAGGCAAAGTCTATGTACACGAAGTGCCATGTCCCCGGACATCCGGGCTGTGTCTCTGACCATTTGGGTGAAGAGATGCCCCAGGCTGATGGATTTCAATTCAGTGTCTATTGGTCCCGGAAGGCAGTTGGGGTCAAGATCTTGGAATCCCTCCTCAGGAATAGCCTTCGCAAAGGCAAAAATGCGTATCAACAGATTGCTTACTTCAGTGGGGGCACCTGTTCCCATGTGAACATCGAAGCTGCACGTGTTTATGTGGGGTCCTCAATTGACATGGGTTTGTCATGTATTTTATATATATATATATTCATTGTAGGAAACATCTATATATGTATATTGTATTTACATATATATATATATTAAATATATATATATATTTATTTATTTAAAACGTTTTTCGGCCCAGCAAGCATGACTGTCCCATTCTTTCCCCGCTCTTGTGCCCTGCCTTCTCAGGTCCAGGAGCTTTCGCAGCAGATGAATGCACCCAATGGTCCTGACCCATCATCAGCTTCGATGCGGGCATTTGCAGATTCATTGAAGAGTGCGAGGGCACAGGCTTTTCGTGAGGTGACTGACCAACAAACTGAGTGAACACGGAGTGGCAAAGTTGGCATACAGCCAAAACTTTTTGGGGTGGCCGATGGACACGTGAAGCGAAAGGGTGAAGTGCAGTAAAAATGATATATTTTTTCTTTATATACATATAATATATATATATATATGCACATGTGGTTTTCTTTCAGCTGTAAGATTCAGTATACCAATTTTTGAGAAACTCAAGATTATTCTCGTGTTTTTCGATATATGTAGCTGCACTTGTTCTCTTAGCAATGAACACGTGTATATATGGCTTTGTGCCAAACTCGACGCGGATGTTTCCGCATGAAAGCTTTTGGCATCTAATCCAGGTTGCTCTAGACTCAGCACCAGCTCTGAGACTAGATTGATACATGTAGTGTTTCAATGTGACATTTGGGGATTACCATCAAAGCACAAAGGCAGCAATGGAAAATCACTATACGTGCCTCCGCTTGGAAGCTTGAAGGGCCTTCGGGTTACACGATTACAATTTTTGGTGGAGGTGTGGGGCCAACCAAAAATCATGCATGTATACATCAGCTCCATTCAGCCATCTTGGGAAGTTGAAAACTGGGTGTATATATATATATATATATCCATCAGTATAAACGAAAATCCCCTGAAGATGAATGTTGATCCCAAACCCTTTTTTCAACCTTCTTCAAAAAGTTCCACTGTAAAAAATTGGTTTGGAACACCCAATTAGTTTTGGAACTCCCCCTATTATATTTCATTGAACCACTGCAATCGTTGGTGCATGCGCCAGGTCCTCCCACAACATCGACATGGCGAAGTCCAAAAGGTCTGGCGTGGCACCTGCGAAGAAGCGGCCGGTGAGAACCCAATTTCGACTTGGTCAGCCCTGCGTGTTTTTTTTTGGAGTGTGTCATTGGATCTATACACATATATATATATATATACACACATGAGTATGGGAGCAAAGCAATTGATGAAACTATGCTGACATCACAGGGTGCAATACAGCACCGCATGCCTGCGGGGATCTTTGCAGCCATCAGCAACCACAAATTGTCACCGCAAAGGATATAGATCAGATATGTAATGGTCACTTCATACAAGACATCAAAGGGTATATACAATCATGCACCTTCAATGAACAGGTTTGCGATGGGTCTGTTTTCATGGAATCGTATCACAGTTTCACTATAGCATATATACGCTTTGTGAGCTGCCATGGGGAAGAGCATCCATCAAATTGTGCGTTCTCTCATGCACTATCGATGTCCGAAGGCGCCGAATGTCTTCGGGCTTTGAAAATGGCTCAGCACAGTCAACCAATATAAAAATGAGAGTGGATATATATATATATGATATCTTTGGAAAACCTTTCCAGCGCATTTTGAAATTTAAATGCCAATGTGGGTCATTGCAAATCTATATACCTATATATATATATATATGGCAGCTTGAGTCCGCCCCAACCACGACTATCATCGCTGGGGCTGCAGGCTTTTATCTATGTAGTGGTGCTCGTTTTCTTCACGGAGGGCCTTCCTGGATTTCGGCAGGCTTTACAGGGATCGGGTTGGGATAATTGGTCTTATAGAGTCCCCATATGTATCAATGAAAACATGTATACACATCTACATATACACACATGCACATTTATATATAATCGAGACACTTCTTTGGCATATATTATATATATACATGCACAGAAGCCCTGGACAACCCTGCAGGACCTATCATTTATCGAATTTTTTGCTGGACAAGCAAATGTCTTTGCAGAAGTGAAGAAGTTGTATGGAAGTACGGCTCTTGATATAGAATATCTTTCGGCCATCGGTGGACCCCGCTCCAATGCCTTTGACATTTTGACTGCGTCCGGACTGGCGTTGCTTAGCGTCAAGGTTACGGGGAAACATGATATGGGGTTCTCATTTTTTCTATACAGTAGTGGGCCCTATATATATATATGTAACTCTCTCTGCGAAGTATAACGCATTCTTGTGATTTCTTGTTCCCCACATGCCAGGTGAGGGTTGTTAGATTTTATCAGAGTTGTTCTTCTTCTCCTCCTCCTGCCTCTTCTCCTCCTCCTCCTTCTCCTCCACCACCTCTGCCTCCACTTCCATGTCCACTTCCGCCTTGCCAACTCTTCGCCAAGCTCTTCGCCAACTTCCGCACGCAGTGGGCACTGCTGGACCTCAACCTGGGACCTGAGCGCACTGGGCACCGCTGGACCTCGACCTGGGACCTTCCGAGCTCAATAAGCACCGCTGGACCTCAACCTGGAGCTCAGTGAGCACCGCTGGACCTCAACCTGGGACCCTCCGAGCTCAGTGAGCACCGCTGGACCTCAACGGCCAGATAGAATGCCAGAAGATATGCTAGATAGAACGCCAGATAGCATGTCAGATAGAATGCCAGAAGATATGCCAGAAAAAATGCCAGAAGATATGCCAGATAGAATGCCAGAAGGTATGCCAGATAGAATGTCAGATAGAATGCCAGAAGGTATGCCAGATAAAGTGCCAGAATGTTTGCCAGATAGAATGCCAGACGATTTGCCAGATAGAATGCCAGATAGAATGCCAGAAGATATGCCAGAACAACATATGCCAGTAGATATGCCAGGTAGAATGCCAGAAGATATGACAGATAGAAAGCCAGATCGAATGCCAGAAGATATGTCAGATATAATGCCAGAAGATTTGCCAGTAACAAATCGTATAAATGTCATGGTGGGGATCACTCGAAGCAAAGCAATTTCATTTATATCCTTTATAGTTCAACCCACAAGTCTATTTGTATGTGAGGTTGGCAGTTCACCTGGTGTTGTCAGCTGCGGAGCACAACTTCGCCGCACTCTTCGCCACAGTTTGTTCGTCTTGGACAGTAGTTAATGCAGGAACGTCAAGGAGAAGCTTTCTTCTACCAGAAGGTCTTACTGAACTTCTGTATGTGGCATTGGCCAATTGTATGGTGTCAAGGAGTTGGGTTGTGCTGATTGGAGATTACAGGGGAAACAATCGCAGTTAAGACGGAGAGCTTACTCAGTGGGTTTCCTTACTGTATGGTGTCTTTTTTCGGGCATAGAATGGGGCCAACCCAAAAAATAGAAATAAAGTTATATCAGAGAGAGACGGGGAACATATATAACTATATATATATGGGGATGTCTCAAAATCATGTGCCCTTTTCTATTCTTAAACTATATAACATTTTCAGAAAAATGGCACCTCAATTTTAGACATATACCCATGCATTGCATGTTATATATATAAATGTGTATATATACCTTAATTGTGTTATAGACATTTAAGAATCGTAAGAATGTGACAGCATTTAAATATATAATTATTTTTAAATATAGTTAATAGGGATCTCGATGCTATACATGAACTGTTCTGGTAATTTTTAACCCATATATATATACATACATAAATTACGGGGATCAAGATGGGGCATTCTTCTTCAGAAAGGGGTGCGGACCTTGCCAGGACAACTTTGCTTTACTACCTCATCACCTGCATTGGAGGTACATGGCTGCTGGAGCAGCCAGGAGGATCGCTGATGGACCAATATGACAGGTTCAGGGAATTGTGCCGTAGAATGAAAGCAACTCTTCTGCATGTATACAAGAGTTGGGCCCCATAGAATGTATCTTTCAACGCGTTTTTTTTAGCAGATGGACATATATATATATATATCTTACTGAGTGGGTCTCCTTCAAGAAAAAAATATAAACCTTTTTCATTGGGCTGGCTAATACAGATTTGCTCTCCTATATACTGTATAGTTGAATTGAAGGTGGCCCTTTAAATTTGATTTGGAGACATCCATGTTGGGAATTGCCTAGGTATGGAAAACATGCTGGTGGATGGCACATTACGGCAGTGGATCACCGAAACGTCAAAAATGTTTCTCAAACAACAGAACCACCGGTGTACTGAACATGGGCAAGCTCAAGAAGGAGCAACGCGAGAAGTTGACTGCGAAGACTACTAAACGAACCAAGGGTGGTGGATTTCAAGGAACAGCAGCATTAAAGGAATCGCAGCGCCATGGCTGTGCAATGAAAAAAATCAAAAGATATTATGTTTTGATTCCCCGACCAAATTCATTAAATTGGATGGGAATATGTGCGGCACCCCCAAAAACATTGCTGGAACCTTCGCTCAAGGGGAAACCATCTTACTATATGGGGCCCACTTGTGTTCTAAAGGGATTTTATCCTCCAAACAAAAAACAATCATGCTGGATGAGACCAACAGTAGTCCCCTATCAACGATTTATATAGGGTGTTATGGTGAGACCACACAAGACTTGGCCAGCTCACATGGCTGATGGTGAGACGAACTCTACAAACAAATGAGTACAGCCTGCATGGTTTTTGTTTACCACGGTAAATATTTGATGGACCCAAAAGATTTTCTAGCATGCAGTAAATGCTGGCCTACCTGGAAGGGAAGATGATATGCCTCCTACATTTCGATAGTGAGCTGTTTGGGTATATGTGTCTCCTTTTCACATTGTTCCCTTTATTTTTACACCGAATTGTTAGGGCGGAAAACATTACGCCAACTGGTTCGCATTATCCCTTGATGTTCCATATATATATATATAAGTCAAACAATGGCCGGGTTGTGGAGAATGTCGAGATCCTTCAATATTTATACACTGTTTGCAAAGTAGCCCCAGGCCCCAAAACCAAATCACCATTATATGTGTATACATGTGTGTATATGTGTTATATATATATATATATTGCCATGCCGATTCCCCGGCTGATCCCTGCCTAGAACCTATCCGCCGCGCTTTGGGAAGAAGATTTGCAGCATGATGCCCGACCTGAAGTCGAAGGGCCAAGGTCGCCCAAATGTGGGCACTGAGCCGGTTTTCCAAGAACTTACAGATTATGAATGGTCTGATTGGTCTGAGGCCAAACTCATAGAGGTAATTAAATACCTTCGTGGGAATGTCAACCTCCGGCTCCCGGAGGAATGGAAGCAATGCTTTCCAACAAGACTGTGATCAAGTTTGATCAGAGTGGTTATGGGGAAAGGTATACCCTAAATGCCAACAAAATGCTTTGAAACAATTTCACTGCCTACATATATTCGATCAAATGGTTTGGGGGGACAGGTAGGCAGCTGCAGGGAACCCTGAAATTGTAAACTTCATTTTCTGAATGGTCAGGGGGGCATGTTGACCCGGGAGCACCCATGGATTGCCAAATATTGGCTTCGTCACTTTTGTCATGGTTTGAATCGTGGCTATCTAGGATTTTTTGACCCACAATGGAAAATTAACAGGAACCTTCAGGTTTTTAATGGTTTTTAAGCGTTTTCCAAAAAAAAAGAGAAAATCAAGAAAAACAAAAAAAATGTAAAAAAACGGATTGAAAAAAAGCGTAAAATTACGTAAAAAAAGCGTTCGGATTGGAAATTACCGTTCAAATCCAATTGCGTAAAAAAAGCGTACCCGTTCGAAAGCGTTCAAAAAGCGTTCGAAAAGCGTTCGAAACCGTTCGAAATTACGCAAA
The DNA here is from genome assembly GCA_947184155.2 of Cladocopium goreaui. Classification (NCBI taxonomy): domain Eukaryota; class Dinophyceae; order Suessiales; family Symbiodiniaceae; genus Cladocopium; species Cladocopium goreaui. Next base: position 24,449 of record CAMXCT020006841.1, on the reverse strand, counting down.
ATTTTACGTAAAATGAAAGACTTTTCAAGATCCAAACCATGCCGTCCCCAACGTCACCTGGACCACTCTGGGAAAACTTAATTCAAAAAATTGACCCTTTTCAGATTGACTATCCGCAGTTGATGTGCTGGAAAAGATTTTACCGCAGTGCGCTGCCTCGTCTTGGTAAATTCAGCTATGCAGTATTCACTGGTCACCTGTTTGGAGACTCATATCGGCTACTAGAGGTTACACCATAATTTTGAAGGTATTTTGAGACTCATATATCCCTTTTCAAATTACATCTGTTTTACTGACTGGGATGTGCATGCATTTATAGCTTTTGATTGGCAATTGTATAGTTTTTCAGTTGGCAAAGCAAACGTCTCAGTCCTGTGGTTGGTTGTTTGTTTCAGCAGTATAAGCCTCACAAACCCACCACCTGATCTCACTGGGGATGTCGGCTGAAACGTTGCCGAGCCGGGCTTGGTCATGCGCAAGCCTGGCGGTTGGTGCTGCCGCAGCAGTGGAAGTAGGGAAGATGCCGCTTAAGAAGTTCAACAAGGAGGAAATCCAGAACCGTTTGAAGGAGTTGGGGTTGGGTCAACAGGATCAAAGAGATGTAACTCAAAGATGTATATATATATATATATGTATATATAACTATATACAGCTCGAATATATATAGTTAACTGTTCAATGAGTATAGGGTCTATCCTGCACAGAACAGTTATACTGCTGCTGCCTTTCAGGACATGCAACATAAGTTGCTGGCGCTACGAGCTGTGAAGACTGAAGCGGTACCCACCCCTGCATCTCGTTTGGATTTATCAATGCAAATATGCATATATATATATATATATAGATATCTAAAAGTGTTTCATTTTATGTTGAACAGTTGGCATATATATATACACATATATATATATATAAGCACCAACAGCTGATTTGTAAGGTAGCCAAGGAGATCACAGATGTGGCCGTTTCCGACGCTGACACAATTCCAGCGGACCCTTGGTTGTCTGCAAATTTCAATCCGGAAAGGCTTTGGGGGAGTAAATAAATAAATAAATAAATATATATATATATATATTTGTGACTATATACCTGTTGCACTTGTATAGATATATATATATGTATATACATGCCATCCAGTAAGTCACATGTATAGCAGGGGAAACATAATCTATACATAGCGGCAATATTTTAATTGCCCCGTTTGATTACCTGATGATGTATACATAGAATGGAACCAACTATCCAAACATAAGTCAGCCAACCCAGGACACCCAGGAGTTGATGGAGAAAATTTCCGCCTCGCCCACAATGGAAAGCAGCCAGACACCTCAGGCTGGACAGCGCTGTGAGTTTTGGAGACCCTAAATTATTCCACATATTATACGTTTGTTTTTCAAACATATATCCTTTATAGAAGAACGCACATGCATAAATATATATATATATATATATATATGTATGATACATATATATATATATAAAGAGAGAAAGGAAGCAGGGATGTGAGTACAGCGCACATGCCCATGCACATCCAGGAAGAAGTCCCTGCAACGCCTTCTCCCACCAACCGGCCTACTATTCCAACCAAGCTGCCTATGCCTTCTCAGGACACCAGCCCACATGCAACCCAAGAGATTCCATGAGTACATTGTTTCCTTATATACTTGCACGGTATATATATATATATATGCATCATGGCTGTTATATACATGCATATATATGTGCATGTGTGTGTGTATGTGCAGTGCACCTGTGTGAAGGAGAGTGCGCGAAAGCAACCGACGGAGTCTCCCACGAGCAAGGACCCTATATCTTGATCTAATATACTTGAACAGTTGTACCCAATACAAGACATATACCACCAAGTTGCCTGCAATCATATATATATATATCTCTGCAATCAAATACATATCACACACATGCACATATAGAGATTTGCTTTTACCACTTTTCCCGATGGGTTGTATACACAGTTGCGCCGCAGGACGAGGAGGAGACTTTGCAAATGGCGATCCAGCGCATCAAGGACTTAGAGCGTGAGCTTCGTAGAGCTAAGCGTGGTGCTGACAATGGAGGGGATAATGATGATGAGGGCGATGCTAAGGATGACGAAGGTGAGGATGAACCAATCAAGTATCCAGATGGGACAGCTGCCCCTTGCCTCCTCAATTCTCCAGCGTGAAATCACTTGTACACCATGCATAATATACCATGCATATATATATATATACACCCAAAAATGATTCTTGAATACCCTTGTGATATATATATATATATCTCTCTCTCTCTCTCCTGAGCTTAGGTGATCTCCGCAGACGCATTACGCATGCGTCTTAGGAGACTGTGTTCTCTTAAGAAATCGGGGAAGAGCCATGTGTCGGACGAAGTCCGAAAGGACTACTTGGGCGGCGGAGAGAAACGGGAGTGGCTTGAGATTGCCTTGTTAGAGGCGATCAAGGTTCACGGCACAGATCGCAAGCTCTACAACAGAGTGAAGGAAAGGTTTTGTTGGAAAGGTTGGGGATATTTGGTGAGGCATATATATATATATATATATATGGAGTCCTGCATATATATATATATATTTATATATTTTATAGCATGCAGGTATCTCTACTCCTTTTGGTGTTTGCTCTGTGCCTGCACTCTGTAGGGCGAGTTCTTGACACGCATCGTGGTGGTGCGCGAACGAATGGAAGCCAAGGAGCAGGAAGTGCACGGCAAGTGGATGACCGAAGAGAGGTTGAAGGCATGTGAACTTTATTCCGCGTAGCCTGGATGAATCCATGTTTCTCATGGCCCTCTTTCATGTGTTTTTTTTAACGGCTTTCAAAGAAAGAAAGATATAGAGAGAGAGTCAATATATACAAAAACCATAGGTCTCGTTATTTGGCCAAGAGATTGTGAACATATCCATCCACATTTCATTTTGTTTCACATGTTTGGTGACAGCCCATGGGTCCCAGGACAAGTGTGAAGAGCATTATCGAGTTCTGCCGGCGTTTTCCAACAGCGTTGGTGCGGCAACCTGGTGTGCATTTATAAACCTGCATGTTGTAAATCCTTATTTATATATATATATATATAAAGAGAGAGAGAGAGATGTGCACGATGTGCCAGCATACCTTGATCGATGTATAGAGTCTTAAATATATATTTACATGTATATGGATACTGCATTTTTTGACCATGCAATGGATCAATTTCCATGTGTATTTGATGAATTGTTACATGCTTATCCTTTGCGACCAGGCAGTGGAAATATAACCCCTCCGTGCCGGAATTTTTCGTGGAGGATGAGACCACAACATGCCTGCGGAGATCAGACCTGACCCGGGAGGTTGCCACCACTGAAGTGGAGGTTTCTAGCCTTGCAAAAGGATAAAACCACCTTCAACCTATTATGGTCCCATGTGGTCCCATTGGTTCTTCATTTTTTTGGTGTACCTATATATATATATACATAACAATCCCGGGCCCGAAACAATCCTGATAACTTATAATTATAAATATATATATATAGTTCGGCCCCTTCCAAGAGAGCCGTTGCCGCTGAGGACAAGACGTCGGCCACAGCTCCCGATACCAGCAGACTTGGCCTTGAGATCCCGTCAGAAAACATCGAACCCGAACTTGTGGGTCACAAGGTTGGGAGTGCTAATATATCTTATATATATATGTATAATCATAAACTTGATTACTGGTTTGACTATACTGGATTACTTCCCCGGAATCGTGATTCAAACTTCTAGGTGGCCCCTGACCTAGAGAAGTTCATGACATCCGTGCAGAACAGGGTGAACGGTGTCTGTGAGATGATTTCAGTGTTGACGGACGTTGAGATCCCAGTGGCGGCGCGCAAGGTTGGCTACACAACGCCGCTTGACTTATAGCAATACTGCGTTCCTATATTTTAAGTTTTCGGGATCTTAAAGGTTTGCAACTTATGTGTGCGTATACAGCCACATACAAAAATCCCATCTTGATGCTTATACAAGTCAATCTAACCCTATATATATTATACGCGGGATTTTTTGAAAAAAGTTGCGCAACCCCGTGCTTGCCCCAAGGCTTTCCAACAAGCTCGAGAAGTGTCAGAACCAGTTGGAGGAATGCTACTCCCGATTGGCGTCGATCTTGACGGATATCCAGATGGAAGGGCTGGACCAACTCCACAATACCGACCCCAAAATGAAACAGTTTCTTGGAAAGTATTGATTTCCATCAAGGGTCAGCAACAAACATATGTTTTTTTCGCAGTTTTTGGGCTCCTAGTGGGGAAATTGGTGCCCTCTTTAATTTTTTGGGGCTATGCGTGATGATGCATCATCACGGGGTGAGCCGGATGAAGATGATTGCTGGCTCATGGAACTTATCCACTATAATCGGAATGCAGCTCGCCAGCAACTAAAGTGGTGATGGTCAAACAATTCACACATATATAAGATATTTATATATATATTTATATTTATATATATGCATGAACCCATACCCAGGTTTCCCAATCCATATGTTGTCTTTCCCATAGGCAACCCTGCCAACGATGCCAGTGGCGGTCCACCGATGTGAAGCTAAGCCAGATGCCTGGGCAAGGTTTCTGAAAGACGAAGTTCTTTCTCTCCCAAGGACCAACCAATGTTTTTCAAGTATTGAGGCAGATCCTAAGCTGGGGTACAAATTAATTCCCAACAAGAATGCCACGGCAGGTCAGGTATTGAAACATGTATTTACAACCCTGGAAAGACACTTGGAAAAGTATGCCCCATCCATTTACAAAATTGGATACACACACGACCCAGTGTGGAGATTTTATAACTCACACTATGGTTATGTAAACAATAGAGAAAAATGGGAGGGAATGACTGTTCTGTATGTGTCGGACGAGAGCGTGAGCCCTGCATTCGTGGAAGCAGCTGCTATCCAAAAACATCATGGATACTTGCCTGAATCTTTATACATATATATATGGTTTGCGAAACCAGTTGGCAAGAAGGGCCCTTGATTCGAACTTCATACATATAATGTCCCCAAAACGGATCGATGTAGACACCCTTGCAAGAAGTGAAATATGATAAGACCCAAATTCCCCACCTGCCAGGTGAGGGTTGTTAGATTTTATCAGAGTTGTTCTTCTTCTCCTCCTCCTTCTTCTCCTCCTCCTCCTTCTTCTCCACCACCTCTGCCTCCACTTCCATGTCCACTTCCGCCTTGCCAACTCTTCGCCAAGCTCTTCGTCAACTTCCGCACGCAGTGTGCACTGCTGGACCTCAACTGCAAGGGTCTGAGCGCACTGGGCACGGCTGGACCTCAACCTGGGACCTTCCGAGCTCAGTGAGCACTGCTGGACCTCAACCTGGGACCCTCCGAGCTCAGTGAGCACCGCTGGACCTCAACGGCCAGATAGAATGCCAGAAGATATGCCAGATAGAACGCCAGATAGCATGTCAGATAGAATGCCAGAAGATATGCCAGATAAAATGCCAGAAGATATGCCAGATAGAATGCCAGAAGGTATGCCAGATAGAATGTCAGATAGAATGCCAGACGATATGCTAGATAAAGTGCCAGAATGTTTGCCAGATAGAATGCCAGACGATTTGCCAGATAGAATGCCAGAAGATATGCCAGAAGATATGCCAGGTAGAATGGCAGAAGATATGCCAGATAGAATGCCAGATCGAATGCCAGAAGATATGTCAGATAGAATGCCAGAAGATTTGCCAGTAACAAAACGTATAAATGTCATGGTGGGATCACTCGAAGCAAAGTAATTTGATTTTTACAATTCTTATATATGTATTCCCTTATAGTGGGCCTTTATTGCTGGAATGCCAACCAAGGAAATCCAGGTTGCAAAAACATTCGGGATGGCGGTGACAACGTCAAGACTGGAGATGGTGGGCCATACATGGTGTATTTCGTGTACAGATCCTTTCAAAAAGCGCCGCACCACTGTTGCTAAAAGGTGTGAATAAAAAATGCATTTGCACAGGTTCCAAAAAAACGGGGTGATGCCATATATATATATATACCTGGTATATATATAGTTTGGCCAAGATATTATAATTATACTTTTCAGTGTTCATCCCCACTATCTTAGGTTGTGTGACGCGATTGAAAAGGAGAAGATTGTGGTGAAGAAACCGTATCTTGCTTTCTCAGACTGGAACCACGGGATCCTCTTAGAAGTTTATCATGTTTCCCGGCACAACCATATCAACTGGCAACATCTAAGGTGCGCTGAAATCGTGGCCATGGACGTTCAGTTCAAGTTTCTTGGCTTCTTATTTGCGAGAATGTGGTCTGCCCCCTTGAAGGTATATATATTCAATGTTGCCAAGCTCATTCATGGGGACTTAGGCAGTTCAAAAAGGAAATCGTGAAGGCGAGAAAGGCAGCAGCTCAGCCGGATACTCCGGGTGGAAATGCCAAAACGCCCAAGCCGAAGCCCGGTGCAAAGTCAACGGCCAAAAAAGAGAAGATCATGAATGGAATCCGAAAGCGCAAGGCTAAGTCTGGTGCTGAGGCTGATGGTCAGGATGGCAATGAGGCCCATCCAAAGCCTAACAGGCGATCAAGGAAAGCTGCAAAGCAGTGAAGGAGATTAGGGTTGGCTATAGATGCATCATGGGCCCCATGTTCACTTTACATATATCTTTACATATATCCTCGTGAAAAAATATTTCATTGACATTCTATATATATATACACATAATTGGTGTGCTTGTTGCCTTTGGAAGCCTTCTCTGTCTTCAAGCCTGATTAAGGGCAATTTCTGTTCTAGGGGTTTTGCTTGCACTGACGCAACTGAAATGTTGTTTCTACATCGCAAGCATGGCGATTCCAAGCTGTGTGCAATTTCATACAGCGGCTTAGCAAATTTCATATACCTGCAATGAAAGGGGATCTGGTCAGCGGTGAAAAAAAGCATCATCTTGAAATCAATGCAGGGTTGAAACATGTTTTTATGACAAAGGTCCAACCATGACATGGCCCCCCCATGCCAGGTGTTTCCAAACAAGGGCAGCGTCTTGCCTGGAAATACAGCAGGGGAGAAGCTTGGGCGCACATGGGCTCATGGCACATCCGACCAATGGGCCCAGTTTGCCTTGCCATGATTTATATATATATGTATATGTGCAAGTGTATGTTGCTTCAACGCTAAAGCACCATGAAAGCGCATGTGTCCCCAAAAAATAATTCGATCGATTTCATCGATAATTATATATATATATATATTCCCATATACTGCATTACATATGCTGATGCTCCCACATAGACCTGTCTGATGCTTCTGCTCAGGAGGCTTGCACCGAGATCATTCGAGATGCCAAAGCTGCTTGGGAAGATGCTTGTCTCGACGTGCCGGAGGGGCCGCGATGCGAGCTGATCTACAATCTGGCTTTTGCAAGGGAGAGCAAATCCGTACCCTGGATCGTCCAGTTGTATAGGTATATTTTTTCGTTATCCTTTACAGACCCCCACTGACCAAATACATGTACAAAATGGGGTTATATATATATATTATATATATAGTTTTTGCAAATGGGATTATATATATATATATACTCTATAAGTTTTTAGGTTCCACCAAACTTCACCTTATAAGTTTTTGATGACGCAAAGATTTTGAGTCATCCAGGAAAAGTCCGTAAACAAGATATTTGAAAAGTTCAACCTCCGGTATCCTGTGGACCTTTCCTATGCAACTGTTGGCGGCCTAGAGGGATACCCATACATCAAGCCCAGTGACTTCATCTCAGCTATGGCGGATACAGGTGATTTGGGACGCCTTCTTTCTGGGAATAAGACACTGATGGATGCGAAGCCCCTTCTGATGGAATTTTGGCGCAGGTATCAACAAGTTTATCCCCAACACGAATTATTTGGGCCAAAGGGGGCCCACCTTCCGAGGGAACGGTGTGTTCCTGTGTTTATACATGGAGACGAAGGGACCACCTACAAAAAATCAGCAGTCCTTTTGATTTCATTTCAACCCGTCATTGGTTTTGGGTCCCAGCGTCGAAGCATTCAAGCGGCTTTGACTGATTTTGAGAAGGACATGGAAAAAGCTGGCATACCAGTTAACTTTTTGAGAACAGGATTTCAAAGCCGATTTCTATGTGCAAATCCCCGACCCCAACTGGTTCAGGAGTAGGGGGGGTGGATCCTACATTTCTGATAATGTATGAACATAAGGGGGGGGTTAACCCCCTCACTTTTTGCCAAAAATGTATGGGAACTAGGGGGGGGGTAACCCCTCAAAATGAGGCATGTATGAGTGCCAGATGCTGGAAATGATATCCCTATCGGTAATTGGTGGGGGGGGGTGGGACCCTGGTTTAATTTCTTTAATTAAACGGGGTCCCCTGCAGTATGGTTTTTTCCAAAATTTTTCAGTCAAACATAACCTCCGTTTATTTTTAACATAAGAAATTAATCCAGAAAACTTCCAGTTAAGGTCCCACCCAGCATCCCCCAGCTAAAAATTAAACAAGCTACTCGGCAGTACCTGGTTTAATTTTACAGGATCATTGGGTTGATTTTGTTTTGCCAAGACCAAATATTAAACCACCTGGTTCTACACATGTCAGTGAGACTTGGTGTAAAAACAGTTGCGCCCACCATTTTTCCCCCCAGGTGCGTGGACCAACTCAACTTTCTCAAAATTAAACCCCATGGTTTAATTTCAGCTGTTTTAGCTCATTGTGCTGCCTCGTGTTCCGCCTCGGGATACTGCGGCCATGGTTCCTGACACGTGTCCTAGCACAGCTCCGTGAAGACGATCAGGCGTGGACAGCAAGGTTCTTGCACGGTTGGGAACAGCATTGCTGCAGCCCAAATGCTCCATCTCAAGTAGAGTAAGTCCATGGGAAAGGCGCTGCGGGACCATGGTAAACTGTTTCTATCTGTTTCGGGCCCCTTGCGTGATCCCAGATCAGGTCAGAATAATTAATCAAGGGGTGGGTGAGTCCATACGTACTGAACATTCATTCATCAGGACACCTTTGGCACCATAATATTCATGGGATTTATGGTCACCAGAATAATTAAACAAGGGGTGGGTGAGTCCACATGTACTGGGCATTCAGGATCAGTTCTTCCATTGGGGCACCCCCAACACCATAATATCATACAATATCCATGGCATTGATGGTCACCAGAATAATTAAACAAGGGGTGGATAAGTCCACATGTTCTTGGCATTCATAAAGATTCATGTAATGAATCATGATAACACCAAAGGTATCCCAATACATGAATCTTTATGAATGCCAAGAACATGTGGACTCACCCACCCCTTGTTTAATTATTCTGGTGACCATCAATGCCATGAATATTGTGGTGCCAAAGGTGTCCTGATGAATGAATGTTCAGTACGTATGGACTCACCCACCCCTTGATTAATTATTCTGACCTGATCTGGGGTCACGCAAGGGGCCCGAAACAGATAGAAACAGTTTACCATGGTCCCGCAGCGCCTTTCCCATGGACTTGCTCTGCTTGAGATGGAGCATTTGGGCTGCAGCAATGCTGTTCCCAACCGTGCAAGAACCTTGCTGTCCACGCCGGATCGTCTTCACGGAGCTGTGCTAGGACACGTGTCAGGAACCATGGCTGCAGTATCCCGAGGCGGAACACGAGGCAGCACAATGAGCTAAAACAGCTGAAATTAAACCATGGGGTGGGTCACATCTCAAAATTAAACCAACTCAACTTTCTTCAGGATCTTAAGGAGGTGGGTGGACCCCCTGTTTTCGTAAGATTTTTTAAATTAAACCAAAAAAATTAAACCTAACTCAGTGTCCACCTGGTTTAATTTAGCTAGTGCATCCCACATTGGAAATGTATTATTGGTAGGGGTATTGAACCTGAAAATGTATGCTTTGTGGGGGGCACCACTGACAAGAGCCAATGGATACATAAACTTTTCTAAATGTATGCAAGCATGGGGGGGTCTGCACCTCAATCCAATTGATCTTTTTATCCTGGGAAACCTACTGAAACCCATGGGCCATAAAATGGCTGAAATATCCCCCTTTGAATTAAGTGAGAGTGTTGGTGTTGACAATTTTATAGTGATAATCCGGGAGGCCCTGACCCTCTTTCTGAAAATGCATCTATAGAATCAGAGACCCCAAGGTATTTTCAAGTTGACAATCTCTATAGAATCCTTGCCGCCCAGTCACTCTCGTTCATGATAAAAAAAAATAGTTGGCCTTCTATAAAATCAGGTTCCCCAAGTCTCCTTCATTGACAGCTGACCTGAATGCTCCAGTTACTCTTGCCTAGCTTGCCTTATGCACTCCCAAATTTATAGAGTTCAAAGGCTCCAAGTGTTCATTGTCAACCCCTTCAATTTCATAGACTGGTGAAAAATGCCTGAAAGATCTTGAAAATCGCTCTGTTTCGTTTTGTTTCATTTTGTTTCCATCTGTTTCCATCCGTTTGCTCTTTTTTAGCGGAAAGGCGGAAAGGCTGGCTCGAGGACTTCGACCCAAAAACGGTGAGACACACTGGGGAGACACAACGGGGAGAAAGAAAGGGGAGACACAACGGGGAGACACAACGGGAAAATGATGCAAAATGAAAAATGTCACTTTTATAGTTTGTAAACAAGAAAAAGCTGCTTTTGTAAGATATTGAAATGTCAAAATTGTACATATTTGCTGAATATAACTGATGATAACTGATGAAACCCTGATGATAGATCTCCAACAAATCTCCAATATATCCCAAAAGTATCCAAAAGTTTCCAAAAATATGTCAAGATTCCAAATGATTCCAAAATATACAAGGATGATCAAGGATGATCAAGGATGATCAAAGAATTGTTGTGGGAAATTGGTTCTGCCAATACTTCTCTATAAAATTGAAGAACATGACATACATCCAAAGAGAACATATCCCACTGTAGAATCGCAGTCCCTAAGACTCTCTGCTGACTAGTCCTCAGTGCTGTATTCAACATGAAATCTCTATAGAATCAGAGGCCCCAAGGTCCTCTATAAAATTGAAAGCGTTGACACTGGGTAGGTACCCCTTAGTTATTAAGTCAGGGGGTTAAAATGCACCATTTTCCAGGACCTAACGTTCCCGATTCTGTAGAGGAAATTCCAAGGGGGATGCTGAAATATACTTGATCTTAAATATTCTGAAATGTATGCATTGCAGGGGGTACCAATGACTACCTTAGCCAGATCTATTCCCTCCATTTTCCAAAAATGATGTGCTTTTCGGCTACCCAACCCCCTTAAAATACATTTTTCAAAGAAGGGTATTCCCAGAAAAAAAATAAACATTCCCGGGGATCCTGGAAAAACAAAACCCGTAAAATGTATTAAACCACCCCCCCAAAATAAAAGATCCTGGGGGGGGTTGGATATCCCGACCCATGGATCCTACATTTAACGTACACCCACCGGTCAAATAATGTATTTAGGGGGGGTCCTGGGGAATCAAATTCTTGGAGAACGGTAAATGTATTTTTTTTACCTGACCTCTCCCCCCCCTAAAATACATTTTTAGGGGTGGGTGATATGTGCAATTGCCCCCAAGGACGTGTTTGGGAAATTGTTTTTGAAACGAAATAAAACCATCTTGTTGTTTGTGTTGGCTGGCCGATGCATCTATATATTTAAAAAAACTTCTGTGGCTCTTGACTGCCTGACAGGACTTCTACGCGGAAAACTATTCATCTGCTTGGGATGATCTCATCACGCTGATCGTATCAGATTTTGCTCATGCCCAACAACATGGTATCAACTTGCCAGTTCATGGCGTGGTATACCCCATTGTTTTGGGTAACAAAGGTGACTGGAGCTGGTTAGTCTCTGGTCTTGATTGGAATTTACAAAGATTGTGTTCAAATCACCCTTGAAATTATATATACATATACCTGGTAACCCTGCAGATTGCTTTTTTCTGCTCTGTTTTAAGAAAACGTGGTTTTTTGCCATTTTGAACGAAAAAGTGACTGTAAAGAAACTTTCCTTTCAGGTATCTAGCGCGAAACTCGAAAGATCTTATCGCAGAGCTCCAAAGGGTGCTAGAGAAGGAGAAACCGCTGCAGCTGGTATTTGTCACTTGTGCATGGCTGGTACACCTGGCCCTGGTCTTGAGTGGGAAGATAAGTTCCTAAGCTCATATACACACACACAACAATTTCCAAGACATTCAGGGTTTGCCTTCCACCCCTATAGAACTGCATGTTTTATATATATATATATGTCCTATATATATACATATATATATATATAATGTTTTTCCTGTTCCCTCGCTTTATCCTCTTCCTTCCATGATGCAGACTTAGGCGCGTGGCTTTACGCTGCATGCAAGATGCATTGGAGAATGAGTTTCCTGTTCCCTGGGAAACCGAAGCTGCTTTTACAAGGATGCTCCTGGTGAATGCTGCCCCGAATGGTAAATGCACCTTTCATCGGCCAGACTTGTGGCACACAGTCAACTTGGGGGTAGGTAAGACATTTGTTGGAGGTGCCGTATCTGTTTTGGAGAAAGCATTCCCTGGAAGAAACCGAGCATTACGTTATGCGCAACTGAACTCCGATTACAGTGCCTTTTGTCGCAGCAACCACCTTCAAAAATATTTGACCAAGATTGACGCACGGACTTTCAACATTTCAGCATCAGAGGAGCCTACAGGAACCTGGAACAAAGCTTCTGTCACATCCAACATGTGCAGATTCTTAGAGCACCTATGCGCGACTTACAAAGAACAAATTTTGGCCCTCGACGATGACAGAACCAAGTTCATTGATACTTTGCCATGTATACAAATGTATACAATATTTTTAAGATGCGAGTATGCGTTTAAAGTGTTTTCCGGGTGAGAATTGTTTTTTTACTGTGCCTGCATGCCTGTGTGCGCTGAGGAATCTGGCGTTCAAGCATTGAACCGCCTGATGCACTTGCTGTACAACTGTGATGTGTGGATACCTCGAGAAATGGCCTTAGAATGTGTGAGGTGTGGAAACCACTTCCATTCCAGTTACAGGTTTCTTGCTGCTAGATCGCGTGAGAAAGGTCAGATGAAATTTCCCCTGATTCCAAAGATTCACCCACTGGAAGAGATTCTTTTCCTGATGGAACACCAAGCCAAGATCAGTCCATGGGTTTTGAATCCAATGGTAGAGTCCTGCAGCCTGGATGAGGACTTTGTTGGGCATGCTGCCTATATAACCAGGCATGTATCACCTCGTTTGATGTCATTACGTACCTTCAACCGGTACCTTACCCAGATCATGCTGGCTTGGCGAAGCTGATAGCCTGCAGTTGTTTCCCTCTATAAGACTCTATATTATATATATATACTATACACATCAGCTTTATATTGGTGTTTTCTACAAAGAACAGCCAACCAGCTTGAGTTTGGAGGCCATCATAAGATATCATGCCAAATGGTATGATTTAGTCATTTTGCAAGGAAAACACCTCTAGAGCGTAAAAAAGCGTTCGGATTGGAAAAAACCGTTCCAGAGCACTTTTTGCGTTCAAAATGGCAAAAAACCACGTTTTCTTAAAACAGAGCAGAAAAAAGCAATCTGGAGGTTTACCAGGTATAATATAATGTATTTTAATGTCATATAATCTGATACATCAGTGGGAAACCTTCGATCAGCAGAAAGACATAGAAACACCATGCCCCCGTTGCAAAAAGGTTCAAACGTTGGGAGCACAGCCAAGAGGCCGCATCTCTGATACCCCCTCGAAGGGACCGATGAAGATCTTGAGGGATGGGAATTCTCCTAGGGATGTCAAGTGGGTCAAGTGGGTCAAGTGGGTCAAGTGGGTCAAGTGGGTCAAGTGGGTCAAGTCAAGCCATAGCAGCTTAGCTGCTGACGAGCGGTGGGGTATTCATTCAATCCCCAGAGTCCAGGTATGTCCAGGTAGCTGTGCCAAAAGAGTCCAGCAAAATCGGAAAGGATGCAGCTTGTGGTTTGTTCGATAACTGATCAATGAGAATCAACTCTCCAGCGGATCCGATCCTTCACTCGCTCTGAGTCTGATAGGTGTAGAATTGAGTCCGTGGGAGCCTTGGTTTGAGCGGTTGACACATGTAAATATGAACAACTGTAATTCACATCTCCAAAGATGTCTCTCCGTGCCCAAAATGTGTCTGAACTGTGTTCATGAGGAATTATCTCAGGTTGCATGTGCAGCTCATGTGTTGCAAATTATGGTAGCGTTCCTAATTTCTGAATAGATGAAGTCAAATCCGTTAAAACTGAGTTCCTAGCCTGACCTTTGGAATGTTTGCCTCCAGCCAGCTCTACCGTCTCAAGACTATGGAGAAAATCCCCAAAGGGCTCATGCTCTCGTTGGATTTTGCTCGCTTGATATCTCCAGTTTCCAATTTCCAGCCCAGCCCTGGAGAGCCTGAGCTGCGACTAAGCACGGCCTTGGGACCAGACATCTGCAACATCTGGATATCGGTTCTCATTGTTCTCCAAATTATTCGAATGGTATTTGTCAATATTCAAAAGGAATGTACAGTACAGGTGCTTTCTGGTGTTTGGAACAAAAACGAGTGCAAAGATTTAATCTCAATAATCTCATCATTAGTTGGGTATGTCCACTCTGCTTCCATCCACAGCGGAGCTGCGTTCAGTTGGCTTGGTGCAGTTCCAGGACGTCTGCGATGGGGAAATTGATCATAAACCGTCAAATATTTAGGGGTTCCCAATTTTCAGGCACACCATCATCACCATCTGCTTCAGAGCTCCTCATTTTGATCGTTGATATGAGCCGATCTTGAGAGTAGCAATATTAGCAAGGACTAGTTGACCAATGTTGACCTCGTCTCAAAGATTCTCAAAGTCTCTCTGTGAATCATATAGGATCCAGGAACTCTGCCACATTGACCCAGCTCGCATTGTGTGCTCGAGTATGCAGTGATCGCAGGTTCACTTCCTTCCCCGTGCAAGTGATGTTCCATGGAGGCACTAGGACGCTAGCTGGCGCTTTTACTTTGCTCAGGACCTGCTGAGACTTCTTGGCGAAGGACCTTGCTTGCACAGCATACGAAGGTGATCCATTCACATCTGATTCACAGGCTACCAAGGTTCGCACAGCTATGCTTGATCAATCGAAAGATCATCATGACTCGCATTCCCAACCATTTGACTCAATCTGGTTTCCTAAAGTAAAGAACACCCAAGCTTCAGCCAGCTTTCAGGGGTCAAAATATGCTGCGCTGCCCTCACGTATCGTGGTTTTCGCTTCCACATAACGTATGTCCTTATAACCCCTGCATCAAACAATGTAATAACTTGTTGGATTTGCATGGTTTTGTCCGAATTTGTTTGTCTTGTCAGTTCAACTTTCCAAATTAATTACCTTGGCCCTATGAAAAATGAAACGGTATTGAGCAGATCAACCGAGTGCCGTGCTTGAGCTGTGATTTTGCCTGTGGCAGAAGCACAAATTGCAACTCAAAAGACACAGCGAGACCTGTTCCACCAAAGGAACGCAGTCAATCATCCCCACTGCATCCCTTCTGTTGAATACTCGCTGGTATCGTTGAAGTTATGGAGACCAGCAGGTTTTCATAAGTTCTTCTACCGCTTCAAGACCAACAGAACAAGTGATCAGAAGTTGGCAGGTTTAAGACCATGTTTGTTGGCTCGATCTAATAATTCTCATATTCTCTATTTTTTGCCGGTAAAATCCTAATTTTGTTGGGTATGTAGCCAATGGTAAACGCGAAATTGTCCCCATTTTTTCTTGCTGAAACCTCCATCTTTTTAATTCTTTTTACATGAAATGACATGAAAAGACCAATAAATGACCCGACCCTGCAGCTTCTCTGCCTTCTTCTCCTTGGGCGGCTGGGTCGCTTCGCTTGGTATCGCTGCCGGGTCTTGAGGGACTCGCGGCGCCGGCAACGACGCCTCCCAGAAGGTGTCACCATCAGCTTCCACAGAGGGGCCTTCTGGACCTTACAAAATGGCTGAACAATGGGAGAAAAATGGGTACCATTGTTGATGAAATTACTGACATATCTGAAAAATGGGTACCCACATTAGTTGATTTTCAGAGATTGAGTCAATCATCCAAATCAACAGGTCCGGAATGGTTGGCAGATGGGAAGATCGCATCTGATGAAAATAGTTCAAGTATGGAATACTAATACTATAGATAAGGATGAATCTGTAGATGATGTCAATCATTGTAAATGTACCGGCAAATTGCCTTGTGTCTGCTAGTGGTAGAGACTAACCAGTCAAACTAATCTCAACTCAGGATGTCTTGCCAACAACAGCACAGTGAAATTCAGCCAACATTGCAAAGGCCCAAGCAGTGACAATTTCATCAAATCAAAATCTGACGCTGGCAGTGCTTCTCTGAACAGCTATGGGCAGCTCCTCTTTCGTTCATCAGAAAACGGCACTGCGTCCGCCCACCTTGTCAACACTTGTTCGGCCGACGTGTGGAGTGATCTTCCTTTCTCCAATCGGTACTGACCGTATGCTACTTCTATAGAACTGTGTGCCTGGTAGAAGTACATTGATGATTGATGTATCATGTGAATCTATGTTAATCTGTATGAGCATAGACAAGGTACGTACTTGACTATAGACAAATCCGTGCGTGATGCCAAACTACAGCCACACGACAGAGCTGCAAAGCACATTGAACAATCGAAACCGTGGATCTCTTAGATTCAGCATGCTGTAACATGATCAAAACCAATTTTTAAACAATAATAAACATAATCAATAGTATAAACATAATATCAAAACCATTTTTTCTCTATCCATTCGAATTTCGACTTGCCTCTCTTTTAGTCAGCCATTGAAACGCCCATCTCCCTGTTACCATGGCACCATGGCACTGTCTGGATATGTCTGGGCAGTCTGGGCATCCGCACGGTCCAAGTCGCGCTCCAAGAAGCAGCAGGGCAGCCGGGAAGAACCACCACTGGGACTGGTAATTGCTTGCTCCAGGTCGCTCAGGAAGCGATTGGTCACCTGACATTGAGCGAAACCAATTTTTGCTATCATGAAAATAATTATTAATGTTATTATTAGGTATTATTGTTTATTCACTTATTTATTATATATATATATTGATTTACTTATATAGTGATCTATTTATTATCATTATTGTTATCATTCTTGCTTATTATCACTATGTCTTTATTATCATTACTATCATTATTACTAATTATATCTAATTATCATTATTATTATTATTGTTATCACTGTTACTATTTATATTTGATGTGTATAATTACATTATATATGTATCAAGTGCTCATCATGAGCTGCTCAGATCTTAAAGCGCAACGTGGCTGCCAAGAACGATGCCCGTTATCTAAGTTCGCTTGCTGCAAGACTCCGACATGCTAAGTCCAAATCTTGGTAGGATGAATGGTTTTGGCCATTCACAAAACAGCTTTAAGTGTTCTGCATGCTTCAGCTAAGCAGCTACTCAATGACTCAATGTCAAATATGGCCAAATGGCAAACACACATGCCATACCTGTCCAAGTGCGGAGACGTCCTGCCTTAAACTCCATGGCCAAAGCCACAAGGGCCTCCGACTAGAGGCTTGAAATGGCTTGGACCACACTGGACCCTAGTATACCCTAGCGATAATGATATATATAATGTTTGCTCATGTTTGCCACCCCCAAGTCTGGACTGGTCTTAAAACATGACCTCTAATCACACAGACTAACACAGAAGTAACAATATCAACAATCAAAACCCAGATGTTACCAGTGAGTCACATGTCAAAAACCAACATTCAAACCACCAGCGGCCATGCAGGAATGACCATAAATGACCAGTCTACCAGCGCCTCAGGAGAGAGCTGGGACCGTTGACACAAGAAGCGCAACCTGGCAAAGCAGCGACATCGACAATTTCGCAACATGTTTCTCCATGTTTCTTGAATAATATTCCCATGGTTACATGATGGTTACATGCAAAATCATGCAAATCAGACCAAACTAGTTTGTTTGTCTGCAATTGGCCTCTCGAGTGGGGTTAAAACTTGAAACATCCTGGATACTTTTAGAGACTACTAGTGTATAAAATCTTGACATCACTTTGTCCTGACAGTGCTGCCATCTCAGCCATGCTGCTGGACCTTTCAATTGCTCCATCAAAGTTCTGGCCAAGTAGATCCGACTTTGCCTACCAACACATGAACGCAACTCCTATCAATACTATGAAATCCATGACCTATCCAAAGTGATAGTCACACATGCAGGCATTGATCTGTCAGGCATTGTCAGGCTATAGAAGTATCTTGTTGACTCATTCGTACTACAGTCTTCACAGCAACACAAGAATCGGGTGTTTAGGAGTTCAGTGGGTCAGCACAAAATGCATGACGTTTCCAGTTCAGCGTGGCTCATCATGGGCAATGGTGGTAATGCTCTCGATGTTTGTGAGCCTCTTTGAGCAATGCCAGGCCAACACGATGAATAAACCTCAGCGTTCTGCGGGACGTGGGTGACGATCCATGTCGCCGCCGTGGGGGAAACATCTCCAACAATTTCCACCAGTGTCTGTTTTGTGATATTGACTCTTCCCTTGTCACACAAAAAAGAACGTAAATTTGCACATACTGTCATACTGTCATCACGGTTGAGGACTCTACATGTGAGATGGAAGACTATCTGAACAATAGGACAAAACACTGTGGATAAAGGATGATTAACAACTGTTTTTCTTCAGATAATTGGTAGATGGGTTGAAGCTGCATTGATGTATCAATTCAGACTCAAAGTTCATCGCTCCGTACCATCTCCCTGCAACCATCTGTACATCTCGGATACACCCAGAACATCCTGCAAAATCTTGATCCATTAAGTGCTCAGCTGCTCACCTTTTCTCCTACGCGAATCCCCTTGGCGCAGTGTTGGAAGCACCCTCGGTGATGCCAACTGCAAATCAACGATCACCAAGCTTCCAGAATCTTCCAGATCAGGTCCATAACCAAAATGCAGGCCAAATACCCCTCCGCTTCCAGATTTGATCTGAATAGAACATGCGTTCCAAAGCCTTGTAATATCTTTATCTTGTAATCTCGTGTAATCTTCGCCGACCTCTGACCGTCACGTACTCTTTCGGCAGGTGGAAGCTAAAGGCCTAAAGGCTCTACTCTTGCCCTCTTCACAACTACAGAACGGCCCTTGGGAACATTGGGCACTTTAATGTGATAGTTGCCAGCTTTGAATGTCAGGCCGTTGTCATTGCTCCGTTGGCTTTGAAGTCCATGAAGTCCAATAGCTCGGGATGAGCTCGGGCCAAAGCTGAGAGACTCCGAGTCCACAATGCCCACAATGTATTTCAGGTATTTCAGTGTGAGGATGTGTGCGGACCTATCATAGTTATGTGTTCTGAAGCAAAGCTCACCATCTATACCTGGTATCAGCTGGCTGAGTGGTCCAGTCGGTCAGGCTCGATCTTCAGAACAGCGTCCAAATCCTGCCTCAGCCGCTTGAGAATTTGAAGTGATCGCTCTGGAGCTGTTTGAATGCCCTTCTAGTATCTTCCAAATAAACCCTTCTAATCCCTTGTATTACAAGATATCCAAAGAGACATATCAATCTTTGGCAAGCACAATTCAAAAACAGCTAAGCAACGGGACACCATAGATGCATCCATTTCGCGCAAGCACAGCCCCTTGAAATTTGTTCCAGCCTCATCCAAGTGGGAACCAATCATTCTCAGCAAAGAATCTGTGGTCAGCGCCGGTCAGTGTTACCCTCTGGTAATTTAACATAGCTATTGAAAATGGCCATTTATATCATTTATAGTTGATTTACCCACTAAAAATGGTGATTTTCAACAGCTATGCTAGTTTACCAGAGGGTATCTTTCTCAACTCTGAGAAGCCTTACACCTCACTGTCAAGAGACCTACCAAGGCTTCACCACTGACTGCTTCGACAGTGGCTCCATCTGCAGAGACTCGCAAAACGTGCTCGGCCCAACCTTAGATGATGTTGGAGGACAAAGTCCATGAAACGTCATGAAACATCAGAAAACATCATTTGAATCAGCTTTCATATAGTGTGGTACCGACTGTGGTACCAGTAAAAACACCAAGATTTCCCACAGGGAAATCGACATCCAAGATCATCCAAGTATGTCCAGCAAGTAAAGGTTTTGCAAAGCATACACAGCATGCTCACTTCTTCCCACAAAATGCGAGGTGCGTGGTATGAAGTAAACAGTTCCATCTGGTCCTTGCACTCCACCTGGAACACCAGTCAGGAGATAAGCGCAGTAAAAACTCATGGCGCCAAACACTGAAATTACGAGTACCAGTCAGTGCAAACGCATTGCAACAACTGCGCCTTGCCACATATTTCGGCCTTTCAGCGGAACATCTATCAGCTCCACATCTTCGCTGTTTGGTGTGATCCTTGATAAAGCATGCTGCTGGTCGACCAAAATGGTGTCAAGCCAAAATAAATATACAGTATAATAGCAATTGATCACTACCAAACTGGTTTCAACAGGCTCTGCTGAAGCCAGATCAAACTATATATATATAAGTATATACACACATACTCAGAGTCTACATCCCTGAATAATTGGGATTACAAAATCCTTCGAACTTGTTCATTGGGGTCATGTCAACGTTGCCTCCAGGTGACTTCAAAATCTTCTGCGAATTGTACGGAATACCGTAGAGACATCCGTCACTGCCCAAGACCGCACCGAGCCATTTGTATCTTCCAGGAAAAGGCCCTCCTGTGTCAAAATCTACCAGCGGTCAGATCCGCAACGAGTTTAAGGAAAAGATAGATAGAGATACTTGATTGGGTTGGATTAGAAAGATGGATGGATGGATGGATGGATGGATGGATAGACAAAAAAATAGTATGGATAGATCGGATAGATATAGCGAGGGAGCCTTTTTCTGTTGTCCTTGTTATATATGGGTTTACACATGCGTGTGCTCTGCCTTCAAGATACTAATCTTGTGGTGTTAAAGAGTCTGCAAACCTGGACTTCCTTTTCCATCTTTTCCACGGAGGTCCAGTGGGACGCTGTGAGAAATCTGCAGTTTGT
Organism: Cladocopium goreaui; assembly: GCA_947184155.2. Taxonomy (NCBI): domain Eukaryota; class Dinophyceae; order Suessiales; family Symbiodiniaceae; genus Cladocopium; species Cladocopium goreaui. The sequence goes on along the minus strand of CAMXCT020006841.1, from coordinate 3,395 downwards.
TCAGTTTGTTCCATGCTGTTCCCGTATTGCGGTCCTATGGTCTTCACTTCTCCAGTCTCAGGTTGAATCTTCAAGACCGAATCTGCGTGTGCTGGGATGCCATAAATTGCACCATCCAAACCCAAGGAACCACCATGCCATTTCCAATCCCCTTCTTTGAGGTCTCCAATAGTCGAGACTTTACCTGTCAGGGGACGCTAAAGATTTTTCACTGGTTCTATCCCGTTTCCACCAAATTCCATCCTGCAACTCTCCAATGACTCCAAAACACCTGCCTGTCGCTGGCTCAATTTTCAGAACTGATCCAGCACTGTATGGGACGCCATAGATACCTAAGAAGTAGTTGAGTGCACTAAAATCAGTCAAATCAGGCTGTTTTGCAGAACTGGCTGGAATGTGTTCTTTGAGCATTGACAAAATGAACATCACTCAAAGCGATTCCATGGCGAGTTGATGAGATGTGTCACATCTCGTCGTATCGTACTGGTATAATATGACATAAACTTAGCAGATAGTGCAACAGAAGAGCTGCTCATCCTGACAACGTGACTAACATCTAAATTATCCTAACATATCCTAACATTTATTACCATTTATGTATTACCCAGTTTCTCATGGCAGTTGAAACATGTAATAACATGTTGAAACTGCTTCTTAAGAGGTACAATCATCCTCTGCAAGGATGCCCCCATACCACTTCCATCGTCCAGGTAGAGGATCGCCAATTGTCTCAACTCGATCCGTCTCTGGATCAATTCGCAAAACTCGATCAGCCTCAGCAACGCAGATGGTGAAAAGGAGTTGGATCTTGAATTCGGTTGTGGATACCCTCTGGTTATTTGACATAGCTGCATAATGCTGCAAAGCTATAGAAAATGGCCCATGTATAAATGATTTATTATAATTTACCTTTTCAAGATACTTAGGGATTGTGATTGTCCATAGCTATGTTAAATTACCACGGGTTATCTGTAGGTGTCAAAGCAAAGGACAAGGGCAACCTCCTATTTCAACTCGGACTGAAAAACATCACCGGCTGCAAGAACGACTGGTTCTGGAATGCTTTAAATATTGACTGGCTGTCCACTCCTTGGGAAACTTGTCCAATCTTGTTCAATCATGTCCAATCTTGTCCAATCTTGTCCCTACTCACAGACCTCTTTAAAAACCCTGGCTGTCCAACCAAAACAGCAATTTACAATCAACAAAAAGGGAAAAAGAGGAACATGTATGAATGAAAGAGAGAGCAACGTTTGCTGGTATGCAATAGATAGATCCATCGCGAGCAATAGCGGCACCGTGCCATTTCCACTTGCCAGAAGGTACGCAACCGATGGCACTAACCTGCTTTGTGCTAGGCACGATCTTCAACACAGATTCAGCTGCTGCTGGAATTCCATAAATATTCCCATTCCTCAGCCATGACCAGACCGCAAGCCCCAAGGCTTGTGCAACGAAATGTAACTTTTTCAACCATATCCACAGATATCCACAGCTGAATGTAGGACAGCTACTCCAAGGTATTTAACACTTCAAACATTGCTACTAATCCCTTCCCCTAATATCAAACACCCACATTCTATGGTCCCAAATAAGTGTAAATCCCCTACTGCACCATGGTTTCTGGAGGCTGTTTGATTTTGGAAGGGACTAAATGCCAAAGATTCCGGGCAAGCAAGCCACGAGACCACTTGAATCGTCCTTCTGCTGTGCTTCCGAAGGTTGATATGTGGCCTGTCTCTGTGGATATTTGGAGCACCTTGACGCAATGGACAAGTTGAATGAAACTAGATGACCACTATATATATATACGTATAATATATATATATATATATATAGTATGAACATATATAATATAACATATAAAGTATTAGACATATATATGTTTTAAGATATTATTTTAAAAAATGTATAATCTACAACATATAGTAATATAGTATATAATATGGAATACATAATATATCATAATATAACATATATATAATATATTATAATATATGATATATGATATATACCCTTTATGTATCTTTATGTATACAATTATAATATATAACATTATAATTTATAATATATATATACAGTACTTCATTAACATATTACAATTGAAACCCATGATATCGTCGCTACAAACATAAAGCTGCTTAAAAGCTGACATGTTCAGCCAGGTTTCAGAGGCTTTGTTGCAGGGTATGCAGTAAATGTCATTGTCCAATCCAAGAACTCCACCCAACCACTTGTTCTTCCCGGACAGAATGCTGTTGCCTTTGTGTAGTAATTCAGCATGCGCACGCTGAAACGTCCTGCGACAAGATGGGGTCTGGATGATCTGGATGGTGCAAATCTTCAGGCATCTAGCGTGACACGGTGGTAGCAAAGGACTGTCAGGCCTCGATTGATTTGGGTTTGATTGAAATCCCAAAAATCCCACGGCAGCTCATCATTTTCCACATGGACATTGCCATTTTCTGCTATACCCATGTATACCCTCCAATTTTGGACAACCCATGTCTTCAATGACCTACTCACACCAGTCCAGCTCAGACTACCGGCTCCTGCAACGTCTGGCTGGTAGTGCTAGTTTCATGTCCAGGAATGGCATGACTTGTGGAATAACAAGTACTCCAAAGCAGAACCAGCGACATGGCACGGTGGAGCAAAACATTGTAACTGAACCCTGATGGGTCCTAACTCTAAGACTGTACAAGACTATACAAGTAGGAGCTTGGTGGCGGACAATGTGGTCTACAGGGATGTATGTATCCGTGGAAATCAACTGTTTTGCAGCTGTGAAAAACTCATTGTATCCTAGTAGCCTTTCAATACACAAAAAGTGAGAATATTTTTTTATGCAAAACGCAGTGTTGCATTTGATCTTGCCGATCTTGGCGAAGGTTGATTCCGGATGTGGTTGCAAGATAAAAGCTTCGTTAAAGGATCATGCCACAGCTCATGGTTCATGCTGCCCGAAAATATCGCAAACCCACAGATGCCAAACTTAAAGCATCAGTTACTTTTTCAATCATTTGAGAATGGACTCCGACAAATATATAATATAATATATGTATGTTTATAGATAGAGAGATACACACATGATAAACAATCAAGGCAAATACATATTAATGCATACTCTAGTTCAATACTAATTCCCATCAGCATTTTCATGAGTCGCGGAAAAAACCCGGCCCCACGCTGCTGTGGCTGGGTGTCCATGACTTTATCCCGCGACAAAGAAAGTTGTCCCAGACCTGCGCAGCCATGCCATGACCAGTGAATGTCAGCGGAACTTGCATGGCGCACCCTCAATAGGTGCGGGAATGGCAATGAGTAGGCGAAGAGCGTCAAGAACCTAGGAGAATCTGGAAGTATCTGGAGGTAAACCCATGACATCTCATGAC